>JAOWLH010000002.1:507500-947500 GCA_027405865.1 Salix purpurea | reverse complement strand
GACTTCTACTTTCTACGCTTGCTTCACCCTTTTAGTTTGTCAATTTGTTGAGTAACAGCAAGGCAGTCAAAATTGAGATTTTGACACGGATCGGAAAGGGCTCCGAAAAATCGGATCGTAAGATCGGATCGTAAAATCGTAGAAAGATCGTAAAATGTCCGTACAAAAATTATTATTTTTAATTATATTTAAATTTAAAAAATGAATTTAAATATAATTAAATATTATTATTTTTTATTATTATTATTATTCTACGATTTTTCTATGATTTTTTACGATTTTTCTATGATTTTTCTACGATTTTGAATGATTTTTCTACGAGTTTGACCGGTTTCGATTTTTCTTTCCGGTCCAACCAGGTTTTCGGAGCCAACTCGCAAAATCGTACGATTTTGCGAGTTGGCTCGCGATTTTGACTACCTTGGGTAACAGGATAGATGGTGAATCACGTAGAGAGGCAGGAAACAAAGAAGTCTTAAGAGAAAATCAATTACTTGAATAATTAAATTTATTTATTTTTAATATATTTTTATTATTACAATTTAATTTCTGAATGCTTGATCTTATTAAAATAAAAATATCTGATGAGTTTTATTTGTATTTGCTGGACTGGATCTGTTAAGATCTCATTTTGCCATTTTTTATTGGGCCTATAGCCCTCAACCGGCCGTGGCTGAGCTTTATTCACTTTATGGGCCCTGCCCAGCCTTTTTTATCCTATTTCGTTAGGAGAGCAGTTAAAAAATATTATTTATTTATTTATTTATTTATTTTCATCTTTGATGCAAACCAATTGTATTTGAAGTAGTTTAGCCATGTCATTAATAACCTCACCGTGTTAACTCAGTTGTTATCAATAATATTTTATTTGGTTGAATTAAAAATCTAGTTTTAATTAAGATTAGATCTCGAATTTTCTAGATTAACTGTAACTGTTTATTTTTGGCGTTTTAAAATATATTTTTTTAAGAAAATTAAATCTCTATTTTATTTTCTTGCTTCAAATTAACTGTACTTGCTTTTAGTATATTTAGATATTTCAATATGTTGATATCACAAATAATTATTAAAAATAAAAAATATATTTTTAAATAAAAAGCATTTTTGAAAATCTCTGAATAAAACATCAGTGTTTTTATAATCCTACGATTATTTCAGCTCTATATCTATAAAAGCATTAAAAAGTACACCATATATAATCCTATGTTAAATTTTTGCTCAGTTGTTATCCTCATCTTGCCTCCATTGAAGTTCCTCCAAGGAATGAAGAACAGGAGATTTGCGCTTACATAAAACTCTTAACTGTTTCAGGAGAGCTCAACGCGAAAGCATTGTCGACATGTTTTATTCCTACCACCAGCATTCAACGTGGCATTCCTTCAATATTGGTGTCAGCAGAAACGATGAACCAAGTTTTGTTCTTGTTGATTTTCTGCAGATCGAGGTCTACACGGCACCGTTGCATTCAATCCCAGTTGTTTGGCCAAACCTTCTACCAAGATTCTACTCCCAGTGAATGGGACAACCGAATCTTGATCTCCACTGTCGAGATCATTTCAAGTTGTGTAATGAATAATTAGAGCATTTGCTAGTTGTGAGGAAGAGAGAAAAAGCTTGTTGAATGTTGAGTTACCAGCTGTACACCAGGACCCGGATTCCTGAGCTGATCAAAGATCTCACGTATGATACTGATTGTTGTCCCACCTAAAAATTTAAGCTGTTAAGTAAGATTTCAGAATATGATTTATACAAACCCTTTCAAGTGAAAATTCTTTGGGCTTGAAACTTGCACAGATCCACACTACATTGTGTTTGGTTTTCCATGAAATAGAATGAGGGTGGTGAGATTCGAACTCGTGACCGCTGGGTCAACAAGACTTTGATACCATGTTAACAAACCATATCATCTAAAAGCTTAAATTGTTAAGTGAGACTCTAGAATATAATTTATATTATTCTGTGTTTCTATTCTGTACTCACAGCGATGCCCTTCAAATTGAATTTTAGTCCTGACTGGGAAACGAGGTATGCTAGCTGAGGGACATAGTGGCCTGCCATTATAGGATTACAGTTAGGGAGCTTGAGGATCGCTCACTTTGACCAAGGTATCTGCATAGCTATGTATGTTGAAAGAACAAGTTGAATTATTTGAGGATATATGGATTTGACAAAAACTAGTTGATTGAGAATCTAGAACTCTAATCAACCAATCGACTGTTTGGTCTGAACCGATCAACTTGTTATCTTGTTGATGTTGGTTGACTAATTGATCTAAATTGGCTGACCGTTTGGCCTGTGGTGGAGGTTGATCGACTAGTAGGGTTTGATTGGTTCTTTTGAGTTCAATTAGTTTGGGACATGTTCAAAATTGATTAGGTGTATTTGTTTTGGTTTTATGTTTTGGTCTCTAATATTAGAATTGAGTTCTTTTATATTATCTGCTTCAAGTTATTTTTGAGTATTTTACTGTATTCCTTATAGGTTCTGCTTAATTTCTTCTTATAGATCATCAATGGTTTCTAGTTTCACATTTGTTTATTTTTTGCTTTTGTTTTCCGAGTAAGTGGGATAATCTGTAATATCATTGTAATGTACATAAATTATGTATGTTGATTATATGATGAGTACATATGATGTGTGTGTGTGTGTCCAAAGAGCATTGTGACACGGCCACTTGCTTTGCATTTAGTGATCGTTTGGCATTGCGATCCCACCGGTTTTTGGCCGAAATTTAATTTTTTTTTTTCATTTTAAATGAATATATTTTTGTGTGTTTTAGATCATTTTGATGTGCTGATTTTAAAAATGATTTTTAAAAAATAAAAAAACATCATTTTGATGTATTTCGGCACGATAAGTACTTTGAAAAGCTACCGCAACCACACTCCCAAATAGGCCCTTATTCTTATTTATGGTTTGAATTAAGTTTTAAAAGATAATGATTTGGTGTGACCTCGTTGACTTATGATAATCGGAACTCAATCTACCTAATTCTTGGTTTGAACCGAGTTTCAATAGATAATGATCCAATATGATCTGATTGATCTATGAAATCCCTTTCAAGACAAGAACGCGATTTCCAGAGCAGTTTAGAAGTGATACTGTTTAGGTCAGAATCTATGAACAGTTTGAATGTATGGGGTTTGGAAGAAAAATGGCGAAGGGATACGAGACTAATTTACTCATAATCACTGAGCTTTATGCAACCATTGTTCCCTTAAATGTTCAAACAATTCATTAATGGCTCAAAAGTACTTAAACTTATTCAACTTAGCTTAACATTGATCATTCAATTGTGTCTTTCTAAACAAACAATCTGTGGCAATTCCTTTTGGACACAGTTTCCTCTCTCAACTAATCCATCTTCAAATGGAGGATTGCAAAATGTAAATTTCATCAGTTCTATTTCGATTTTCAACCAATCTTTCCTTGGTGCTATTTTTATTGCCATGATAATGCGTCACTTTAAATAAAAGGTCCTTAAATTTAGACAAGAGGTTTCCCAGATAGAAACGCTGCAAACATCGCCAGTGATCTTCCGGGAGATGAAAATGGTGCCAAGTGAGAGCCTCCTCTAATGGTGGAGAATGTCAGGATGTCACCATAGACCTGTGTCCATCCACCGATCTGAGAACAAAAAATTAAGAGCACGAGATCAGGAACCAAAACAATATTTACTTCTTAATGATATGTAACAGGCTAACCTGTTTATCCTCAAGCCAAGCTGTGTAGGGGACAGTCGTGTTCAATCCCAGTTGTTTTGCCAAGCCTTCCACCAAAGTCCGACTCCCCGTAAATGGGACAACTGAATCCTGATCTCCACTGTATTTAAGTTTTTGTTATTACCATTGAAAGCCTCCAGTGATGGCTGGCAAGGAAATATGTAAAGCTGGTTCATGTACCTGTATACTAGGACTCGGATGCCTGAATTGACTAGTGAGCCCACGACATCAATTGTAGGTATCTCTAGGTTTCGAAGATCATAGTGTACAACACTAAAATAAAGTAATAAATCAAAAAAATATTATTATCATTATGTACAGAGAAACACATAAAGGGAATACACAATAATTACCTACTGCAGAGAGTCCATTGCTGAGTTCCGACAAGCTTGGCATGAAAAGATTCTTGCACGTCTTTCCTGTTCAAATATACAGAAGTTTCTTCTTGTACACAAAGATCAATGTTCTCTTGAGCTTTCTGCATACGGGGAAGGAAGCAAAATCCAATAAAAAGTCCAAAGAAAAAAAAATATTTTCTTGAGATGAACTGTTATCTCCTAGAGAACATACCTGCTGGCTGAGAACCTCCTGCAATGATTCAGCGGATGAGAAAAGTCGGGATCTTGGTGTTAATGGATTATTTTGAGCTCCCAACAGCGATGCACCAGATGATAGACAAACATTCGCTGTGACATCATATGGATCAATAGCGCCCGGAATTTCTGCATCAATCTGATCACTCACTTTCGAACAAGAAGCCGAAAGGGAGCTTCCTCCTATACGCTCTCGCCAGAGTTGTGAAGTGTTACAGACTGCACTGAGAAGTTCATAAGTAGGGTTTGATATCAACCCATGAGACCAATAGAAGTCGCCTTGCGAGTTCAAATCTATACTGAACTCCAATAGAGGGTTTCCTAACTGGAAAAATCAAATATGATAGCTCAGAGAATATCATTTAAAATATGTGGGAAGAAAAGGAAGTAATACTATCAGAATGCATGTTTCTGCGTTGCTACTCACAGCTACGCCCTTCAAATTGAATTTAATTCCTGACTTCACGATGAGTTCTGCAAGCTGTGGAACATAGTGTCCTGTCATGAAACAGAGTTCAAGATCACTTAGACCAACAGGTACAATGTTGTTTTCCTTGTTTCGGACAAGATATTTTGCAATTCACTGCTTTCATTGAATTAGATTCACCTGCGTAGCTCTCTCCTGCGATAAACAAATCCCTATTCTTGTACTCGGGAAATTTCAGAAACCAATTCTGAAGGAATACAAAATTGTCTTGCGCTGAAGATAAAGCAGTGAAGAAGGTAAGTAACTCATGATGTTATCATTCATAGAACAAAAAAAAATAAAAAAACTCATGATGTTAATTTATTAATGAGTATTTAATCTGACTAAACAAAGGTGAGGTTATGATGTCAGAAATATAGGCGACGAAGTAGCTAGATTAGGAATTGTGGTAACCTGTGATGGTGTCGTTCACCAAGTCATAAAAAGATTGATTGGCAGAATAAGAGAAACCAACTCCTGCTGGCGATTCCAGGTAGAGCATATTTGCTTCTGCAGAATAGAGGAAAGCTAACTTTTAGCAAAACTTTTACTACAAAAACAGAAGAAAACCACAGGTGACAAGTGACAACCTTTGTTCCAGCTATAATCATTTCTTACAAGACTCCCTCCATCACTCGGTCTGAAGGGGCCATGCTCAGAGAAAGCACCTGCTCCAACGGAGGAACAGCCAGGCCCTACAAAAGGAACATAAAAATACAGCAGTATTATAAAAAATATTATATATAAGACACAGAAAATGATGACTAGAAAAATACTAGATAAAAGAAAACCAGTACCCCCATTTAGCCAGAGCACAAGAGGCTTCGAAGCTGGGTCTGTTTCTGCTTCGACAAAGTAAAAGAAAAGAGCTCTGTTTTGATTTTTGTCTACGGTTACATATCCTGCATACTGCTGGAAACTGACTCGTGGTTGCCCTGGCAAACTCAGGAGTTTATCATCTGCAGAGGAGTCTACAGCTCGGCATAGCTGAAAGAAAGTTGCACATAATACTACCATAGCTATCCATTGCTGAGCCCCCATGCTGTCGACAGAGAGAGATAGAGAGCTACAATGCTTCCAAGCAAACCTCAATTGTGTTATTTTTATAGCAGTTTACAGTTAAGTCAACTTTGCAACTTCATTTCTATTTCTACCGTGGTAACCATCGAAACATTGTGAGGAAAAAGTCACGTTTACACAAAGTCATACATATGACAACGAATCCTGATCTCCAGTGTATAATTTTAACTTTTTGCTGTTGTCATTCACAGTATCTTTTGCCATATGGAAGAAGAGATGAAAGCTTGTTCACTTGTCTGTATCTTTGTAGGCGGTATCTCTAGGTTCCGTGAAGAGAATTTAGCATATGATCCAAGATACATATTATCTTACAAGCTAAATCGGCTCATGAGCCATTACAACTGTTCACCCTCTCACAAAATACTATTCACAGTTACTATGCTCAATTTTCGGTTCGGTCGGTCTGCTTTGTTTTGTCTTTTTTGGGAATGCATTAACGAAATTATCCCTCGAAAAAGACAAAAACATGCACCTGGGTTCTGGGGTTCCACTGTAATTGCACACTTTCGGTCTGGTCCGGTCCAACTACCCGGTTTATTGATTTTTTTATATTTCTTTGCAAAGTTAAATAACCATTTTAGCCCTCGAAAACGACAAAATAATGTTCTGTCCGTGAGGGGTTCCTCGGTAATTTACCATTTTTTAATTCATTTTCCGCCGAGTTACTATAGGCGCGTCTCCGGACGCGCCGTCTATTTTCAATGCTCACGCGTTGTTCTATCAGACGTGAAGCATTTTTCGGCGTCCAAAAATACCCAAACAGCGTCTAGAATAATTTTCATCAATGTTCTCTTCCCACTGGTGTGGCGGGTGTAAGTACACGGTGGTCGCACACGTTGTAATGGTTGTTTGAAAATGTTCACCCCTTCTCTCTCTCCTGCCTGCGCAAGCTGATGTCTGCGTAGTTGTTTTTATGGTCCTTATTGTTATGATATAGGTTTTGATTTGTTTCAATTTTGTCCTTCAATTGAATTTAATTATATACTGCAGTTTCATTGCGGTCCTCAAACTTCTAATTTTTGAAATTGGTCTGGAATCCATAATATTTTCAGTATCAAAATTTTGATTTATTTCAATTTTATCCTTCCATGCAAATTAGGTATAAAATTCAGTTTCATTTCGGTCCTAATTCTTTTAATTTTAGGTTTTGTTTTAAATTATTTAATTTCATTAGTATCCACGTTTGGATTTATTTCAATTTTGTCCTTCAAATTATATTTATTATATATGTTTGTTTTTAATTTTATCCCTTATACTTTTAATTCCTTTATTTTTTATATATTTCTATCCATATTTATATATACATGCTATTAGTTTCTGTTTTCAAATTTTATTCGTTTCTGATGTTATTAAGTTTGTTATTTAATGTTCAAATTTTTATATGTGCTGATAATCATTTAAAAATTAATAATTATTATGATTTATCTGTTTTTTTCCCCTTCAAGTCACATAATTTCATATTATTATTGATAAGACATTCAAAGTAATGATATATATATATAGCCTAGATTTTTTAGGAAAAAAATACTATCATTGTTCTGAAATAATTTTAATGTAATATTATGAGAAATAAATCGTATAAGAAAAATTATTTTTTTCTGACAATAATTATGGTCTCGCCAATTTTTATTATTTCCATTGTTATTAAGTTTTTATTTAATTTTTACATTTTAATTTTTATTGGTGATCATTTTAAAATTAATATTTAACCTAGGTTTTTTAGGAGAAAAAATTATTGTTATTGCTGTAAATTAATTTTAATATAATAATATGACTAATAAATCTTATAAAAAAAATTATGGAACATTTTTATCTAACAATAATTATGGCCTCACCAATTTTTATTATCTTCACTATTATTAAGGTTTTTTTTTTTAAATATTTAAGGTTTCTCATTGTTGTTTTTTAGATATAATTTATTTATCTTTCAAGTCAATTTTTTTTTTAAATCTACCGATATTTATTTTTATTTTTTCATTTATTTAGGTTTTTTTCTTATAAATATATGATACTAATTATATATTTTAATATTTATTTAATATTAGTGTTAGAGTATAGAAGAAAGAATATTCTAGAGTAGTGTATTTGTATTCTAGAGTATGAAAGAATGTATGAGAAATGTGTATAAATAGATAAGTGCACACACAACAAAGGTATACAAAATAACAGAATATCAATACAAAATATTCAAATTTCAGTCTCCCTCTTCCCGTATCCAAACTAATTCTTCTTTCAATTATCTGCAAACTCTCTCAATCCTAACAATTAGCACCTAAAATATATATATATATATATATATATATAGACAGAAAAAAATTGCCTAGGATTTTTTTAAAAACAAAAAAATAATATATGTGTTCTTAAATACTTTTAATACAATAATATGAGGAATAAATCTTATATAAAAAAATCACCTTTTAATTCTAATTTTGTCCTCTTTTGTTAAAGCTTATTTCTTAGAAAAAAATGATTCCTGGAATTTAGATTCTTTTTATAAAAAAACAAAATTTTTTAATATTTTAAATCTTATATTACTAGGAAAAAAATATAACTTACAAATAAAATGGATAGAAAAATTTACCCAAGTTATCTAGAATTAAAAAATATATGTACCACTATCTCAGTGTTTTGATTACACTGTTCTTTTCAAACGAGGAAAAAAACTCATTTATAATAGATTTGATCTATTAAAATTTTATTATTTAAATATTAAAATCATGAATTATAACATATAAAAAATTAATTAGTTTTTTACATAAAATAAATGCAACGCATTGCGCGGGCAAATAACCTCGTCTAACCCTAAAACAAGTCCTTCAGCTTAGGTGGCCAAAAATTTTAAAAGCAGAAGACTGAGTCTTAGCTCTCTCTATTTAAGGTACTGTTTCCAGGCTATATACATGGCCGTGACATACGAGTGCGAAAGGAAAGGATGTACACGTGTGTGCGTGTTGGAAAAAGAATGCAGCGTGGTCCCTTTCTTTAACCAAAGCCCACGGCATAGCCAATGTTTTCCAACCAGCTCTATCCAAATTTTGAGCGAGACAAACATGGGATGGTCTACGACAATTTAACAGTCCTGCGTCACGACCGTGTCAATGAATGAACTGGCCCCAGACTTACAATCCAAAACATCAAGACGCCGTCGTCTCATCTGACAGGAGGAATAACTAATTAGAGAAATCAGAATCACATGAAATCAATCTGTGATCGAGTGAAATTGAATAATCCATATATTAAACGACTGCGTGTCATGGCAGATATATGTCATCGTCATTCACTTAGAACTAATGAGGACTTTTGATTGGAGGTGGTTCTGGCTGCTGGCTTCATTAGCCAGTAGCCACAAAAGCCTTATCACTTGAGGTCAATGATTTGTTTGGTGCTTTCATTGTACCATCTCTTACACGACACCAGGCAAAGTAGTCAAATCCGTTCCGGGCGCCGTTCCGGTTTTTTGTTTGGAACGGAACGTTCCGGTTTCGGTGCATTCCGGCGTGCCGTTCCGGTTTTGTACTGTTTATATTTAAATAATTATATATATGAAAAAAATAAAATATTAATTTAACAAGTATAATTTAAATTCAAGATAAATTAACTTCAAATTATACAATACAAACATAAAATTAAAAAAACATAATCTCAAAATTAGAAACATCTCTAAAATTCCAAAATTAGTTATGCTCCGTTATTAATTGAAATAAAACTTGAAGTTTTTTTCTTAAAAAAAAAAATCTTGTTCAAGACCTGTTTATAAATATACATAATAAACTAAGCCCTAGACAAATGGGCTACAAATTGGTCTGGCCGTGATATTTAGCCCATTTTTCGGAAGCCCACGTTATAAATATTTAAAACCCTAACACTGTCGGCTATCTTCTTCTTCTACCCTCACTTCCTCGTCATCCCGCAATCTTCTAACCCTCACTTCCTCATCATCTCCAAAACTAGACTTTACAGTTGCTTCTCAAATTAGTGGATCGGTTCTTCTTTATTGATTCCATTTGGGTTAGGCTATTTTTCTATTAATTTTCTTCTCTGCCTGCCTGAAGCTGTTATCCATGGCTTCTTTTTTTCCTTAGCCCCGAGACACCACTCAATACTGTGCAGAACATTCCAAAAAAAATTGCTCCTGCACCTCTTAAGCTTCAGCCTTCGACATCAAAGCAGTCTCTTTCCAAGTTCTGCATCATGTTCTTCAAAGATCTGATTTTTTTTCATGGTTTTCTGAAAGAGGTTTAAGCTTTCTTTTAAGGATATATGAAACGACGTTGTTTTGATGGATCCGAAACGGTACGCCCGGTACCAAACCGAGGCATTCCGGCCGGAATTCGGCCGGAATTTGCGGAACAACCCGGAATTAAAACCGGCACAAAAACGTCGCCGTTTTGTGCCGGTTTTACGCGTGGAATGGCACGTTTCGGCCGTTCCGGCCGGAACGAAACGGCTTTGACTACTCTGACACCAGGTATTTCTCGGACAACCATTATTTATCTACTAGCTATATTGCCCGCGCGTTGCCACGAGCATTCTTATGTATATAATTTAACATAATTAAATCAATAACGATAAATTTATATGATTTAACTAAATAAAAGTTATAGATTAGGAGCTAAAATGTAAAAAAAATTAAGTACAGTTTATTGCGCAAGCATAGATTACATCTTTTAGAATGTAGATATTACGTCATGAAAGATTACAAAAGAGCGCGAACCAACATTTTAAAAACCAGAGCAAAATATTTTCATAAGAAAGAAAAGATTAATCACAAAAATCATCGTTATTATTGTGCAGATAGTAAAATTAGAAAAATCATTTAATACAAAGAGCAAATTTAAAAAAAATATACAGGGAAAAAAGAAGCAATATTAATTTAAAATACTATAACAATAGCAACATCGGAGTCTAAAAATCTAAACTTATTATTGTTGTTACTATTAAAACAATAAAAATTATTGAATTATACCGAGGAAAAAAAAGAAAAAGCATGAACAAAATAGGAAGCAAGAAAAACAAGTAAAATATTATTATTAGTATTATTATTATTATCATTATTATTATTATTATTATGAAAGAATAAATAAATGAATGAATTAAGATTAAAGAAAAAATATAAATTGTTAACAAACCTGTAATAATTAAATAACCAAAATAAGTAGTTAATTTTTTGTTGACAAAAAGACAGAAACATCAATTGAAAATCCATCCTGATGTTATTTTTATTATTATCGCTATAACATCTAAAATTCGTATTAACATTACTATTAAAATAATTAAATTATTCAGGGAAACCATAAAAAAAAAAAAAGGAAAAGAGTTTTCATAAAAAAACAATAAAAAATCAATAACCAAAATTATCATTATTATTGCGTAAATACTGAGATCATAAAAATAATCTAATCTAAAGAAGGAGAAAAAACAAAAGGAAGAAAAAAATATTAAAAAAAACCCTCCAATAATTAAATAACAGAAATAAATAATCAATTTCCTATCAACAAAAAGACGATAACATAAATTGAAAATCAATCTTTATGTTATTGTCATTATCATGACTATAAAAGTTAAAATTATTATTAACATTACTGTTAAAAACAATCAAAAAAATTAAATTGCACAAAAAAATCATTACAAAAAAAGCAAAAGATTTAAGAGAAATAAAAAAAAATAATCTCTAAAATTATCAATATCATTGTGTAAATAGTAAAATCATAAAAATCATCTAATCCAAAGAACAAATTAAAAAAAAAGAATAAAGGGAAAGAATATGCAATATTTATTTTAAAATGAATACCAACATAAATTGAAATTTAAGGATTGAACCGATTAAAAACTAAAAGAAAATTAAAAAAACTAAGAGCATAAATGCATAAATATGAAATAAAAATAAACATTATCAAAGAATTTAAAGAAAAAAACAAAAATTAATTAATATAAAATAAAATATTTAAAGAATAAGGGCCGAAATAAAAAATAACATATATAATTAATTCCAATTGAAGGATAAAACTGAGAAAAAAAAATCTTGGGACCAAAATAAATAATGAAATAATAATAATGGTAATTGCAAAAAATTAGAAGAAGTGAGACTGATATGAAAAGTTGTGTATATTATGAATTTTAATTGGAGGACCAAATTAAAGAAATCAAAACATCCAGACCTAAAAAATTACAGGAACAAAAAAGAAATTGAAAATCAAAAGTTTAGGGACCGAAATTAAAAATGCTTTATATAATTAGTTTTAATTGAAGGGCACAATAGAAAAATATCAAACTTTCAATTCACGAAATCAGGCATAAAATCGAAATCCAAACCTCAGGGACCGAAATTAAGTTCTTATATACATGAGGGGCCGGACCTGACATTGGGCCCGCAAGAGACAGAAAACGTACACCCGCCACAAAACCGCCCCCGCCGTTTACCCTGACATATCTGATGAACACGCACCGCGACAGGAGATAAAGGATAAAGGACCAGGTGGCAAGGTAGTCAAAATCGCGAGCCAACTCGCAAAATCGTACAATTTTGCGAGTTGGCTCCGAAAACCTGGTTGAACCGGTAGAAAAACCGAAGCCCGGTCAAACTCGGTCAAACTCGTAGAAAAATCGGTCAAAATCGTGAAATCGTAAAAATTGGACCGATTTTACGATTTCATGAATTCGGCCTTCGCAGCTTCCTTCACTCTTCGACTCTTCGTTCATTTGAAATTTTCCTTTCTATTTTTCACAGCAGACACTCACACACACGGAAATGGAGAAGAGGATGAGGAGATGAGCGGCGGCATAGGAGAAGAGAAATAGAGAATTAGGGATTTAGGCTAAAAATAGAATTAGAGAAATAGAGAATTAGGGAGCGGCGGCGCAAATGAAGGTGCTTTAGGGATATGTCGGGGGGGGGGGTTATAGTAGTTATAATAATAATAATAATAATAATAATAATAATAATAATAATAATAATAATAATAATAATAATAATAATAATAATAAAGTAGCCAAGTAGGTTTATACTTTATACGGGGGAGGAGGGGTTATAAACTTATAATAATAATAATTAATAATAATAATAATAATAATTAGCATAAAAAATAATTTTAAAAAAATCCTATTAATTTATTATAATAAATAACATTAATTAATTTCAAATACAACAACCATAAAAAAATATACAATTACTTGAAAAACATAAAATAAATAGTTTAAATTTCAAATCTCAAATACTGTGGGTCTTTTAATTATATTTAAATTCATTTTTTAAATTTAAATATAATTAAAAATAATAATTTTTGTACAGACATTTCTACTTGAAAAAGTTATTTTACATCATGTATGAACCTAAACTAATTAAGTTTTATGTCCATAATTATGCTATTTTGTATTCAGAAATATTTTACAAACGATTTTACGATTTTTCTTCTCACACGATTTTACGATTTTTCTTCTCACACGATTTTACGATTTTTGTACGGACATTTCGGGTACGATCTTTCTACGATTTTACGATCCGATTTTTCGGAGCCCTTTCCGATCCGTGTCAAAATCTCGATTTTGACTGCCTTGCCAGGTGGTGCACCGTATTCACCGGCGGAACGGAATTTTTGACCACCGTATGGCACCGCACGCGCCGCTTCCATGGCGCGTTGGCGTTGAGCTCCGCTGTCGCGTCTTGACGACGCACCAGCCGTGCAAACGGGAAAATAATAAAATATAGGTTAATTACCAAGACGTCTGTAGTGTTTTGAATTTTTTATAAGGAGAATACAAGAATGCCCTTAGTGGCTTAGTATTAGGTTAAGGGTAGGGTAGTAATTGCACAAGCTAGTAAATATAAATAGAAAAGAAAAGAAAAGAAAAGGAAAAAGAGAGGTAATCTGAAAATTGAGAGAAAGAGAATCGGGAGAGAGGGAGAAAGAAGAAGAAGAAGAGAAAAGAGGGAAAGAGAAGAGGAAGAGAAGGAAGAAGGAGAAATAAGTTGTTAAGGTAATGTGTGTGTTTTATTATGTATAAATGTGATTATTAACTATGATTTTTGCTTGTATGGATTGTTAGGGTTGAGAATTTTATTTGGGTTTGATTGATGAATTAGGAGAGATGTTAGGGTTTGAATGTGTTGGGTAATAGTTTAATTAGTTGATTATGGATGATTTTGAAGTTTTGAGATGTTTGGTTTAAGAAAATATTGAGAAAAATGGTGAAATAATGTTGATAAATTCGAAAATCCTTTGCTGGAAATTCTGGGTTGAGGTTGAAGATGACAAAAATTCATTTTGGTCCTTTTGGTGAAAATTTCAGTTTAGTCCCCGAACTTTGGAAAAATTACAGTTTGGTCCCTGGGGTGAAATTGGAGGTTCTGGACAGAATTGAGGATGAATTATGGACAAGATTTTAGGATAGCTATGAATTTATGAAGTGTTCAATTTAGTCCTTCAATTTGATAAAATTACAATTTGACCCTAAAAATATAAGAAAATTTCAGAATGGTCCTTAGATGAAATATTAGTATTTCAGATTGGTTTGATGGATAATTGAAGCTCATTTGATGGATTAGTATCAATTTTATGAATTGTGTATTTTGGAATTAGATTTCGGAAGAAACCTTTGTTTTAGGTTTTTGCGAATAATGGATAGTTTGATTCATAAACACATAGGATTATGAGTTAAACTCTTAGATACATTTATTAAAGAGACTTTAATTCTTTTGAGTCATTTTTGAGTAATTCTTTTATATGTTCAGATAATCCCGATATTCAACCCGCGGGACATCAATAAGGTTCCGTCAGTATTCTGCTTTTGAATTTCGATCGCTTTTGAGTCAGGTGAGTGGATAATATTTAATATGCATGAGAAATAGTATAAATATTTGAATTTGCTAGTATGAATTGGATTATGCTTTTTGATAATATATACCTTGATTATATTCTTGATATGATAAAGCATAATCATTTGTTGAATATCCGTTCTTGATATGAGCCTATATCTGTTTGTGAATTGATAGCTCCTCATTTGATTGATACCATGAGTTGAGCCTTGAGATATGGATATGTTTGTTTGATTATAAGATATGCCTATGGTATGCCAGTCAGAATACCCATGCTAACAGGGTAGTGTTAGCCTTTGTGCACATCGTATCTGAAACCCTAGTTGGTCGGGGGAGTCACCAACCTGTGTGGACTGATCATCCCACAGTACGGAGCCTCATGCTCATTGCATTCTGATTTTCTGACGAGCTTTACCTATTAAATTCTTCTTATGACCTATTTGAGAAATTTGTTGTAAGAACCTTGAGCCGATTTGATATTATACTTCTCTTTGCTATATTATCTCGTATGTGTATATTGGATATTATCTACTCACTGAGTTGTTGAACTCACTCCCTCATTATTTATCATTTTCAGGGTCGTAGCTTGCTAGCAGGTCATTTTTGTCCTACTCTTGGAACCTGCTATTTTGGTTGTATTTGATATTTTTGTTCTTATGTCTCGCTAGTGCTCCACAATTGTAATTGTATAAAATCAACTCTTGTATTAAGACAATCGAATTATGTTATAAAGTTTACTTTGATATTTCCGCTGCGTTAAATTCTGAAGTTGAATGATAAGTTTGTGTGTAAGTTTGGGTTCGCATAGGTGTGGAACCTTGGAGGGGGACCATGCCTATGTGCCGGTCACGGATCCGGGAATCGGGTCGTGACAAAGATGGTATCAGAGCCAAAATTATAAAATGAGTAAAAGTAAAATAGTGAGTGACAAAACATAATGACATAGCTTTCAATTCATGAAATAATAGTAAAGTTAGGATTTGTATTGTGGAGCATTAGGATCCGTATTGTCTTGTTTGTTATGCTTGAAATTCTGAACTCTCATCAAGCATGTCTTCTTGATTCTGTATTGTCTTGTTTGTTATGCTTGAAATTCTGAACTCTCATCAAACATGTCTTCTTGATTCTGTATTGTCTTGTTTGTTATGCTTGAAATTCTGAACTCTCATCAAGCATGTCTTCTTGATTCCTTTTTGTCTTGTCTGTTATCCTTGAAATTCTGAATTCTCATCGAGCATATCTTCTTGATTCTTTATGTTTTCTATAGATATGCTTTCCGATAATTATTTGATAACTATTGTGCTATTGTTCTAGAATGACAAAAGTGTTATTTCTTTTAGAATATGTCGAGGAATAGACTTATAGCTAATACTATTAGAGTAGGTGACGATCAGAAAGATGTCCGTATTGTGTAGTTAAGAAATGCAAGATATATTCCTTATAGGAGGGGTGATGTATTCGCACTTGAATATATTCTTTTTGTTTGCACTTTTGAATCAAAAGTTTTGTTTGATACGGGTGCATCCTTTTTGTTTGTGTCCCTATATATTGTCATGAGGTTAAATAGACAACTAACTCTGTTAGGATTTCTCATTTCTGTTTATATCTCCGTGGATGAAGAATTAATATTAGTGAAGTATGTGTATCAAAATTATGAGATAGAAATTGGAGATAAGATCCTTATGGGAGACTTGAATGTTTTAGATATGATTGATTTTGATGTGATTTTGGGAATTAATATTAGTGAAGTATGTGTATCAAAATTGTGAGATAGAAATTGGAGATAAGATCTTTATGGGAGACTTGAATGTTTTAGATATGATTGATTTTGATGTGATTTTGGGAATGGATTGGCTGTCAAAGCATAGGGTTTCAGAAATTTATCAAGGTAAGAAAGTAGTGTTTGATTTAGATGGAGAAATGAGGTTAGTTTTTCGAGGAGATAAGATTGCGTGTTCATTAATTATATTGTTGACTATCTTGAGGAGAATGACACGAAAAAGGGTACAGTGTTACCTAGCACACATAGTGGATGTAGATAAGGAAATTTCCCAGATAGACCAAGTCCCCATAGTTATGGAGTTCATTAATGTATTTCTGGATGAGTTACCTGGATTGCCACTGTATAGGGAGATTGATTTTTCTATTGATTTGGTTCCGGGTACCGAACCAATATCAATGGCACCAACAAAATTGAGAGAGCTAAAAGAATAATTGCAAGATTTATTAGATAAGGAGTTCATTCGGCCAAGTGTGTCTCCTTGGGGAGCCCTGGTGTTGTTTGTGAAGAAGAAAGATGGGTCATTGAGGTTATGTATAGATTATAGACAACTAAATCGAGTGACAATTTGAAATAGATACCCACTCCCTCGAATAGATGATTTGTTTGATCAGTTGCAGGGAGCTCAATTCTTTTCTAAGATTGATCTTCGATCTGGGTATCATCAGTTGAGGATAAGAAAGGAAGACATTCCAAAAACCGCCTTTAGAACTCGGTATGGTCACTATGAGTTCTTGGTGATGTCTTTTGGATTAACGAATGCGCCAACAGCTTTTATGGATTTGATGAACAGAGTGTTTAAACAATTTATTGATCAATTTGTGATAGTTTTTATTGATGATATTTTGATTTATTCAAAGTCTAGAGAGGAGCATGAGCAACACTTGAGGATTGTGCTTCAAACTCTGCGAGATCATCAATTGCATGGTAAATTCTCAAAAAGTGAGTTCTGGCTGGAGAGGGTAGCATTTCTTGGACATGTAGTGTCAAGAAATGGGATTGAGGTTGATCCTCAAAAGATTGAAGCAGTAAAGCAATGGCTTAGGCCTACTTCAGCAACAGAAATTAGGAGTTTCTTGGGTTTGGCTGGATACTATAGGAGGTTTGTGGAGAACTTTTCTCGGATTTCTGCACCATTGACTAAGTTAACACAGAAAAATATTAAGTTTCAGTGGTCTGAAGCTTGTGAGAAAAGCTTCGTGGAATTGAAGCAGAGATTGACTACAGCTCCTGTTCTAGCAATACCATCGGGTTCTGGTGGTTACACAGTTTATTGTGATGCCTCGAGAGTAGGGTTAGGATGTGTTTTAATGCAAAATGGCAAGGTTATTGCTTATGCTTCGCGGCAGCTGAAGAAGCATGAACAAAACTACCCTACACATGATTTAGAGATGGCCGCGGTAGTTTTTGCTTTGAAGATTTGGAGACATTACCTTTATGGAGAAACTTGCGAAATCTTTACGGATCATAAAAGTTTGAAGTACATCTTTCAGCAGAGAGATCTGAATATGAGGCAAAGGAGATGGATGGAACTGTTGAAAGATTATGATTGTACTATACAGTATCACCCAGGCAAGGCAAATGTAGTTGCCGATGCTTTGAGTAGGAAATCATCAGGGAGCCTAGCTCATATTCAAGAGGTACGAAGGCCTTTGATTAAGGAGTTGCATGGATTAGTGGATGAAGGAGTTAAATTTAATCTTATCAAAGGTAGAGCAATGATTGCTCACTTTCAGGTTAAGTCAGACTTGTTTGAGAGGATAAAAGCAGCTCAGAAGGAAGATGATTCACTACTCAGGATTAGAAGTGAGGTTGAGCAGGGTAAAACTGCAGGTTTTGTGATTGGTGATGATGATGTGTTGAGATTTGGGGATAGACTTTGTGTACCTGATATTGATGATCTGAAGAGAGAATTGATGACAGAGGCACATCAGACAGTCTATACAGTGCATCCGGGTTCCACCAAGATGTATAAAGATCTTAAGGTGTGCTATTGGTGGAATAGGATGAAGGCTGATGTAGCAGACTTTGTTTCTAGGTGTTTGACCTGTCAAAGGGTAAAAGGTGAACATCAAAGACCTCCTGGATTGCTGCAACCATTGTTGATACCAGAATGGAAGTGGGAAAGGATCACAATGGACTTTGTGACTGGGTTGCCTAGGAGTCAAGAGGGTTATGATTCGATATGGGTGATTGTTGATAGATTGACAAAATCAGCCCATTTTCTACCAGTTAAGATTACTTATGGGTATGCAAAGTTGGCAGAATTGTTTATTAGCGAGATTGTACGATTGCATGGAGTGCCAATCTCGATAATATCAGATAGAGGTCCACAATTCACATCGCGATTTTGGGTGAAGTTTCAGGAAGCGATGGGTACTAAAGTGCAGTTGAGCACAGCTTTTCACCCTCAGACTGATGGTCAGTCTGAAAGGACTATTCAGATATTGGAGGATAAGTTGAGAGCCTGTGTTATGGATTTTGGGGTTGGTTGGAGTAAGTTCCTATCATTAGTGGAATTTGCTTACAACAACAGTTATCAGGCTAGCATAGAGATGGCACCTTATGAGGCTTTGTACGGACGAAAATGTAGATCACCAGTTTGTTGGTTTGAGGTTGGTGAGAAAAGGCTAATGGGACCTGAGTTGATTCAAATTACCTCAGAGAAGATAGAGGTGATCAGAAAGAGGCTTCAGACAGCTCAAAGTAGGCAGAAAAGTTATGCGGATAAAAGGAGGCGTGACTTAGAGTTTTCAGTGGGTGATTGTGTGTTCTTAAAGGTCTCACCGACCAAGGGAGTATTCAGGTTTGGAAAGAAAGGCAAGCTAAGTCCTCGATTTATTGGGTCGTATGAGATTTTGGAGAGAATTGGAGCAGTTGCTTATAGGTTGGCCTTACCGCCAAATTTGTCGGCTATACATCCTATATTTTATGTTTCTATGCTACGGAAGTATATGTCGGATCCATCTCATGTGTTAGAAGTGCATCCAGTTGAGTTAAGAGATGATGTGACTTATGAGGTGCAACCAGAAACTATAGTGGACCGACAAGTGAGAAAGCTTAGGTCGAAGGATATAACTTCAGTGAAGGTGAAGTGGAAAGGTCATTCAATTGAAGAAGCGACATGGGAACTTGAGGATAAGATGCGTGAGGAATATCCTCATCTTTTTGATAATCTCGGTACGTATTTAAACATTTATTTAGTTTCGAGGACGAAACTTTTATAAGGTGGGGAGATTGTAGTGTTTTGAATTTTTTATAAGGAGAATACAAGAATGCCCTTAGTGGCTTAGTATTAGGTTAAGGGTAGGGTAGTAATTGCACAAGCTAGTAAATATAAATAGAAAAGAAAAGAAAAGAAAAGGAAAAAGAGAGGTAATCTGAAAATTGAGAGAAAGAGAATCGGGAGAGAGGGAGAAAGAAGAAGAAGAAGAGAAAAGAGGGAAAGAGAAGAGGAAGAGAAGGAAGAAGGAGAAATAAGTTGTTAAGGTAATGTGTGTGTTTTATTATGTATAAATGTGATTATTAACTATGATTTTTGCTTGTATGGATTGTTAGGGTTGAGAATTTTATTTGGGTTTGATTGATGAATTAGGAGAGATGTTAGGGTTTGAATGTGTTGGGTAATAGTTTAATTAGTTGATTGTGGATGATTTTGAAGTTTTGAGATGTTTGGTTTAAGAAAATATTGAGAAAAATGGTGAAATAATGTTGATAAATTCGAAAATCCTTTGCTGGAAATTCTGGGTTGAGGTTGAAGATGACAAAAATTCATTTTGGTCCTTTTGGTGAAAATTTCAGTTTAGTCCCCGAACTTTGGAAAAATTACAGTTTGGTCCCTGGGGTGAAATTGGAGGTTCTGGACAGAATTGAGGATGAATTATGGACAAGATTTTAGGATAGCTATGAATTTATGAAGTGTTCAATTTAGTCCTTCAATTTGATAAAATTACAATTTGACCCTAAAAATATAAGAAAATTTCAGAATGGTCCTTAGATGAAATATTAGTATTTCAGATTGGTTTGATGGATAATTGAAGCTCATTTGATGGATTAGTATCAATTTTATGAATTGTGTATTTTGGAATTAGATTTCGGAAGAAACCTTTGTTTTAGGTTTTTGCGAATAATGGATAGTTTGATTCATAAACACATAGGATTATGAGTTAAACTCTTAGATACATTTATTAAAGAGACTTTAATTCTTTTGAGTCATTTTTGAGTAATTCTTTTATATGTTCAGATAATCCCGATATTCAACCCGCGGGACATCAATAAGGTTCCGTCAGTATTCTGCTTTTGAATTTCGATCGCTTTTGAGTCAGGTGAGTGGATAATATTTAATATGCATGAGAAATAGTATAAATATTTGAATTTGCTAGTATGAATTGGATTATGCTTTTTGATAATATATACCTTGATTATATTCTTGATATGATAAAGCATAATCATTTGTTGAATATCCGTTCTTGATATGAGCCTATATCTGTTTGTGAATTGATAGCTCCTCATTTGATTGATACCATGAGTTGAGCCTTGAGATATGGATATGTTTGTTTGATTATAAGATATGTCTATGGTATGCCAGTCAGAATACCCATGCTAACAGGGTAGTGTTAGCCTTTGTGCACATCGTATCTGAAACCCTAGTTGGTCGGGGGAGTCACCAACCTGTGTGGACTGATCATCCCACAGTACGGAGCCTCATGCTCATTGCATTCTGATTTTCTGACGAGCTTTACCTATTAAATTCTTGTTATGACCTATTTGAGAAATTTGTTGTAAGAACCTTGAGCCGATTTGATATTATACTTCTCTTTGCTATATTATCTCGTATGTGTATATTGGATATTATCTACTCACTGAGTTGTTGAACTCACTCCCTCATTATTTATCATTTTCAGGGTCGTAGCTTGCTAGCAGGTCATTTTTGTCCTACTCTTGGAACCTGCTATTTTGGTTGTATTTGATATTTTTGTTCTTATGTCTAGCTAGTGCTCCACAATTGTAATTGTATAAAATCAACTCTTGTATTAAGACAATCGAATTATGTTATAAAGTTTACTTTGATATTTCCGCTGCGTTAAATTCTGAAGTTGAATGATAAGTTTGTGTGTAAGTTTGGGTTCGCATAGGTGTGAAACCTTGGAGGGGGACCATGCCTATGTGCCGGTCACGGATCCGGGAATCGGGTCGTGACAACGTCCCTGAGCCAACCGAGATTCACGAAAAAACGGCGGGGAAAATACGCCCGTGTCCCCGTTCACTGTGCACTATTTTGTCGTTATCGAGGGCTTTTTTTATCGGTGCATTGTGCACTGACTTTGTGAAAAGCCGATGGAGCCCCTCGTCCCTGTGCACTATTTTGTCGTTTTCGAGGGTCAGAGGCGTCAATGCAATGTACAAAAGCGGAAAGTGGAAAAAAAAAGCCAAAAACCGAAAACACCCCTAGAAAAAAAAAAAGGAACGCTGGATGATGAAGCCCAAAATCGTCTCCACACTGTCACAATCCACAGTGATTTGAGAGAGGAAGCACAGTGCAAAAGGCCACGCCGAGTATGTGTTTTGTAATAATCCTTTTCTAATTAATGATTTTGGTCCCTGTAATTTTTATATTATACTAGCGTGGTCTTTCAATTATTTTTATCATTTAGTCTGTCCTACTTTAGAACATTTGTTTATGTTTATGTGGTCTCCCGGTATAATTTTCTTTCAATTTACCGTTAGTTATTGACAGCACATCACATGACATGTCTCGGCTACATGGTAAGAAAAAATCATATAGAAGGACCTTATTGAAAAAAATATCGGATAAGGAAATCAATTAAATAAAATAAAAAATAGACTAGTATACGGTTAATCTTATTCTTTACTTATTTACTAATGAATGTACTAATACGACGTCGATCCATGTATGAAGAAGAACAAATACTACTTCTCAGTAGGCAAAACAAATGAACAGGGCGCGACTCCACAACAAAACAAATTAATTGGATTGTATCTCGAGTATTTTAAAGTTTATTTGTTTAGTATTTTTTTAAATATATCTTTTATTTTAAATTTTTTTAAAATTAATGCTTTAAATTATTTTAATATACTAATATAAAAACATTGATACACATCTAGTGTGGAAAGAGTATGGCTAAAATTATTGTTTTTAAATAGATTTTATTCAAAAATATATCAAAACAATATTTTATTATTTTTCAAGATTATTTTTCATATCATAACATCAAAATAATATAAAAATACAAAAACAATTAATTTAAAAAAAATTATTTAAAAAAAAACTTATAAAATAATTTGTCAAACACCCCTACTTGTTAAAACTATAATGGGAATTGATTAGTAATATATAACATATTAAAACATACAATTAAACAAAAAATTTAAGATTTTTATTTGCTTGCGTTAAAATCCCTCCATAACAAGAAGGAAATTATAAAAAAAATGATAAAAACAAAAACAAAAATCGTACAGGGTGGGGGCACAAAGTCCGGGTGGTAACTCTTTTTGCACATTTTTCTTGTTGAAAACCAGTGAAGCTTTTTCTCCAGTAAAAAACTTCAAAATTTTCATGTTCCTGCATTAAAATTTGATCCAAAATGTTCTGACCTTAGATTTAAAAAAAAATGTTGTAAATTGGAGAAAATAAGTAATTGACAAATGGCAAGGGGTGTCAACAAAGCCCGTTGGGCTACTATGAAATCTGTGAGTAGTTTCATGGGCTTGCCAATTGAAGCAACCGAAGAATCTCCCTCCCTTTCTCCCTCCTTCCCAGGGATCCTCACTATCTGATTCACTTCAAGATCGAATGCATTTGACTGGAAACGGGAAAGGGTGTTCTTAAATTGAAGAAAACGTGAGACGTATCCTTAAAGACTTTATTTTTTCAGGCTCTTATTTTCATGTCTTCTGTGAAGTTTTAATCTTTTTCGCAATTTAGGAAGATTGAGATTTTGTTAGGGATATTGGCGTGATATTTAGCTTATAAATTATGGGTTTGATCATTTTATTGATTTTATTTTCAATTGAGTGCTGGATTTTTTAGTTGAGATCACAAGAAATTTTCCCTTTTCAGATATTGTAAAAATTGTTGCTGTCATGGATCCAGAGGCTGCAAAGACTGCAAGAGAATCTTTGGAATTGGCATTTCATATGTCAAACCTTCTTGATACAGGACTTGATCGACACACCCTTTCGGTTCTTATTGCCCTTTGTGATTTGGGTTTGAACCCTGAAGCACTTGCTGCTGCTGTGAAAGAACTCCGGAGAGAACCTGCTTCATCTTCCCTGCCAAATTCTAGTGCTCCGGTAGCTAAACCGTAGTTAGGTAATGGATTTGTAATGATTTCGGTAGAATGCAATGCAATGTAATATGATGCTTGCTTGTTTGTTGATCGGATTTTTTCTTTTTGTATTGAAATTCAAAATGCTGCGAACCACTTGTATTTCTCTAACTTGATGAGTTGTAGAATTTTGGGTACCATATGTAGAGGAGTGGTGAGCTTTGTCTCGAACACAATTATGTTCTAAGATGAACTTGTTGTCTAAGCGTCCACTGTACTTTAGTGATTTCCTCTTGTTAAAGCAGAGCGTATGTGCTCCTGACCAAACACGCATTTCGATTGAGTTTAAGTTGTTTCACTCGTTTTGTCCTGTTAGCAAGAGAAATTTTAGTTAATCTTCCACTGTTGTTGGCTGATTTGCCCCTGCTATTTGGTTTGTTCATGGAAGCTCTATTCTAAACACCTCCACATGTTTCGTCAGCAGAAACATACTTGTCGGCTTATCTAAAGAAACCTGCCCTTTTGATCTAGCAAGTTTGTGTTCCACCTTTTGTCTGTTGCAGCCTCCTCAATTACCAATACTATTTGGGAAAATGTATTTCTAATTATATTTAATCTTTTATCGAATCCTTGTAATGTTTTGGATCTTATAATGCATTTTATTCTGAACATTGTACCTTGCATTATATATGACACTCAATGCGTTGACTGGCCTCCAGTGTGGCTTTACCCAGCAGGACCATTGGATTGAGGAAATCCAAATCTGACTGAAGCATAGTTGCAGCTCTTCTCCGGGCAGCAAGCGCAGTTCAAGTTTGGCAGATTCTGAAGTTGCGGAAGTGCAATTGTTGATAGTTTACCTTGTTGGAAGTTTTAGATTTTGTTGCCCCCTGTTTCAGAAGCTTTTTCTGTAGCTGTGTGAAATTTTCAGAAGTTCCAACAAGCTTTCTCCATGAAAGCTATGCAGTTTCTGGAACTTCATCTCCTTCATGTGTGAAATGCATTGAGATTGCATACAAGTCAACAAATTTGAACATAAATGGAGATCCCTTGTGCAGTCATGCCACTACTAAAAAATGGGGTGGTTTGCAACGGACGTGTCCGTTGCAAACAAGTAAGAATGCCGTTGCAAATATTTAATTGCAACGGAATTTGCAACGGATAATCCGTTGCAATTTAAATGTAATTTTGCAACGGATTATCCGTTGCAACTTGTTTGATTTGCAACGGAAAATCCGTTGCAATTGGATTTTCCGTTGCAACGGATAATCCGTTGCAATTTAATTTTATCTTGCAACGGATTATCTGTTGCAAATTCTAATTGCAACGGAAAATCCGTTGCAACACTTATTTTTATTTTTTTAATTAAAGAATGTGATTAGCAACGAAAAATCCGTTGCTAATCAAATTTCAGTTGCAAAATTTGCAACAGAAGTTTGCCGTTGCAAAAATCTGTTGCAATGACCCCTTTTTTTTAGTAGTGTGCCATAATGAAGCTGCACTTGGCCAGCTAAACACATCCATAATTTTGTTGAATTTATTATGCCGCGTTATTTTTTTCAAAATAATATAAAAAAATCAATGTGAGGAAAATAAATCTAAATTCACATTATGTTTCAAAAGTATTTTAAAAAAATATGAATTTTTTTATTTTAAATTAATTTTTTCTGGTGTTTTTAGATTATTTTAATGTATTGATATTAAAAATATTTTTTAAAAAAATAAAAAAAATATTATTTTAATATTTTTTAAACAAAAAATATTTTAAAAAATAATTTCAATCATATTATGAAACATACTCTGTATATGAATCCCATTTGCCAACCCTAAGGGTGTATGAATCCCAGTTGCCATGTGCGTTATCTCCAGATTTGATCATAGCTGATAAGACAAGGTTATCTTATCATGTGTAATATAATTTTATTTTGATAAGACAATTATATTTTTTTAGTATGCCAATTTTTTTCTTTTAATAAAAGGATAAAGCTTAGTTCATAATTAATCAAATATTAAAGATTTAAAATGACAAAACTGGAAAAAAAATCAATTAAAAATAAACAAATTTTTTTTTAAGTAAATCAGGTTAACATATCAAATATATATCATGAATTATAAGACTAAAATAACCATAAAGAAAAACAATAAGAACAAATTATGAAGTTTAATGTTAAATAAATCAAATTTTAAAATATTTTTTTACGAAACAAAATGAAACTTTAATATTATAGCTGAAATTTGATAAAAACAATTATTGAATGAGCTGAAATTGAGATGAAACTTTTTCTAATTTTATTTTGTTTCTAGATAATACGAGATATTTCAGTATGTTTTTCCAGATAAATTGAAAGAAAATTCACTATCTAATATGCATTTATTAAATAATAATCTTATAAATCTCATGTATAGATTATTATTTATATCATCCAACTATAAAAAATATACAGATAAACTAATTTATTTTAATCAAAAAATCAGTGTCCATCCATGTTGAATTAAGAAGTGTCCGAGAAAGTAATAATAATAATTTTTAAAAATATTTTTTACTAATAAATATAAAAAAAAAATGGAGAGAATTTTTTGGTGAAGAGGCGGGGGAATTTATGGTTTTGACTTTTGCTGGGATGTGACCAGGGGTCTTCTTGGAAGGACAGTTCTAATGGACCCATTAACAAAAGAGCTAAAAGAGCTCGGTTTTTTACTGTACATTGAGTGTAAGAACACTGTGGACTGGACATTTACAAATTATGCTTCGCACGCGTACGTTTGCCTTTTTTTTTTTTTGATTTTACCGGTTATGAACAGTGTAATGGCGACAAAACCCCCGATAATAGGACAAAATAGTGCTCGGTCAGACGGTAAAAAGGGCTGAGGGTAAGGGCCATTCAAGTAATTGCACACCTACGGACCGGACCGGTCCGGTCTGGTCCGCCGTATGTTTTGGTTTTTTATTATTTATTTAAAATGGCTAATTACGGTTTTAGGTCAGAATAAGACAAAAACATGGTTTTCGGTCCAGGGGCCTTCCGGTAATTGACCATATTTTTTTATTATTTTCCGCGTTTACTGTCAGAGCGTGTGTCACACGCGTCTCCCTATTTCACGCCCCACGCCCTGTTTAGGTGGCGCGTGCGACGTCATACGGTGGCCGGATACGTGATTCCGACGTCCAGAACGGTTCGCCTGGTCGTCCTCTTCCTCCCGCGGCGGCGCGTTTACCATATATATGTCCGTGGACGCGCCGGGAACCGGTTAAAGACGCCGGCCAGGTTTCTCTCTCTCCCCTGCACGTCAAAGTGCAGGGGAGTCCCCCATTTTGTGATACGTTTTACTTCAGTCCCTTGACTTTTGATTTTGTTTTATGTCCTGATTTTGGTTGCATAAGTTTTGATTTAGTTCGATTAGGTCCTCCAATTGGAATTTATTGGATGTAAATGTTTCAGTTCGGTCCTCCTTCTTTTAATTTTCGGATTCGGTTTAAATTATTCAATAAATTCAGTACATAAGTTTCGATTTCTTCAATTGGATCCTGTTATTGAAATTGATAATATATTGAATTTTCATTTTGGCCCTTATAGTTTTAATTTTTGATTTTCATGCCTTGATAAATTGATATTTGTGTTTTATTTTCCATTATTAACATAATAATAATAATAATAATAATAATAATAATAATAATAATAATAATAATAATAACAATAACAATAATAATAATAATAATAATAATAATAATAATCATAATCATAATAATAATAATAATAATAATAATAATATTCATAATAATAATAATAATAATAATAATAATAATAATAACAACAATAACAATAATAATAATAATAATAATAATAAGAATAAGAATAAGAATAATAATAATAACAATAATAATAATAATAATAATAATATTCATAATAATAATAATAATAATAATAATATATTCTTTTTCTTGCTTACTTTTTTGTTAATGTTTATGAGTGTGTTTTTTTTTCGGGATAATTTTATAATTTTAATTGTTTTTGCGATAATAAAATAATAATAATAATAATAATAATAATAATAATAATAATAATAATAATACTAATAATAAGAATAATCATAATAATAATAATAATAATAATAATAATAATAATAACAATAATAATAATAATAATAATAATAATGATAATAATAATAATAATAATAATAATAATTTTAATTTTAATTTTAATTTTAATTGTTTTTGCGATAATAGAATAATAATAATAATAATAATAATAACAATAATAACAATAATAACAATAATAATAATAATAATAATAATATATTCTTTTTCTTACTTAATTTTTTGTTAATGTTTATGAGTGTTTTTTTTTTTGGGATAATTTTATAATTTTAATTGTTTTTGCAATAATAGCAATAGTCATGTTATATCTAATATTACTAGAGATAAAAGATAACTCCAGAACAACAAATAAAAAAATTTACCTATGTTATCTACAATTAAAAAACAATACAAGTCACTTTTTATCTCGATTACATTATTCCTTTTAAACGGCAAACAAGTCATTATTATATATTTTAATATTTATTGCATATTATCACCTAAAAGTATATAAAGAGATAAAAAAAACTGACCTCTGATTTTTTGGATTAACAAAATTAATATCAGCATTCTTAAATAAATTTCATATAATAATATGATGAATAAATCTTATAAAATAAAATAAAAAATTTGCTTTGAATTTTAATTTTGTACCCTTTTGTGAAAGTTTATTTCTTAAAAAAAAAATTGGATTTTTAATATTTAAGATCTAATATTACCCGAGAAAAAATACAACTCAATAAAACAAAACGTTAACAAATTTGCCTAGATTATCTACAATTAAAAAATATATAAGGCACTTTCCGTTTCAGCTACCCTGTTCTTTTTGTACAGCAAATAAGTTATTATAGCACACAAAAAAAACAATATTTTTTTTTTCTAAAATTAACATCATAATAATAATAATCATAATAATAATAATAATAATATATTCTTTTTCTTGCTTACTCTGTTGTTAATGTTTATAAGTGTTTTTTCTTTCAGAATAATGTGATAATTTTAATTGTTTTTGCAATAATAACAATAATCATTTTATATCTAATATTACTGGGAATAAAAGACAACTCAAGAACAAAAAATAAACAAATTTACCTAGGTTATCTACAATTAAAAAACGATACAAGTCACTTTTGTCTCGATTACACTGTTCCTTTTAAACGACAAACAAGTCATTATTATATGTTTTAATATTTATTGCATATTATCGGCTAAAAATATAAAAAAAAAATAAAAAAAATGACCTCGGATTTTTTTCATGAAAAAATTTAATATCAACATTCTTAAATAAATTTAATATAATAATATGATGAATAAATCTTATAAAATAAAATAAAAACTTCGCTTTGATTTTTAATTTTGTGCTCTTTTGTTCAAGTTTATTTGTTAAAACAAAAAATTAGATTGTGAATATTTAAAATCTAATATTACCCGAGAAAAAATACAGATCAAGAAAACAAAAGGTCAACAAATTTGCCTAAATTATCTACAATTAAAAAATACATGAGGCACTTTCCGTTTCAGCTACATTGTTCTTTTTTAACGGTAAATAAATAATTATAGCACGCAAAAAATTATATTTATTTTGTGAAAAAAAATTAATATTTTTATTTATAATGTGTAAAATCTAATATTATTAGGAAAAAAATGCAGCTAATGTTTTCGTTTTTTTACACATTTACTTAGCTTTTCGACAATTAAATATATATTCCTTTTTTGAAAAATATTGCAATGTTTTTATTTATAGTGTGTCAGATCTAATATTACTGAGGAGAAAAGGCACCTCATAATTTTTTTTTTAACAAATTTACCTAGGTTATCTACAATTAAAAAATATAAAAATCACTTCCCATTTCGATCACACTATATAATATGTGAGACTAAGTATATGTGTTTAATATTTATTTAATATTATCGCCTAAAAATATATAAAGAGAGAAAAAATGACCTACGATTTCTTGAAAAAAAAATTAATATCGGCATTCTTCAAAATATTTAATATAATAATATGATGAATAAATCTTATAAAAAAAAATTATCTTTGAATTTAAATTTATATTTTAGACCCTTTGTTTTTTCCTTTTAAGAAACGATGACCTTTTTTTCACATGTATTTTTGATTTTTGACTGTCCAACTCAGTTGTTCTTTTTTAACCGGGTTTCTTTTGTTGTTTTGTTTTTTTAACCAGAGTATCCATGACAACAAATTGCTAATAAATCATTTCACCTTCTTAGAAAATTTTCTAACAAATTTTATCAAAAGTTTTTTAGCAATAGCAACATTCAATCACATTTTGGTTGAAAAAAACTATTTTTAACAGATTTAATCAATTACAATGTACTTCTTATATATTAAAATAACAAAATACAATATTTATAAAATCAATTAATTTTCTACATAGATAAAAATGCCCAGCGAAGCGGGCCACTCAACTCGTCCATACTAATTATGGTGTCGGTTGAGAACATTTCATTGTCATTTTTTAATTATTATTTTTAGTGGATCTCTTTTATTTTGGTCACCGGTCAATTTAATGATTTTACAGGACAATATCTCTCTGGTTCAGTTTAATATTCGTTTTAAATTAAATTTTTGTAATAAAAATAGCTTCTTTTTTTGGAAAAAATCATATTTAGGGAGAAAAAGATGGCTGAATTTAATTATATTACCCAATTTTACCTCGATTAATAAAACAATATCCATTGAATTCATGATAAACACAAACATATATTATTCACAGGAAAATAAATAAATATTTTTTGAAAAATAATTATATAAAAAAAGTCATTTTAATTTTTTATATAGTTTTTTAAAAAAAACAGATGAACCTCAGCTAATCTGTCCCACAGATGACACAAGTCTCATCTCATATCAAGTTTAATAATTATGGTGTCGGTTGTTAGTTTTTTCAATATTTTTTTTTTATTTTAAAATTACTTTTTTGAAAAATAAACCTTTTTGGACATAGGAAAAAGGTTTTGATTCTCTTGCTGAATGATGAGAGGAAAAATCATTTTGCCTCTCATAAAGGTTGTCCTCTTGCCGTTTGTAATAATAGTGTGTCTGTTTTTCATGTTAAAAATTGATTTTGGATTTTTTTTTATTGTTTTGATTGGTTGATATTAAAAATAAATTTTTAAAATAAAAAAATATTTTAATATATTTTCAAGAAAAAAACATTTTGAAAAGCAATTGTTATCAAAATTCCAAATAGTACTTTAATTCTATTTGTTTTTCTGTAATGATATTTATTTTTATATATATATAATTTTAATTTAATACTTGAAATGAAGAAAAGTTGAATCTCTTACTTGAAAATATTTATTTCTTGACAAATTAATATTTTAGAGATAAAAAAATTTGGCTATATCCCCTTAAATTTTATTTTGATACTTAATATCAAAAATAAATTCCCAAGAAAAATTCGACATATTTCTACTTCCCCGAGACAATTATATATATATATATATATATATATATATATATATATATATATATATATATATATAATATTAATGCAACATTTGTTATTACTGTTTTTTAAGTGATTGTGTTTTGATAAAAAAGAAATTAATATTTTCACTAAGATAATTAAATAGGAATTTATATGATTTGATCTAATCGAATTTATTAGTTCAAAGATAATTTGGATAATTGAGAACAAAAGAGTTTCACTAAGAACATTCACGGCAATATCTTTTATTTAAAAAATAATATTGAGACAACAACATATTGAATTGACCCGAATTATAAAACTAAAATAATTTAATAAAAAAATTAAAATAAATAATAAAATTAAATTTCTAATAAATCTAATATCTATCAATAAAATTTTAAAAAATCTTCTTTAATTTGTTTATGTATAAACCATCCAAAACTACTAGCTGTTTTATAACCACACAAAAAAAGAAGGTGACAGGGGGTCTAGAATATTCTTCTGCATGTCACTATCTCAGACATATCTGAAAAATAAATGATTAATTCAGAAATAGCATGCTCTAAATACATTCAACAACTTACAGGCTGTCAACTTATGATAATTAATTGACCCGAACATCTCAGATATATAAACATTTAAATTATGAATAAATAAACTATATTTTAATTTTTCAAATCATTGGCGATCCGTAAAAAACTATATTTTCTTAAGAAATATTTTTAATATTAATGTATTAAAATAATAATAATAATAATAATAATAATAATAAAGTAAGAGAAATATTTTAAAAAAAACAGCTGTATCGCATAATAAAACACTCGTGATTCCCTCGATTTCTGAAAAAGGAAAAAATTCTAAAACACATGACAATCACGCTTTGGCTGTCTGAACTCTGAACTCTGTGGTGCCCACGGCAGGTTTGAGTTTTCAAACACTTGAAGTTAATAATGCGGTGGAAAAACATCACACCACAACCAAAACACATCATCCATGGACACTCTGAAATCACAATGTGCTGATATGGCTGCATAATGTGAGGGATCCCCAGAGAGGAAGAATCCCACAATGTTCAGTAAGATTGGCGCGGTGGTGAGGGTGCAACAGCTGTACAGGGGTTATCGCACTCGCCGCCGATTGGCAGACTCTGCCGTCATTGCTCAAGAGCTCTGGTTAGTCCATCAAAAACCTAGTTTCATGGTGATGTACCAGGATTAGGGATAGATCTTACCAGACACTAATCAACATATTGTGGTTTGTATTGATTTTAATTTAAGGTGGCAAGCAATATACCATGCTGACTTGAATGAAAATACGGTTTCCTTCTTCAAAAACCCGAAATCAGAAAGTGCTGCCTCAAGGTGGAAACGTGTTGGATCTCATGCTTCTAAGGTTTCTCTACAGTCTCTACTCATTGATTATGTGTTATCAAAAGTTATCTTTTGTATGTAAAGGACAAGGAGATTTGAAAAAGTTCATATTTTTCAACTAATGATGCAAGATAAACACCAACCATAGTGATGAACATCAACAATCTTGATTTGGGTAGTTGTGGACTCAACAATCTTTAATGGCGATCCACGAGATGTAATGAATCTTGAATTATACACATAACTTCAATTGCTATTTTGTTTTACAATATGTATAGTTTTATGCTACCAAAAAAAGAATATGCTATGTTTAATTCGTGGAAATTTGGACTAAATTTTGTGGCAGGTGGGCAAGGGCATAAGCAAAAACGCAGAATCAGAAAAATTGTATTTCGAACATTGGATTGAAGCTGTAATTACATTCTCTTCGCCCTGCTAATTTTCCATTTTTTTTCTTAATGATTATTTCATTATTTGGATTATTTTGTTATATTAATTTTGTTGGAATCTGATATTGTGATTTACTTTTATCTTCTTTTAAAAAAAAATAATAATTCTACAATTAGATCGATCCAAGGCATCGTTACGGGGCATACTTGTATATGTATTTTAAGAAATGGTCCGAGACAAATTCCGGCCAGCCTTTTTTTTACTGGTGATGTAGTTCTTCCCTTTTCATCTTCTGATATTGGTTTATTTTTCATCGTTACTATTTTTCTCATCAGTCATTTTGGGTTTCAAGCAATTCATTCATGTATTGATGAAGCTGTAAATTTGCTACTCCTTTTAGGTTGGATGTAGGAGATGGCAAAGAGGTTGAAGTTGAAGAATGTCCTAGGTCAAAGCTCCAAGAAAACAGCATAAAGTATCTAGGACCTGTATGTAATTTTTTATTATCAGCATAATTATAGCTTGTATTGTAATTATTTTTTATAAGAAAGTTCCTGACTTTCTGCCATTAATCTGTTTATGCGAATCAGAAAGAAAGAGAACAATATGAATGCATCATCATTGAAGGGAAGTTTTTTCACAAACAGTCCAGAAATCTTGTTGATACCAAGGGAAAGTGGATATTTGTTTTGAGTCCCACTAGGAGACTGTATGCTGGACAGGTAAGAAGTCGTAAATTGTGCAGAAACAATTGATACAGCAATAGTTTTCTCCTTAACTCTATTGTTTCTTGTATATTCATAAACATTTTGATGCAGAAAAAGAGGGGCAAGTTCCATCATTCGAGTTTCCTGGCCGGAGGTGCTACTATAGCAGCCGGAACGGTCATCATAGAGAACGGAAATCTAAAGGTACATCAAAGTGAAGGTTTTTAGATTTGAATGCATGAATTACTGGCAACTTAGTCATTAAAATCCTTACTCGAATGGTCATCTCAATCCAAAAATAGATAGGTTTTAAATTCTGGCATCCATTTTGTTCTTAGCTTAACCGCATATTGGAGTGTTGGGTTCCATATAAAAGGTCAGAGTTGACTTGACTTGACTTGATCCATCGAGTTGACCCGTGACTCGGGTGATCTGTAGCCTAAACTGGAGTGGGTTTCAATTAAAGTACGGGGAGAATTGATCCAACATGACTCGGTCAAAACCTTGTTTGACCCAAAACTAGTCAGCCCTAAAAAAACTCGGTCAAAACTTGCTGGTTTTTTCTTTTTTAATTTTCTTTTCAAAATGATGTACCCGATTCACCACACTTGACTCTAGACCTAAGTTGACCCACTAGGTCAGGTTTAATAGCTATGATATGAAGTTTGATAACCTGAGCCTGCCGAAAACATCTCTAATTTTCTTGGATCTTTGTTACTGATGCAGGAATGGTTGGAGACATGTTACTATACATTTGCTATATGTTAAGAGTGACTTTACTATAATTGTTCCAGGAATTTCATTTGAAAGCAATTTTATGAAATTATTTTTCTTCTTTTGGGAGATTCTGCTGGTGAATTTTTGGGATGTTTTCTTCGTTGATTTTAACTTTGTAGTTCATTTCTCCAATGAGTGGACATTACCGACCAACCCAAGAAAAATTCGAAAGCTTTCTATCATTTTTCAAGGAGAGTGGAGTGAATCTCGATGAAGTCCAGGTAACTTCCATTGTAGCACCTCCATCACAAATTATTTTTTCTCGTGCTCTGTTTCCGGCACATCTTTTCTGTTCTGTTTTCAGGTAAACCAGGCCATTGAATATTCCAGCGCCAGCGACTATGCAGCCAAACTGAGCGGAAGCGGGAGCGGTAAGATGATTGAAGTTGCCAAGAACTCCGAGCCTCCGGCGATAAAAACTCCCCGTGAGGAGAAGGATTCAAAACTACAAGAAGTTGAGAGGGAAACCAAAGATGAAAACGGAAGGAGATTGTCCGAGGATCTTGAAAAACCTGAGGCTACTACTATATTCGATCTTAACAAGTGGTCAACTGGAGCTGGCCCGAGAATTGGTAGTATTGCGGACTACCCAGCTGAAGTGCGAGCACAGGCCCTGGAGTTTGTCAACTTATCTTCAAAAACTCCACCTGCTTCAATGCTGTAGGGCGAATAACTACCTAATGGGACATGCTAGAAGTGGTTATTTTCTTATTTACGTTTGTTGTTGTGTAGTTGAGGTTAAAAATAATTTTATAAAAAACACTTTTAGTTAAAACTGTGGTTGAGTTTGAGATTTAATGAAAAACAGTTTAGTGTGTTTGGTTACTATGTTTTTAATACTGCTCAAAAAACTAAGTTATAATTTTTTTTTTCATTTAATTTGAAAGGCGTTTTGAACTATATATTAATAAAAAAAATTACCATGTTTATATTAATTTGATAAATTTAAAATTTAATAATTTTCAATATTTAATCTATGATTTAAATCTAAAAAGTAAATAATAATAATAATAATTTTGAATTACAAAAATAAATAATAAATCACTATTAATAAGTAAATATTAATTTAATTCAAAATACACGTGCTCAAATTGTAAAATATCTACTTTATATTATTTTGTTTTCATGTTGTGATAAGATTATAAAATATTTACTCCGTGTTATTTATATATATATATATATATTTTGGAATAAAAAAAAATCTTTTTAAAAATTAAAGCTAAAGATCATATAATCAATAAACTAAAGAAATGATAAAAATCAAGCTAAACTCATAAACAAAAATTAAAAAAAAAATCTAAAAAGTTTCCAACCCTGCCTATGATCCATAGAAAGACGGCCGGGAGAACAAAGCACAAACCTCGCGTTCCATGTCCTCCCATCCTCAACAACGAGGGAAAGGGAGATTACACTTTTTTTGCGCCCTTATGATATAGAGATTATTATTTACAAAAAAAAAATCAAAGAAATCGAAAAACAACCATGGTCAAATCCTATAAGCTTTTCAATGTCTCATCTTTCTTCTTCATCTCATTAAAATTCCTCCACAAGTACCTCCCACTAGCCATATCGACGAGTACCCAGAACCCAATTTGAATAATCTGAAAAGAAAATACAATGAACTAAGAAAACCGAGAAAAGAAGCATGGAAAAGGCAGTCCAATATGGTCCTCTCCTGTTATGTTCCTGAATAATTTGAGAAAATAAATATGGATTTTCGAGGAATCCAAAACCTCCAATTGCTAATTTGCTGGAAATTGTTCCATACATTTATCAAATACTCTGGACTTTAAATAATAAAATAGAACAACTAATTGCCGGTTCCAAGGCTAATCCCGGATAATCCTCAGCTGAGATCCTAATTTGACTTATTCAAATTGTGGTTATACTGACACGTAACCCATGACTCAATAATAATACCCTGAAATAAACGAAATAAATTAATTAGTAACTGGACTCATTACTTTAGCTAAATACCCAACTAAGTTTGCCTAATTCCAACCATTAAGTTAGCTGCCGAGTCTTCATTTCTCTGGCATGACAGACCACGATGAGACCCTTCACTGCCAAGCTTATCAAGACAGCCACGTGGACGGCTGAATTGGCTTCCCGTCAGCTCTCATCTGCCAGCTCTCAAATGGACACGTGACATCTCCATTCCAATCAGCCCATCCCATCCTACCCAACCGTCACCAGCTCGCTTCCGAACCCGCGCTTTTCAACCAAATATAACGGCTCTATCAGCTATTTTCAATCCTCACAACACACAAAACTCTCTCTCTCTCTTTCTTTCTCTGTGCTCACTGGCTGAAGAAAGAAACGAGAAAAAGCATAATCTTTCTTTCATTTTCTGTAATGGAAGAAGAAGATGAAGAAGAGTTTCGTATTCTGTCTGCTTTTGGTGATAGGCGATATGCTCCACAAGAAGAATATCAACTAACTCGACAATTGCAATTGCCACTTGCCATGAATCTTGATGCTTGGAAAGATCAATCTACTTTTCAAGATTGGATATCTTGTGGTTCACGACCAGTCCGGACTAAAACCACCCTTGTTGGTTCTTTTACCACTTTTATTGTAGGGCTTAATGATGCAGAAATCAATGATCATGAATTGCTTCAATTTGTACGTTGTCTACAATGCCCTTATGATGGGGATGCTATAAAGGTTTTAAATTCTAGTTCTACAGAAATTGGGTACCTTTCTACAGCAGATGCTCGGGTTTTATCTCCTTATGTTGATCTTCGAATAATTAATCTTGAAGGTGAAGTGGCCTGTTCAAGAATTGGATATGTAACGTCTATTCGTTGTTTAGTTAGAGTCTTTGCAAATTCATCTGATGCACAGGCTGTTAGATATTGGATGGTGCAACACGGGCTGTCTTTACGTGATCTACCTGGTGCAAGTTCTGGGTCATACGAGGACTTGGGGCTTCAAGAAAAGAGTAGGATAGAGAAATTGGGGACTTTAGAACCACCAAAGAACGTCATTAAATCTGAACTTCTTGATCATCAGAAGGAAGGGCTGTGGTGGCTTGTGAATAAAGAGCAGTCTGATGAGTTGCCACCTTTCTGGGTGGTGAAAGATGGGTTGTATCTGAATGTTTTGACAAGGCATCAAACGAATAGGAGACCAGAGCCTTTGCATGGTGGGATTTTCGCTGATGACCATGGATTAGGCAAGACTCTGACTTTTCTTTCTTTGATTGCTTTGGATAAGGTTGGCAATGTTACAGAAGGAACAGGTGATCACGAGGACAGGCTAGTATCTATGCGCATGGCTGAGGAGTCTTCTTGTCGTTTGGCTGCTAAGAAAACACTAGTCGTGTGCCCTTCTGCTGTGTGTTCGACATGGGAAAACCAACTGCAGGAACACACTCAAAAAGGTTCACTCAAGCTATATAAGTATGCTGGGGATAGCAGGACAAAGGATGTAGAGGAGCTTATGAAATATGATATAGTGTTGACCACATATAGTACCTTGGTTGCTGGTGGATGTGAACCTTTGATGAAGATCGAGTGGTGGCGAGTCATTTTGGATGAGGCTCATGTGATTACGAAGAAAGCAAATCAAATGCAAAGTCAGGAACTTATTAAAGTGACCGCTAGGAGGAGATGGGCTGTTACAGGATCACCCATCCAGAATCGATCGTTTAATTCATCATCCCTGATGAAATTTTTCCGGTTACATCCACTCTCTACAGATTACTACTGGCTAAACTTGTTGCAGATACATCTTGCTAATGGGGATGAGAAAGGATTCACCCTTCTGCAGGTAATATCAAGCTGATGATTATATTCAATTCCTGTATTGTGAAGTGTTATGTCCACCTAAGGTATTTAAAATCGAATTGACAGACGCAAACTGTAATTATTAGGATTACAGTATGCAGTATCTCATGTCCCACTCCACTGAATGCTTTCATGTTTTTGTGATTTTCTTAAAAAAAATTCAGGAATTATTGGCAACCATTTCTTTGCGGAGAATAAGAGACAAGGTTTTGGCTGGATTGCCATCAAAAACCATAGAGACATTCTCCTTCGAACTTTCTGAAGAAGAACGTGAGCTTTATAATCAGATGGAAGCAGATTCCAAGAATGTTGTTGGATATTTTATTACAGCTAATAAACTACGCAGCCGGTATATATCTGTGCTTTTCTCAGTTATTCAACTTCGGCAGTTATGTAGTGATTCGGCCTTGTGTTCTATGGATCTCAGATCATTGCTCCCTTCTGACAATATTGGAGGTACTGGAGAGTTTTGCCTGTTCATATTTTTGTTCAATTTGTTTTTTGCAATCTCAGTTGCTTAGGGTACAAGAAACTCTATCACCAAAGAGTAAACTTCTGCAGTTATTTCATCGGAGTATGATTATAGAGTTGAATAACTTGTTTCCTAGCAGATGCATCCAAACATCCGGAATTGCTTCGAAAGATGATCGATGGGCTTCAAGATGGTGAAGATATTATCTGTACGGTTTGCCTTGATCCACCAACTGATGCTACAATCACAATCTGTGAGCATTTATTTTGCAGAAAATGCATTTGCTATCACCTGCAACTAAAAGAAAACGAACAGACCTGCCCAAATTGTCGTCGTCTTATTTCTTTGACTGACCTGTTCTCAGCCCCTCCTAAATCTTCCAGTCCTGAGAACCCTAAAAAACTGTCAAGAACAACCCCTTCCAAAGTCACAGCTCTCATAAACCTTTTAAAGGAATCAAGGCCTGTAAACTCAACCAGTAAATCAGTAGTTTTTTCACTGTTTGATAAGATGTTGGCAATGATGGAAGAGCCACTGAAAGATGCTGGCTTCAACACGTTGCGGTTGGATGCATCGACAGATGAAATAAGGCAAGCTGAAATAATCAAGGAATTTGGATCAGCCGGAGCAGACACGGTTCTTCTTGCCAGTCTCAAGACTTCAGGAACCGGCATAAACCTCACAGCTGCTTCCACAATCTATTTGCTAGAGCCATGGTGGAACTCGGCGGTTGAGGAGCAGGCAATAAACCGTGTTCATCAATACGGACAGAAGGAGAATGTAAGAATTGTTAGATTGATTGCTCAAAATAGCATAGAAGAAAGGATACTGGAGATGCAGGAAAGGAAGAAAATGGCCAGTGAAGATTTTGGAAGGCAAGAGGCTAGCATAGATGATCTCTGTCGCCTCTTATTCTGATGAGTGTATATGCACTTTCCTTCTATAGTTGTTAATTAGTTTCTGTTTCCTTCTATAGTTGTTAATTAGTTAATGATCTCAAACTTTTCTCTCCTGTTTTCCCTGCTGCAATTTGTAACACCATTAGTTTGAATTCTCTGTCAGTTGGCACTAAAAATAGAAGCAAAATTCATTTCCTGTGGTTTATTTTACATGAAATGCCCTATGGTTGCTAATTTACGTGAACCTTTTTGGGCAAAATTTCATGATGTGTGCTCATAGGCAATTTCTGAACTTGTTGGTTCAGCATTTGGATTAACTAAGCAATTTCCGAATTCTCTATGATTTTTTATTAATAAATATTTTACAGGAAAATTAGTTGATGAAAAATATTTTATAAATAATAATCAATGTACAATATCATCCAACTACTTCATGTTATACATACTTTATATAACTAAATGCTAAATTGATATAGCAGTGGAAATTTAGATTATAAATATCTCCAGTCGTTGTTGCTCAAGTATCGAAAATAAATTTTCAATTGTTGCAGCAGCAACACAGCTTTTTCCAAAGCAGCAACAACAATGCAACTTCAAAATAATAAAATTTTTACGAGAGGAACCTTCTGATCTATGAGGGGTATAAATGGTAATTTTTACCAGTAGCCGTAGATGGAGTACACAATCTATTATTTATAGGTAGATCAGGGACCCCTCATTAATTTATTAGCCAATTTTCTCCTCCCATCAAAGAGATAATTAGGCAATTGATTCCCATGATTAAACTCCATGATCTATCTTCATAATCATGGGTTTGAATAAACAAGAACATGGATGTGTCATGAGAGGTATAAATGGTAATTTCCAACACTTCAAACCCAACAACCTTCTCTAGCTAGATCGATGACCGCAAGACCACCTTCTCTATCATCAATATTATTGAATAATATTTATATAAAAAGTATTTTACAAAAAAAATATTTTATATGTAAAACATTTTACAAGAAAACATTTTACATGTCCAAATGGTTTACACAAAACATATGAACCCTAACTTAATTGAAACGGTGGTATACAAGGATCATCATTAAATGATAGAAGGTTAGCTTCTTTTCTCTCAGTATTTTTTTAATGAAATTGATAGAATTACAATGTTAAATAAATTTATTTAATTCATCAAGGGAAAGTTGATGAGAAATAGTGTTGGGAAGACACTGTCCCGACGACGATTTTTCATGTTTCGCGCCCCGCCATCCCTCTCTGGAGAGACAACGGCGCGCGGTGAAAATAAGGTTGCTTAATAGTCATAAAAATTATGACTGTAAATATCAGGAGTCGCCACCTAGTATTGCGGTCACTAGGGAACCTATTGGTCTGCGAGAGTCTTGGGTAAGGAGACTTGTTGTGCAAGGGGAAGACGCATCACCCCCAGTGCACCCTACTTAAAGTAAGTTGCATTGTTGTTTGATTGTTCTTCTAAGTTAAAATTTCTTACATTGCATTTTCAAAAAAAAAACATTTTTTATTATCTACTGATGTACTTTACAATATAAATTTACATCATAGTAAAAAAAATCCTTTTTATTATCTACAGGTGTACTTTACAATATAAATTTACACCGTAGTAAAAACACTTTTTCTTATCTATGGGTATACTTTACAATGTAAATTTAAACCGTAGTTAAAACCCCTTTTTATCCATGGGTGTGCTTTACAATGTAAATTTACACCCTAATAGATAAAACAAAAATATTTATAATTATTTTTGATATTTTGGTCAAATTCCAATGGATAATCATAAACCGGTTACTATATCCAATTTTATTTTAAAACATGAGGAAAATGAAAAATATTTTGTACGAAAAAAATATGATGAAAAAACCTTAGAATTTGGCTGTATGCATGAAAAACAAAACCTTTTTTTATGTTTTTTAATTTTTTAATTTTTATATTTTTTTAATAAAATAAAGTAAAAATAAAATAAAATAATGGAAAAGAAAAATTTGTGGGCTGTCACTCCAGCCCTGATGGGTCGAACTTACAGCCCACTCTTGCAAGGATGGGCTGACAGTCCAGCCCTGACGGGCCAGATTGACAGCCCAATGTGTCTGGGTCGGGCTTAAAAAAACTAGGTAGGCTTCCGGCCCACATCTTGTGGACTGGGCCTCCAGTCCAGGTAGGCTAGAAGCCCACCTGGACTAAGCATTTGGCCCGGGCATAAAGCTCGGCCTGCCTCCCTCAGGCCTTGGCCCGCGTGAGCAGTGGGACGCAAATTGCGTCCCGCTGCATGCAGACGGTGAGAGGAAAAAGAAAAATGAACAGTGGTTTTTCAATTGTGACGAAATGCGTACCTGTTAATACCTTTGGGTAGAGGAGGTTGAGGTGATGATTCCTGTCATGGTGGCGTTGTCAATAGTGGCTTGTGGTGGCCGGAGGGAGCTTCCAAAGTCGCCGGGGTTTGTGTTGCAGCCGCTACAACTGTCACTGTTTCTTCGCCTGAGAGTGGGGTTCGGTTTCTGGTATATGGGGGAGTCTTACGGTGATGGTAAGGGTTGTAATGGGTGGTTGAATGGGCATTAATAGTGGAGAGAGAGAGTTCGAAAGAAGCGTTTATAGAGAGAGAGAGGTTGCAGGCCAAGAGAAAGAGAGAGGAAGTTGGTTGTTGGGGGATGATGGTGTGATTTTTACGTTTGTTTTGCTCGTTTTTTATGCTAGAAATCTCTGTAAACCCTTCCAAACTTCCTCTTTTTTCTCTGTTTTTCTTCCTCTCTTTGTCTCCTCTCTGTTTTTTCCTTGCATCTCTTTGCCAAATTTTTCTGCAAATTTCTTGTCTCCACAGTGTTCGTGCATGTCGTCTGTATTTAAAGGAAAGAGGCAACCCTTTGGTTGCCTATTGCGTGCACCGATGAGTTGCCTCTTCACCTGAAAATGAAGAGGTTGAGGCGTGTCTGCACTTGTTCAGGTGACTGAACAGTGCAGTCACGCGTGATGATTTTGGGAGAAAGTGTAAAATACAATTTGGTCCATCAATTTTTAATTGGTTCAATCACACCCCTAAATGATTTTAAACTTTTAATTTTGTGTGATTGTATCCCCGTGAAAAAAAATCAATGTTAGCCTTAAATTTGCGCGTCTTTTTTATTTTGGCCCCTAACTTTCAATTTATGCTATTTGACCATCAATTGACCATTAAACTCTCAATTGTTTTCAATTGGACCCCTGATTTCGCATAATTGGCTTGGAAAAATTCAATTCAGTCTCCAAAAATTCCAATCTCATCAATTGAATCCAAATTAAATTCAAGAACTTGATTTCTCATTGATTAAGCCCCTAATAAAATTAATTTGGCAAATTTAAAATATAATCAAGTCCTTGCACTTAATTAAATTTTTCGATTGGACCCTAAATTAATTCTCAAACATAATTACACTTTTAAATCGGCCAACGATTAAATCAAACTGGCCCATAAAAATATAATCATATCTTTCGACTTAATTTTTACACAGATTTATCTAATGATAAATTATTTTTGCCTTAAATCTATACTTTTCTCTATTTTTGGGGACAAAAGAGATACGATTGGAGTCACGAAAACAGCCAAAATTTCCACATTGATTTTTCTACCAATGCCAACCCCCTTTTATTTTATTTTTTTTATTTTTGGGTGGATTTTAGAGAGTAACCCAAAAATTGGGTTATGACAAACACGACGAGACAGTGTCAAACTTGGTAGCACTAATGAGTTCGGCAGCGTAGACAAAATTGGCAGTGTCAACAAAATCGGCAACAGAGGCTAACGATAAGTCTGGACGATGGGACAGTCCAAGACTTGATGAAAAAACACTACTGACATGATTGGCAGCCTGTATTGGCACGTCTATGTGAGAATCAATATGCATGGGCATCGGTAGAATCGGCAGTAGTGTACGTCTAGAAATTCGGCAGCAGTGGCGTATGAGCGTTGGGCTGACGAGAGTGTAGACTTTGGACAATGGATAGTCCAAAGGCATGCAAACACACCCATTTTGGTAGTGTGTGAGTTGGCAGGATGGGCAACTGGTTTTTTATGTGGCAGGCCAAGGGAGATGCAGCAGTTTGGGGCAGTTTTTGGCAGTTACTGTTTGGGGGGGGGGATTGGCTAGTCATGCTCCAGGTCTTGGGAAGGCAGTTTCTGTTGTATTCTTTTGTGTTAGTATATATTGTATAAGACAATATATACATGGGGTAGCATGCAAGTTTTGAAGGAAGAACAAATGTGTATAGCACCCACACAAACAAATTTGTGTATATCCTTTTGAATTAATAAAAGGTTGGGATGGATTCCTGTAATTCCCGGTGTACTTGTTGTTGTTCTCATTCACTTGTGTATTCTGCTTGTTTACAATGTTAAAAAGAGTGGGGGAACTCTTGGGTTTGTGAGAAGTAGTATCTATTAGGGCAATGGGGGATTTTCTAAGCCTAAGGTTCCAAAACCGAAGCTTTTTGATGGGGCTTGAAGTTCCAAACATTTAGAGAAATTTCTATGGGACATAGAGCATTTCAGCGTGGCTAAGATCTGTGGGGATGATCAAGTAGACATCGTGGTGGTGTATGTAGCAGGATGACGAGATTGTTCTGTTGTGTCTTTAAGATGACGGATGATCTTGAAAGCAAAGGCATCGTGACTGTCGATGGAATGACAAATTTGAGAGGAGGGGCCAACAAAAGGACTATTGGTGCTTTGGAGTTTTTGTCAAGGCCTAAAAGGGAATGATGAGGCAAAAAAGAATAATAAGCAATTCGGTGGGGGAGAACCCAAACTTGTCGTTGATGATGGAAGGTCATATGAGAAGACAATCGGTAAGGGTTCGATATTGAATTTGTGTTGTTTTCTTTGCGATGGAAGTCACTTTGCTAGGGACTGGCCGAAGAAGGGACCTCTCAATGTTGTCATTGTGGAAGATGGTGTTGAGGATACGACAAACATAAATCTCATGCATGTGTCTAAAGGCTGAGACAAACATCAAACACATGGGGGCCAACCTTGGGGTAAAGGGCATGAAGTAGCTTGCTTGCTTGTGGGAGGCATGGCTTGAGAAATTTATGCATCTTGACAAATTACTGTGTAGGATGGTGGAAACAAAATTTATCAACAAAGTTGAGGGAAACTTAGTCGTATGGCCAGATCAATTGGTGAATGATTTGGTGTGGCTTCGCTGCTTCGGGGAGAGGTAAAATGTAGGGTCTTCTATACGAGACCTATGCGATGGATAGTGCAGGGAAAGGAAGGCAGAATGCACAGTCTTCTATACGGGACCTATGCAATGGACAGGGCAGGGAAAGGAAGGCAGGACTTAAACTGAATTATGTGAGATTTGGTCGAAGAACCGGCCTAGTGGTGGTTAGTGTTGTATGTTGTCTTACATGAGATAGTAGCATTTGAAAATTTTAGGCACATCAACAACAGACTGTGCAATGTCAAGAATTTGGCAATCAAGTCGCGGAGAGATTTAGCTGAGGAGTCAAGCTAGACGGAATTAGTTTAACATATTGCCTTGGTGGGGAGGCAATACATGGCGTCTGCACCTGATGATGAGCAGTTTGGTGACAGATTCACTTGGGAATTCAACACATCTTAGCGATGGGACTGCTTGGGGTGAAGAATTTAGCAACCAAGTCAGGGAGAGATTTGGTTGAGGAGTCAAACGAGATGAAAACCTAGTTAGATGTGTTGCCCTATACAAGAGGCAATATAGTGGAGTCTGCACTTGACAATGGAGTGTTGGGTAAAAGATTTGGAAGCTGAGTCAAAAGAATTTGGTTGGGTAGCTAAAATCATCGACGAGGATGATTTGGCATATGTTGTCTTTGTAGGGAGGACTGTGTGCAGTGAGAATTCTGGACACATTGATGATGGATTGTTCAATGCCAGAAATTTAGTGGTTAAATTGGGGTTAGGTTGCAGAGCCAAAGCATTGATGGGGATAACATGGTGTGCTGTCTTGGTTAGAGGACAATATGGTTTTTGTTTTGGGTATCTTGGTTATGGATTACTTAGGGTACATGGATAGAAATGATGCCTTTGTTGGGAAAGCATGTTAGGAAAATCTGGTGGCCGAGACATGTGACAAGGGTTGGATAGAAAGGTTGTTGCATCAATGAATTCGTGCGACGTGTCACAACGGCGATTTTCACGCTTCGCGCCCTGCCATCCCCGTGATTGGAGAGACAACAGCGCACGGTGACAAAGAGGGTGTGTTTTATAGTCACAAAATTATAACTATAATTATTAAGAGTTGTCACCTAGTATTAAGGTCACCAGAAAACTATTGGTCTAAGAGAGTCTCAGGTAAGGGGACTTGTTGAGCAAGGGGAAGACACATCACCCCCAGTGCAGCCTATCTAAGGCAAGTTGTATTGTTGTTTGATTGTTTTTCCTAAGTTTGATTTTTTCATTGTCGTTTCTAAAGTTTGATATAGATCTCTCTTCATGAGAGAATCTCTACCTCATTAGGAGTTGAAAGACTAACCAAAAAAATTTATGCTGCATTTAAAAAAACATTTTTTTAACTATCTGCGAGTGTATTTTACAATGTAATTTTATACTGCGATAGCTAAAACAAAATAATTGTTAAATTATTTTGATATTTTGGCCAAATTCCAACGGATAATTATAAACCGGTTACGATATCCAATTTTTGTTTCAAAATATGAGAAAGATGCAACACATTTTTTTTAATGAAACATATGTTTGGAAAACCTTGGAATTCGGCCGTATGCAAGAAAACAACATATTTTTTTATTTTTTTTAAATGTATTTTTTTGTATTTTTTTTAAATCTGGGTTGGCCCAGCCTAGTTGGTTGGGTTGAGAGTAGCCCAGCCCACACTAATTCATGCTGAATGAATTAATTCATGCACATGATGGTAGGGAGGTCCTTGGTGATTGGCTGGTTGCTGCTCAAGGGGAGAGAGAGGATCGTCGCTGCTGTCAAATGGAGAGAGAGGGGCTGACAAAGAGAGACGACGTTGCAGAGGGAGGCTGGCTGTCGGGTTCAGCTGCTGCTATGGGATAGTGGGCTGTCGTGGTTCTTGGTGGTCGACAGGAGCTGAAATGAGGAGAGAGAGAGCTTCTAGTGACTGTAAGCTATGGAGAGAGAGGGGGGATTGTTAACCGCGAGAGAGAGACGACCGGTGCCGAGGAAGGGTGGTGATGTAGTTTTTGCGTGATATCTTCTTCTTCCTCATGTTTTTATGCTTATTTTCTGCAAAATTCTCTATTTTTCTCTGGTTCTTCCCGTTACGTAGATTTCCCCTCTGTCAAACCACTATCAAAATTTTCATCCCCCCGTGCTCAATCCCCCAGTCAAAAGTTTCTCCAGTTTTCACCCCCTAGTTGTTTGTGTCTTATTTCCCCGTCTGTGCTCATTCTCCCCCCCGCCCCAATTTTTTTTCAGTTTTCCTTATTGTTCTCCCCTGGGTTTTATTCGTCCCCCCCCCCCTCCCTCTGTAATTTTCTCCTATTTATAGGCTCATCTAGCAACTTGCAGGTAAGGGGTTAATGTCCAGAGCATGGTGTTTTTCAGTGGTGGTAGCAGGGCATGGCTGTCGGCATGGTGCAATATAGCTCCGGCGATGGCCACGGCAGTTTCTGTTTTTTCTTTTTTTTTTGAAAATTTGAAATAAATAAGTTGTGACAAAAAAAGAGTTTTTTATGGGAAAAAACAGGAAGAACGATGTTTTTATCTTCAATTTTGGTTTCCGATTTCACCCAAAAAATTTCGTCACCGAAAATTCTGATCGTCTCAATTTAACCAGATTAGGCTTCCAAACTTAATTTCTCATCAATTAAGCCCTCAATAAAATTAATTTAACCCATTTAAAGTATAATTAAGCCCTTGCACTTAATTAAATCCTTCAATTGGGATCTTAATTGATCCCTCAACATAATTACACTTTAAATTGGCCGACAATTAAATCAAATTGACCCATAAAAATATAATTATGCCTTCCGACTTAATTTTTAAGTAGATTTATCCAATAATAAATTATTTTAGCTTTGAATATGCATTTTTCTTTATTTCTAGGCAAAAAGAGGTACGACCAGGCTCTCGAAAACGTCCAAAATTTTCATCTTGATTTTTCTGCCGACACTAGCCCATTTTATTTTATTTTTGTTATTTTTGGGTAAATTTAGGGAATAACCCCAGAAATTGGGTTATGACATGACGAGTGATGAAGTTTTTGTGGCATGATTGTAATGTATGAGAGAACCAAATCAAACAGGACTTCATGTTGGGTTGCTATGTGTTTGTGCTTAAGCAAGTTATGGATGGTTTTAGGGACTTGTTTAAAGACTTCGACACGAGATAGAGTGGATAACTTAAACAAAGTTGGTGCTAGGACCAACGACAATGTCAGATTTCTTGCTTGTAGGTGATGTATAGAGCAATTGGGGAGTCAAATGAATTTTATGGGGGTTCATTTATTCTGCTCAATGCGGGTTCTACGTGAATGTTTGCAAGGTGGGGCTGAAATTTTTGTAGAGATATTTGGCAGCTTTGTGAAACATGACTATGACTAGACTTGACATGTTGGATTGCCAAAGAGATGGACATTGTGTCGTATGTGACTTGGGGGTTGCATATGATAGGTGTAATAGGTAGTTTGTGGCAACGTAGTGTTACAACTTGCTTTGTTCAAGGGAGATCATTGATCTTTGAATCTTTGAGAGAGGTCTCGAAGTTTATTTAGCTTTGTTGGAAGACAAGCAGGACCCTAAAGAAAATTTAAGTCATAGATTGGTTCAAAATGAGTTGACGATGAGAAAGTCAGCTTAACATTTCAGGATCGGCGGATAGTATTCTGAATGCAAATGAGGACAAAACCAAGAGGTTGTACAGTGCGACCATGGATTGTGGTAGGGCAAACTTGATGATGAGGTGCTTCAGGTTGCTTCAACAAGGACATCGGCTTTTTCTAGTGGGGGAGGTTTGTTACAAGCTAAATTCATCAAGGGAAAGCTGACGAGAAATAGTGCTGGGAAGACACAATGAGACAATGTCAAACTTGGCAGAACTAATGAGTTTGGAAGCGTAGACAAAATCGACAGTGTCGACAAAATCAGCAACAGGGGCTGACGATAAGTTTGAAAGATGGGAAAGTCCAAGACTTGACAAAAAACACTACTAGCACAATTTGCAGCCTGCATTGGCACGTCTATGTGAGAATCAGTGTGCATGGGCATCGACAACAATGTATGTCTAGCAATTCGGTAGCAGTGGTGTATGAGCACTAGGCTAACGAGAGTGTAGATTTTGGACTATGGATAGTCCAAAGACATGTGAACACACCTATTCTAGAAACATGTGAGTTGGCAGGATGAACAACTAGTTTGTTATGTGGTGGGCCAGGGGAGATGCAGCAGTTTGGGGCAGTTTTTGGCAATTACTGTTTAGGGGAAAAACTGGTCAGTCACTCCAGGTCTTGGGAAGGCGTTTCTATTGTATTCTTATGTGTTAGTATATATATTGTATAGGACAATATGTGTGTGTGTGTGTGTGAGAGAGGGTAGCATGCAAGTTCTAGAGGCAGAACAGATATGCATAGCACCCACACAAACAAACTTGTGTATATCCTTTTCAATTAATAAAAGGTTGGGATGGATTCTTGTAATTTCTAGTTTGCTTGTTGTTGTTCTCTTTCACTTGTGTATTCCGCTTGTTTACAATATTAAAAGAGTGGGGAAACTCTTGGGTTTGTGGTACAAACTAGTTGTAGGCAAACACGAGTGAATTGGTGAGCAAAAAGGTTGAGTCTAGCGGGACTAGACTGCCACGCAGGTGCGAAAATTTTAACGAGAAAATTGACCTTATGATAGTTAACTTCTTTTTTCTCAAATTTTTTTTTAATGACATTGATAGAATTACAATGTTAAATAAATTAATTTAATCCTAATTAAAATATAGTAAAATGGACTCATTGTTAGTCCTTGTATTAAGAACAAATCTTATGGATAGTTGATTTTGCAATTGAAAAGAAAAATAGTAAGAAATACCGAAGGAAGAAGCTAAAATCCATTACCACAGCCCATGCCTAACCACCCCTCATTAACTAACTCTCCCGCGCGCTTTCGACCTTCTATTCAATAAAATATAACGGCTTTACCAACTACCCTCACATTCTCTAAACACAGCAAGATCTCTCGCTCTCTCTGTGTTGACAGACTAAAGAAGAAACAAGAAAAGACTGAATCTTTCTTACATTTTCTCTCTAATGGAAGAAGGTCAAAAGGAGCCAGTTTCATTTACTTTGGATGGTAGCCAGAATACTTCACAAGAAGAAACTCGAGAAGATGAACAAAAAAATGAAAGCCTGGACATGATTCTCGATGGTTGGGAAGATTCAATTACTTTTGGATGTGGGCGATATTCTTCTTCACATCAAAGCTTGCATGATACCATCTTTGCTTGTTCTATTACCACCAAAATTGTAGGCCTCGGAGATATAAAATTCAATGCCCATGAATTGCTTGAGTTGGTACGTTATCCACAAAGCCCATATGATAAGTCTGCTATAAAGGTTTTCAATTCTAGTTCTGAGGAAGTGGGTTACCTTGATATTCCAGTTGCTAGGGTTTTATCTCCTTTAGTTGATCTTCAAAAAATAAATCTCGAAGGCGGCGAGGTGGCCGGTTCAATAAATCGATCTGATAGTTCTATTCCTTGTCTAGTTAAAATCTTTTCAAAATCAGATGATACACAGAGTGTTAAAGAGTGGATTTTGCGAAAGGCTTTGTGTTTTAGTGATCAACCTGGTCCAAGTTTCAGGGCATATGAGGGTAGAGGGGTTCAAGAAAAGAATATGGTAGAGAAATTGGGGACTTTGGAGCCGCCAAAGAATGTGATCAAAGCTATACTTCTCGATCATCAAAAGGAGGGGCTGTGGTGGTTGGTGAGTAAAGAGAAGTCTGATGAGCTGCCCCCTTTTTGGGAGGTGAAAGGTGGGTTGTATCTGAATGTTTTGACAATGCATCGAACGGATAGGAGACCAGAGCCTTTGCATGGTGGGATTTTTGCTGATGATCATGGATTGGGAAAGACTCTCACTTTGCTTTCTTTGATTTCTTTTGATAAGGTTGGCACCCTTCCTGATGAGTCTTCTAGTGCTCTGGTTGCTAAACAAACATTAATTTTGTGCCCTTCAGTTGTGTGCTCGACATGGGAAAGCCAACTACAGGAACACACTCATAAAGGATCACTCAAGCTATACAAGTACTATGGAAACAGCAGGACGATGGATTTTGAGGAGCTAAAGAAGTATGATATCGTGTTGACCACTTATAGAACCTTGGCTGCTGAGTGCTTTCGCCGCAGACGGTGCCCTTTGAGGAAGATTGAGTGGTGGCGAATCATCTTGGACGAGGCTCATGTGATTAAGAATGAAAATGCCAGGCAAAGTCGGGCTGTCACTAAATTGACTGCTAGGAGGAGGTGGGCTGTTACAGGAACAAATATCAAGAATGGATTGTTTGATTCATTTTCCCTAATGGCCTTTCTCCAGTTAGATCCACTCTCTACAAAATGCTACTGGAAAGGCCTGTTTCAGAGACCACTTGCTGATGGGGATGAGAACGTGCTGCAGGTAATATCATGCTGGTGATTATATTCAATTCCTGCATTTTTGTAATTTACAGTATCCGGGATCTCTTGTAGTACCACTCATCTGAATTCTTTATGATTTTCTCTAAAACAATTTCAGGTTTTAATGGCAACCATTTCTTTGCGGCGAATAAAAGACAAGGTTTTAATTGGATTGCCATCTAAAACTGTAGAGACAGTTTCCTTTGAACTTTCAGGAGAGGAACGTGAACTTTATGATCGAATGAAATCAAGTTCCAAATATTTTCTCGATTTCTTTAGTTTTGTTGATATACTACGCAAAAGGTATTCATTTATGCTCTCTCTGGTTTCACGACTTCGCAAGTTATGTGATGATTCGGCCCTGTGTTCTAGGGATCTCACATCATTGCTCCCTTCTGACAATATTCAAGGTATTGCAGACTTCTTCTGTTCATATTTTTCTTCACTTTGGTTTAACGATGATGACAGTTATATCACCAAAGAGTTTTATCATTGGGAAAACCTTCATTTATTTCATAAATGATTATATATAGAGTGCTTACCATTTGAAAGCTTGTTTACAAGCAGATGCATCCAAACATCCAGAATTTCTTGGGAAGATGATCAATATGATTCAAGATGGTGAAGATTTTGTCTGTGCAATTTGCGGTTGTCCATCAAATGATGCTGTAATCACGCAATGTGTGCATGTTTTCTGCAAAAGTTGCATTTGGTATTACCTGCCACGCAAGGAATTGGAGAAAGCCTGCCCAAGTTGTGGTGGCACTATTTCTAGGTCTGGCCTGTTCTCATCCCCTCGAGAGTCTTCCAATTCTGAAAACAATAAAAAAACATCAAGAGCAACTCCTTCCAAGGTCTCAGCACTCATAGAACTCTTGAAGGAATCTAGTGCTGTAAACTCAAGCCGTAAATCAGTAGTTTTTTCAATGTTCGACAAGATGGTGGTGTTACTGGAAGAGCCACTGAAAGATGCTGGCTTCAATACGTTGCGGTTGGAGGCAGCCATGGATGAAAGGGAACAAGCTGAAGTAATCAAGGGATTTGGATCTGCAGGACCAGACACGGTTCTTCTTGCCAGTTTCAGGACTTCAGGATTCGGCATAAACCTCACATCTGCTTCCAATGTCTACTTGCTGGAGCCATGGTGGACCCCAGCTGATGAGGAACAGGCAATAAACAGCGTTCATCAGTACGGACAGAAGGAGAATGTAAGAGTTGTTAGATTGGTTGCTCAAAATAGCATAGAAGAAAGGGTGCTGGAGATGCAGGAAAGGAAGAAAGTAGCTGCTGGAGATGTCGTAAGGCAAGGACAGAAGGAACGACGTGAGGTTAGCATGGTCAATCTGTAGTCTCTTATCCCTCTCGGCCTGACATCAGAAGATGAATGCTTTAGTTTGTTTCTCGTTGCTTGGTAATTACGGGTTTTGTAATGACTTCAGCAGACTTTGCGATCCTCTTTTCCCTTGGTGGAGCTCTCAACTAGTTTGAATAAAAAATTCATTTCCAATCCGAAATATCCTATATATGTAAGAAATTGGCTTGGATCAAAACAAAATTAATTGTTTTAGCCGAATCACAGTTTTTATGTAATATTAATAACAAAATATCCTGTATGTGAACGTTTTAACAAGGCATCGAACGAATAGGAAGCCGCAGCCTTTTGCATGGCGGGATTTTTGCTGATGATTATGGAATGGGAAAAACTCTAACTTTGCTCTCTTTGATTGCTTTTGATAAGTCTGGCAATGTCCCTGAGGAAGTGTCTGTTTCTAGTGGTAAGAAGAGAGGAAGGGTGAGTGAAAAGGATGCTGGAGAACCAAAAAAAGAAAGTTCCGGGGGAATGGCTGATAAATCTTCTAGTGCTCTGGTCGCTAAGCAAACATTAATCATGTGCCCGTCTTCTGTGTGTTCAACATGGAAAAACCAACTACAGGAGCACACGGAATCAGGATCGCTCAAGCTGTACAAGTATTATGAGGAAAACAAGATTAAGGATGTTGAGGAGCTTAAGAAATATGATATAGTGTAGACCACGTATGGGACCTTCGGTATTGAGTCCTATGAAAGGCGGTGCCCTTTGTTGAAGATCGAGTGGTGGCGAGTTATTTTGGATGAGGCTGATGTGATTAAGAATGCAAGTGCCAAGCAAAGTATGGCAGTCTCTAGTTTGACCACTAGGAGGAGGTGGGGCTGTTACAGGAGCACCCATTCATAATGGATCGTTCTCTTTATTTGCCTTGATTGCATTTTTGCGATTAGATCCACTCTCTAATAAAAGCTAATGGCAAAGCCAGTTCGAGAGGCCACTTGCTAAACAGGATGAGAATGGGTTCTCGCGACTGCAGGTAATATCATACTGATAAATAGATATTTGCCATGATTACTGTTTTTGTTCATTAGTTATGCTGGTTTTAAGCCACAACTTGTAATACAACTTCATAGAATTTCAGGTTTTAATGGCGAGCATTTCTTTGTGGAGAAGGAAAGACAGGGTTTTAGCAGGCAGATTACAATCAAAAACTGTGGAGACAGTTCGCTTTAAGATTTCTGGAAACGAACGTGAACGGTATGATAATATGGAAGCAGAAACCAAGAAAGTTGTCCGAAAACTCATTGAATTTGACACTGGTAGACTCAACAGAAGCTATGCATCTATACGCGGCGCAGTCATACGACTTCGCCAGATGTGTAACGATTCAGCCCCGTTCTCGTTGTATCTCAAATCATTGCTACCTTCTGCTTATATTCGGAGGTATTGAAGAGTTCTACTTGTTAATATTCTCTTCAACATGGTTTTGATTTTTTAATTGCTTAGAGTATATAAAATTCTTTTTGGAAGAAAAGTTTTTAGATGGTGCATTTGTACACAGAAAACCTCTTCAATTATTTCAAGTTATGGAAGTTGTGGCCATGATTACAGGGCGCTTACCATTTCATCTTGATTGTAAGCAGATGCATCAGACCACCCAGAATTGCTCCGAAAGTTGATCGGTGTGCTTCGCGAAGATGAAGATTTTGACTGTGCAATTTGTTACTTTCCACCAACTGATGCTGTGAACACAAAATGTAAACATGTATTTTGCAAAAGATCATTCTGCTGAGAACCAGAAACAGCTGCCCGATTTGTCGCGGTCCTCTTTCTATATCTGACCTGTTCTCAGCTCCTCCTCAATAATTTGAAGAACCTGGAAGATTTCCAGGAATAATTCCCTCCAAAGTCTCAACTCTCATAAAACTCCTGAAGGAATCTAGGGATGTGAGATCAACCAGTAAATCAGTGGTTCTTACATTATTCCAGAAGACGCTGGTACAACTTCAAGAGCCACTGAAAGACGCTGGCTTCAATGTACTGCGGCTGGATGCATTATCAGATTCTAGAAGGAGAGAGATGGAATAATCAAGAGATTTCGATCAGCAGGACAAGACACAGTTCTACTTGCGAACGTTAAAGTTTCAGGAGCCGGCATAAACCTGACAGCTGCTTTCGAAGTCTACTTGCTGGAGCCGTGGTGGAACTCGGCATTTGAGGAGCGGGCAATAGACCGTGTTCTCCAATACGGACAGGAGAAGAATGTAAGAATTATTAGGTTGATTGCTGAAGGCATTGAAGAAAGGATATTGGCGATGCAGGAAAGGAAGAAACAGGTAATTGAAGCTTCCGGAAGGCACAAGTGTTAGAGTATAATATAATCATATTCTGGGGTCTCACCTATAAGCTTAAGCTTTTAGGTGAGATGGTTCCTTAACATGGTATCAGAGCCTTGTTGACCCAGCGGTCACGAGTTCGAATCTCACCACCACCATTCTATTTGATAAAAAACTAAGCACAAAGTGATGTGGGCCTGTGCAAGTTTCAAGTCCAAAGGGCTTTCACTTGAGGGGGTGTGTTAGAGTATAATATAATCATATTCTGGGGCCTCACCTATCAGCTTAAGCTTTTAGGTGAGATGGTTCCTTAACAACAAGGGCCAGAGGAGAGACGCGAGGTTAGCAAGGAAGACCTCTGTAGTCTCTTATCCTTGAATAACATTCCCACGTACGTGCATGCCTGCATCTGGTCAAGCTTGATATTGAGTTCTCAAGGTGGAAGAAGAAGGCCATCTTCAATGGTTTTAAGGGTTTGTTTGGGGTCCATCAAAAGTTTTTGAAACGTTATACCCTTCTCGATTGCTTTTGTTTTTCTTTTATTTTCTTAATCATCAAAGGTATATATGGTAATGGTTTCAGACCTTTTTCTCTCCTTGCAGAGCTTCATTATCACTATTAGTAGAATTCTCGATCAGTTTTCATGTTGCTATAATCTTGTTAGATAAATTATATTATATTGTCTCACCTAAATAGTTTAAGCTTTTAAGATGTGATGGTTCCTTAACATGGTATCAGAACCTTATGACTCAACGGTCACGAGTTCGAATCTCACTGTCTCATTTTATTTGATAAAAATCAAGCATAAGGTAGTGTGGGCATGTGTAAGTTTCAAGCCTAAAGAGTTTTTACTTGAGAGAGCGTGTTAGATAATAATATATATTATATTATAGGACGTCACTTAACAACTTATATTCTTAGATGAGATGGTTTATTAACATATCTTGCATCTGGAATTCATAAAGTATTTTTGGCTCTGATAGAAAAAATGATGATAACAATAATATTCATCAAGTATTTATGGCTCTGTTTAGATTGAGTGTGGTCAACTATTCATGTTCAAAAAGAAATGGTCAAGTGTTTATCATGACTACTAGCCTTCTTCATTATCCTAATGCTATAAGCCTGCAATACATTGCTGGGTTTTGACTCCACCTAGAAGTCCGAGTGTAAGGTTTTAATTAAAGCTCTGGGAATTCTTAATAGGGTTGACCTTGGATTGTGTTGGTTCAAAGAAGGAAGGTTATAAGACCCGACCCGAACAAAACCCAAGACCCAGGTTGAGGGTTGGGTGGGTAACTTAGGTCAACCTGTATTTTTTAGACAAAATTCCAAGTCAAACATTTTATTAGATTAACAGCCGAATTACATGGTCAGTCTTCCAATTAGAATCTTGGTGTGAAAAGTAATTAGTCGTGAATAAAATGGTAACCTAAATGACCGATTCCAACATACGAAAAAAAGTCAAGCTCATGACTTTTTTTCATTAGACTTCGTATTTGGTGTCTACAAGGTTGTTGACACCATGTTATCCCTACCGTGTATTCCAAGCTTATTTGTTTTCCCAACCCGATCCACTTGACTTTAGATTGAAAATTGATAAATATTGTGTCCTGCTTTTTTAAAAAAATAACAATAATAATAATCCCTTTACCCTGAAAATAATAATGAGTTCTTGCCTGGTGTCTCCTTCGATTTTTGTTCATCTTCCTTTTTTTTCTACATTTTTCTTCATACTTGCATCACGATTTCCACTATCTAACTAGTTATCTACCCAACATGACAGCAAATCTATGAAATCTGCTGCAGAAATTGAAGGGATGATCCAAATCTGCTGCAGAAATCTGTTATCAGTTTCTTGACCGATGAATAATTCGTTCAATGAGTTCATAATGACTTGTATATATTTTATTATGTCTGCAGTCTTTCCTGGAATCCAGTGTTTTTGGCCCTTCTTGGCATCTTCCTTAGTGAGATGATTGTTCGACAAGCAACCTTGATCATCCTATAATTATTCGAATCATGTAAGACATTGCCGGGTTTGACTCTGGATGGAGCTCCAAGTTGTTCAACAACTGGGATTTTTAAGTGTTCATGTAGTGGTTGACCATAAACGGGTCTAGATCTTGCTTAAAATTACTGGTAGTGAATGAATTTGTAACTTGCATGGTGAACTTTTTCCACGCATGGTCAAGCCCTAGCTCCTGACTTTTGCCTTCATTGACTCTTTTTTTTCATACGGGATTTTTCATGTAAATATATGAAATATTAATTGTTTTCTTGAATCTTTCTGGTGCATTTTTTATTTTTTTTTCTTGAATCTTTTTGAGCTGATTTTGTTTAAGTTCATTCAATGTTGCTCATGTAAGAAGCATCATACCATTCGTCAAAATCACTAAATTTCTTTCAACGACCTTTCAGTGTCCATGAGGCCACTTTGCTCCGAGACCAGCCTCCATGCCAACAGAAACTTGTATACTTGCAAGGAAAATATATGGTTTACTTTAAAATTTGATCTGAAATAGATTTTAAGTTGAATGAAAAAGTATTAATTTGATAAAAAAAAATAATTGATTTAACTATTAACTCTGGAAAAAATGGTTAGATTGCTCATCATTAAGAGACTTTTTTTATATAAAAACAATAAGCTAACGATCCAGGTTTGTGGTCTTTATCGTATCCATTCTAAGGGGTGTTTAGCACTGCGTTTCAAAAGCAATTTAAAAAAAAATATTTTTATTTTAAATTAAAAAAAAAATTGATGTTTTTAGATTATTTTGATGTGCTGATGTCAAAAATAATTTAAAAAAAAACATCATTATGATATATTTCTAAATGAAAAAGACTTTTAAAAACAATCACACTCTCAAACAAACACTATTAAAACATTTTTCCTTTTAAAGTAAAACAGTCAGTATCCAGTATAAAAAACTAAAAAAACTGTCAATGTTAATATCGTTATATAATAATTATAGTTTTGCATATTGACATCTTTTCTTTTAAAATTGTAGTAATTAGTCTAATGGTGATGGATTTGTTTATGACAATATTTAATTAATAGGATAAAGAGTTAATATACATGGTCGGTGATCTATCCATGACCTCTAATTAGAGGATTATAACCATTGATTGCATCATTAAATCAATTATTTGAAGAAAACAATATACCTCTAAATTATCAGAGATTTTTCATTTTTATAAAATTTATTCCTAAAATATTATGATTTTTCAATTATGACTTATATTATGTTTATTTAAAAAAATATTGAATTGTATATAAAAAAAATTAATCTATTATAGAATAAAAGTATAATTTTATGAAAATATATGTTGATAAAAAAAAACCTTAAAATTAGACATAATTAGTCCTTAATTATTAATTATTGAGAAGTTAAGAGTAGAATTGATATAAGAAGTTGTTTAGTTAAGCGTATTGTTTTAGATTCTTCCCTGTTAAATTAATATGATTTGAAGGGTAAAATCTTGTTTAGAACCATAAAGTTTGTCCGGATATACAATTTGGTCCCCAGAAAGAAAAAAATATTTATTACCTTCACAGATGCGTGTCAATTTCTTCCTCCTCTTCTTCTTCTTTTCATTATCTTTATGAGTAATCAAGAATTCTATCCGTGGTTTTCGTAATAAAATATGAAGGCAAAACGTGTTAAACCAGTAGAGAAATTTTCCCGGTAATTTTCTTCTTTTATTTTCCTAAGAAAGTGACACGGCTTTAATGATATCCAGCCATGTTTGGTACCTCCACTAATCAGGACAAAATGCAGTACTATAATACGTACACGTGGCCTACAATGATGTGATCGTACACGTGTCCAGTCTTGGAACGTGACTTTTCTCAATGTTGTATAGGATCGTGCGCCTCACAGGAACACGTATCTAAAAGCTGTAAGAGCACGTGGTTTTTTTATCTGCACTCCTATAATTTTATTTTTAAATAAAAATACAAATTATACGGAGCGTTCTACAGTTTATATCTTTTATCTACACAAAGTTTAAAATAAATAAATTTATTATCATATATAATACAATATGAACACCAAATTACATGTTGATTTAGTGTATACAAATTTGAATCCTCTTTTTATAGGATTTCTTGTAATTTTTATTTATTGAAAGCTTGTTGAGGATTGAAAAGGAAAGAGTAAAGAAAAACAGGAACAAAAAATAATTACTTCAATTATTTTTAGTGGGCGTGCTAAAGATTGAAAATTGAGAAAGAAAATTGTTGTTGAAGAAGAAGAAGAAGAAAACGTTAGCCATGGTGGCTAGGGAATTTTTTTCGTTCAATAGAAAAGTTAGAAAATTAATATTGCAATGAATTTTTGTTCATTAAATAAAATATAATGATAATTTTATAAATAATCTTATGTTTTTTTGTTGTTTTTCTCCTTTACTAGATGTAAAGTGTTGTAAAGTAATTATAATTTAGGATGTAAATTATATTTTTCTAAAATAGACACAAAGAAAAAAAAAAACAATCAGATTTTAGAAGGTTTGATGTCATTTTCCTTTTTCTTTTTAATATTCAATGCATTTTCCTTTTAAAATATCTTTTTATAATTGATAGAGACTTTTAAAAGGTAATTCTTATATAGTAATTTTTTTCTCCATGTTTCCTCAATACTAAAAACCATCACTTAAAAAACATCATTCCTTTTATTTATTTTCTTATTCTCATGTTCAAAATATCCTACAGCCAGATTTTATTTATGGAGAAAATAATGTTTAAGATAATAAAGAAAAAAGGTAGGGTTCCAAAAGTTTGGGAGAAGTAATAGAATGGAGAAAGGAAAAAAGATTGTTTTATTGTAATTTCGAGTTTTCTAGCTTAAACTTTTAAGAAAAAAAAATTGTGTTTGGATGAATTGCAAATCATCAATACAATTTTAAAGAATTGAGGTTTTAAAATTTATTCTTGGGTTTTTTATTTAATTATTTTGTGGCTTGATTCATTCAACTAAAATTTTAAATTATACTAGAAATGTAATATAAAAAAACAAAAGACTGCAATATAAAACAAGAGAAAAAAAAAATCAATGGTCAATCTCAAAGCTTTTCAATTTTTTATTTTGTTTATTCTTTTAGTCATTGAGCGTGAAAAAAAAATATAAAAAGAGAGAGAGAGAGAGTTGTTGATTAGACACATTTTTAAAACAAAACGATCAGTTTCAATGTCAACAAATTCAATTTGACTAGAAAATTTCGATAATGGTTTTTTTTTTCTTCTAAAAAGATGTGTGAAAAAAATAGGTTGAGGTTCATTTTAATTGTTTTATTGGATTGATTTCTTTAGAGTGATTTTAGGGTATTTTGAGATCGACAATTGATTTATAGAGGTTGTTATTGTATTTTTAGGTGAAACAACTTGAATATCAAATTATTTTAGCTCAAGAAATTTAACCTTAATTTCCCACTTACCTTCATTACAATAAATGACATTTTATCCAATTTATGGTCTGTTTGTCACTGTGTGTTTAAAAGTGTTTTTGATAAAAAATTAAAAATATATTTTATTTATTTATTTTAAATTAAAAAATAACATATTTAGATCATTTTTATGTACTAATATCAAAATTTATTTTATAAAAAAATTATTTTAATATATTTAAAAAATATATTCTTAAAAACAACATCAACCACATAGAAACAAAAACAAATAGCAGAATAGCTCTTAAGAAAAGAAGAAGCAAGCATGATTCCGAGCTTTTTTCTTAGAGCCATGCGCATAAAGCTAGCCTAGCAATAACCAATATTTTTTTTATTTTACTTATGTAAAATAAAATTAATTAGTACCCTCCCCATTTTTTTATGTATTTCTTTAGTCTTTTACTTGTTTTTTTATTTATATATTAATTAATACCTCATCCTCTCTCATTTATTGAATATTTTTGTTCACCTTAGTTTTTTTCTTTTTTCTATTTTTACAATGTTTAAGATATTATTATAATTTATCTTTTATTTATCCAATAACCTCTCCTAGTCTATTGAGAGTTCTAGTTTATTTCAATTTCTAGTTTTTATAAGCTTATAAATAGACAAGTTTCAATTGAATAAATTGAATGAATGAATATATGTGATTTTGATCTCGGTTTAGTTTCCAGTGTTCTTCAGGAATTCTGCTGATTTTTTATATTCTTCAATTTCCAGAATTTAATAATTGTTCTTAACAGCTATCATGCAGATCAAAGATTTCCAACAAGATCAATGTGTTTCCGAATAATGACTTTCAAACCTCCTTCAATCAATTTAATCTTAAATAGGATCATACCCATCAATTGATAATCATGCTCCTAATAACATGTTTGATATTGTATTTTAAAAGTATTTTTGAAAAGAAATTAAAAAAAAATATTATTTTTTATATTAAATTATTTATTGAGTGTTTTTTTTTTATCATTTTCATATGATAATGTCAAAAAATATTTTTTTTTAAAAAAATATTATTTTAATGTATTTCTAAATAAAATCATTTTCAAAACACAATCTCAACCACACTCCTAAACGGACATACAATATCTAAAGATTGGTTAGGCTTTGTAGTTATTATAAAATTAGATTATAATTTTTTTCTTTGTTACTTGATTGGTGGCCAATATTAACAATTATCAAAAGTAAGGATTAAATAAATAAAAGTAAAAAAAAAAATGAAATTGGCTTGAACCTTCTAAATTAAGCAACAATAGCAAGTCCATGCCACCCTAAAAACCAACCAATCAAAGTTGAAGGTGAACAACAGCTCATTAATACCCAGCAGCTATAAAATATAATCTCACAGTCTGGTGACATACTTACTCGTTTCCCCAGCCACCATCCTACCGAAATTTACCGCCTACGCACCAACACACCTTCACGAACCAAAAGAAATTCAAATCGATGACGTGTCAAGAACCGATCACACCTTGGACACAAAAGCGTGACAGACCCGTCACTCTAACACAAACGAGTCGCCGAGTTCACAAGTAGTGACCCTCCCTAGCAAATTACTACCTCCGACAAAAACTGCTTCTGACACGTTTTTCAAACCCGAAAGGTCGCGGCGGCTCAGCAGGGGACCGAGTTAGGAAACTCAGCAAACTGTGTCCTAAAACCGCCCACAATAATATCCAATCCAGTGCAGCCATGTATAAATAAACAAATACAGATCATGAAAAAGGAAAATCCCAAAATAAAATAGTTTTTTTTTTTTAATATTTTATATAAAAATAAATAAAACAACAAAGCCTTTGCATGCTCTTTTCTTTTGGTTTTAATGGTTTGGTTGCCGATTTTCCTCTAATTTGATTTTAGTCAAATAATCTAAACCATAATTGTGAAAGAAAATATATTGTCTATCACTTTTATTTTTTATTTTAAAAATGGGGTCATGCTTGAGGGATTGCTACACGCATGGGCCAAGCATTGGGGCTAGCTATTTGATGATTTTTTTTTTTTGACTAGTTAACTTACTTTTCATTTTTGATATAGTTTTTAGATTATATTAATAATTATTATTTATTTGATCTTAAAATAATAATAATAATAATAATATATAATAATTATTTATAAAATTTGATTGGAATTGGCTGTTTAGTATTGCAATGTTTAAATAGATTTGAAACATAATTTTATTACTTTATAATTTTTAAGCTTTCAATCACAAACAATATAAAAATATTATTTTTAAATACTTTTTAAAACTTGTTTTAACAGTCATGTTTTTTTAATATAAATATGTGAAAATATTTCTCAAGACAAATATTTTAAGATATTTTTCATGTAAATATTTTACTAGAAATTTTTTTATTTTGTAAAGTATTTTATTCAAAACAAAACACTTATTGTGACTTAAAATATCCTTTTTTTGTTTTGTAAAAAAAAAAAAAAGAAGCTATCTTCTCTTGATGCATCCATACAAGTAAAATTAACAAAGAAAATAAATGTAACTAAACTATACAGCATGCCATATGCAATCAAAATCAATATCTATTTTTTCTCAATAATCATTTTATATTATCTATCTAATTTTATTTCTGTGTGAAAAAAATGAGCCAAAAAAAAAAGAAAGAAGAATATTAAAAATCCTTGAAGCATAAAAATAAACAGCAGTTTCAATGAAAGTGTGTTTGTGTTGTCGAGAGCACAAAAACTCTCTCTCTCCGCCTTTGTACCGCATAGCATCTGATTTTGTGTGGAAGGAAACCGAACAGAAAGAGGGAGAGAAAAGGAAAGGGAGAGACAAAAACTCCATATTATTTTCTTGGTTTTTTTTTTCTTACTAGATTTCTGCCTTTTTTGGTTTACTCTTGCCTGTAATTTTCCAGGACAATTTTTTTTTCCAGGACAATTTTTTTCTTCTCTCCTCACAACAATCCAAGATAAAACAAAACCCCACGTTAGTTTTTGTCAGATACTTCGATTCTCTTGTGATCATCATCTTCAACTTATCTTCAGTATTCTATCTTTAATGTGACCAAGATAAAACAGAAACCAGAAAGAAGAACAATCAACTTGTTTCCGTAACATAGAAATAATCAATTTCCAATCTTTAGTTGTTGTCTTGTGTTTGATCAGATTTGGAAAAAAAATTGTTTTTTTTTTCATTTCTGGGTTCCTCTAAAACAAAAAAGTCTTTTTTTGGTTATTAAAGTCTCATGAATGTTAATTCTGTTTCTGGGAATTGCTGAATTTGAATATAGAGTGATATATCCGGGTTCTTGAGTCGGTTCATCGGTTACAATGAAATCTGTGTCACTTGATTATTGGAGGGATTATTTTAGGACAGCAAGTTCTGATATTTTTGGTATCATTGATCATGCAATATTGGTTGCAGCATCTGATTGTCCAAAAGAGTTTAAATTGCGTAGAGATCGGATTGCAGAACGTTTGTTCACTTGTAGATTGATAAAGTGTTCGGGTTGTAACCAGGTAGAGTTGGCGGTTCCGGGTCATGATGAAGGTGAGAGGGATGATAGAGGTTGCTGTAGTAAGAGAAGGGATGGTGATAGTTCTGGTAGTGATGATGATGAAGAAGAAGAAGTTGATATAGATATTGATGATGGTGGGTTTGAGTACGAGGGAGGTGGTAGTAAAGAGAGCAAGGTGAATAGTAGTATTAGGGATAATGATATTGATAATGGAGAAATGAATGTGAATGATCAGCTGGTTAGTAATTTTAGTTTTGGAGAAGCTGAAGCTTTAACTGATGAGATTGAGGAGGTGTCTCAGACTGTTGATGAGGTTTTGAGGATCAAAGACATTCTTTATAACAGCCAAGATGAGGTATTTTATTTTATCTTAACAACAGTTTAGCTGTTTTAGCTTATTTGGATGATTGGATTGTTGAATTATGTGGTTTTATGGATCCTTTAAAATGGGGCGTGTGTTTGAGAACTATTGTTGTTTGGTTGGAGAATATTGAAACTTGTTTTTTGAGTTTTCGAGTTTTCTGGTTTCTGATTGCCGGTGCTTTGATTGTTTTTATGACAGTCTGATTCTGTATTGCTTGAATCATTGAGGAAGCTTAGACTGATGGCTTTGACTGTGGATACTCTGAAGGTTGGATTCACTCTTTCTCTTAGTGTTTGAGTTGGATTAATACCTTTTGGCATTACAATTTTTTTCTCGGTCTAATCTTTTATTTCCTTTACTTGTGTTTTTGTACTAATGGAGCTTGTCTATCACCAGGCAACTGAGATTGGAAAGGTTGTCAATGGCCTCCGGAAGCATGGATCAAAGCAGATTCGACATCTTGCAAGGGGTTTAATAGAGTATGTTCTTGTTCCCTGTGCTGTACAATAGTTTCTTTATGCCTTGATGAAGTAGTAATTTGTTGTTGTGTGCTAAATAATTAGCAATTCGACCAAATCGCAGGAGTACATCATGTTCAACCAGGTTTATGAGGAGACTCTATCCTTTCTGCTAGTTGCTCTCCTGTTTTGCCAAACCAAGAATTAACTTCTGAGTTATTGCCACTATCTGAACATTGAATATCTATAATTTCCATGACTACAAATATGTGCTCTTTTTTACATTTGTTGGCAGAGGTTTGGCATCCATTCAAGCATGGCATTTCTAGGGACTTTTTATTGAGATACTAGTGTTCTGCCTAAGATGCTCCATCTGTTAATTTGCGGGATGAGTTTGCCTGGCCTTTTGTTTCTTCTTCTTTCATAGATGCATGAATAAGCCATGTGCACAGTACGAATATGCAGGCAGTGGTATTTCAACTTTGGTGTGAGCATATATATATGAGAAAATGAGTTTACTTGTTGCTGGAGACATGGGTGAACAAGTGCAGTAAATGATGACATTGGACTTCAATTATCCACATTATTTAGTTTTTGATACTAGAATGCTCCAGTGGATTTATTGTTTAGTATTTTACATTAACATTCTCTTTCATCTGTTGCAGAGACTGGAAAGTTTTGGTAGACGAGTGGTACATTGCTGCAAATGTTATACGAGGTAGACTCTTGCTTGCAAGTATTTTGTCATCGGTAGAATTTTTTAGCATTCTTTCCAATTCGGTTTGAAAACTCTCTGGCATCTGATTTTATGCTTGGAACTTTTAGGCAATGAAGGAACTCCTGATTCTGTAAATCCTTCTGTTGTTGATGAAGAAGAAGGGCTTCCGTCTCCTCCTCTGGATGAAGGAGCTTTGTTTGCCACTCAACCTACTTCAATGGAGCTCTTACAAGTATGTTTCTTTTGATTGATGTTTAGTTTGTATTCAGGGTATTCTACTTGGGGACTAACTTTTTGTACTACTTGTGTGTCCGTGTGCTGCATTACATAAAGTTCTTTGATGGAATGGATGATGATGGAAGTGAGTTGAATTTGCCATCTTTTTATTGTTCTTTTTGATAGCTTTTGGTATTCAGTTCCCCACTTCTTAGATTCATGATTATTAATGGGGAATGCTGTTTCAGATCCTCGAAACGGCGGGGAATTCATCAAGAACCGTGAAAGTGGACGGAGACCTTCAACAGAGAATCAAAACATTGCAACATGGAAACAGCAGACTCCTAAGGGAGCAAATATGAATTCTAAGGACAACGAGAGTCAACAGATGAGGAAGCAAGAAGCTGTTTTCAAGGCAAGTAGGCCTTCGAGTGCCAATTCTGGGCCTGGGAGACCTCTAAAGCAAAATGTTGAGCAGAAGAAGAATAAGGAAACTGCATTGATTCGAAAAACAGATAAGGTAACCAGCCAGAGAAAGCCTCCAACTGGTCAGCAAGATGTAAGTAAAAACAAATTGTATCAGTTTTAAATCTGCAGCTGCAGCTTTTATCTGACATTCTCAATTATTCATTTAGAAATTTAAGAGTTCAGATGAAGTTGCTGTCCAGATGAAACTCGAAGCCACAAAAAGGAAACTCCAAGAGCGGTATCAACAAGCTGAGAAAGGTTAGCTTCATTGCTTCAAAGAAATTTATGTGTTTCTCGAATCAGCACATTACCAGTAATAGTGATTTGTATAGATTGAATATAAACTAAAGTTCAGATATGAAATTTGCTGATATATGAAACTGGTTCCAAATGTTTTTTGAAATTATGAAGTGGCTCGAAGTATGCTCCGTGGAAATTTGAAGGTGCTGCTTATTTCTAACAAATGTAATTTCTTTCTTCATTTTTTTCTCCCTCCACAGCCAAGAAGCAAAGAACGATACAGGTAATGGAGCTGCATGATCTCCCTAAGCAGGGACATGTTCAGAAAAACCAACCCATGCGACCCGGAAACCACAACCGGCAATGGGCGCAAGGAAGGCGGTAAACATTTTTAGTTCTGCAGAGTACATATTCATTGCCTTTCCAAGCATCTTCCATCTGGGAATTCAGCGGGAGCAAGCTAATAACTCAGACACGCTGCTGTTTGATCTATAAAGTATAAACTACAAAAGATCCACGTGTCGATCATACTGAAGGGAGGCCATTCTTGATTGCAAGGAGACAACATTTGAAACTCTAATCCCATGCTTAACACGTTCAGTTGTAGAGATGTAGGGGATTGTATTGTAATGCAGTCTGGATTCTTGATTTTGACAGTACCAGGATGCATATCTGTAGAGAACTTTGATTTGCACCTGCCGACTTCGTTGACTGCTTCCCAACATTATTCTTGCCCCCTTTATTGACTGCTTCCCCACCATGTTCCCCTTAATTTTTCAGTCACACGGAGGCCTTCAAATCGTTGAAATTGTATACCTCGGTTCGCACAGAATAAGACACTGTAAACTACTTGAGGTCAATGTATAGGATCAAACTACCATGTTCTTGCTGGGAATTGCTCTATTGTTACCTGGCTCGAGCAAGTGAAATGAAACTTGCCTGATTTTTTTACTTTCATGATTTGAAATTCCCATTTGTGATTCTTTCAACTGAAGAAATCCATGAAAAAAGAGGGTCCAATGCTCGAGTTTGAATGTTGGCTGGATATATTCTCTAGTGATAGTTCTTTTAACTAGAAACCATGCACTAGCTCCAAACTAATTAACAATTACTAATAAAGTAATCAAATATGACTCAAGATATCATTAAAATTTGCTACATGTGACATGTCTGAATGATTCCTGTCCAAAATCAGTGTAACCATGTGACAAGGGAACATTTCCTCCTATAGTTTTCTTATTCTATTAAGGGCGATTATTGTTTGTATCATGCTTAGAATTTACCGGGGTTAATCTGATGAACTTCTAAAATTTAACTTTACTCTTAAAAGTTTTTTAGAATTAAATCGATATTGTTTTATATTTTTAAATAAAATGTTATATTTTCTTACTGGTCAGTATAAATAATTAAATTACTTTTTATTACCAATTCGTTTTTCAATTTATAAGCACATCAAACCTCGTTTATTTACATAGTCAACCATATTTCAAATTAGGGTTGACCATAAAAAAAAAAGTATTCTTTCTTACCCCTAATTATAGATAAATTTAAATTTTAATGTCATAGATAAATATGATTTGTTAAAAACATTTAAACATGCCCAAATCGCAGAATTTTCCATGAATGATTCTTGAAGGAGGGGATTCACTCATTAAGAAGAGATCAGAATAAGTATTCATTCGTAAAGCAATTTGCAGAAAAATTTAAATATTTTATTCGACATAAATAAGAATAAAATGAATTTCCAATTGGAACTTGCCACCCCTGCAATTTTCAATATTATAGCTGCAACAACACCTGAAAAAAATCATAAACAACGTTAATCCTTCGAGGTATAATCTTTCAAATCACTTGAGTAATATTAATTTTATATAAGGATTAATAGACTCAAGTTAAGTAATAACCTCATAAGTGGGGGCATGGGAGAACCTTTTGAAGGCATTTTGAAATCTTGGGGTATGTTAATTTAAGATGACACGAGCCATGGGGTCCTTCTCCAACCCCCCACCTCCATTTGGACCCACCAATATTACAAGTCCCAAAATAAATAAATTAATAAAAAGATTGTGTGATTAATTGTATCAAGCACTTGTATTTTGCACCACATGTATCCATTCTTTGTCGCATTTTCTTTATACTTTTCTCTGCCTAGGCTGCTACTTCACCCCCTTGTGGCATTCTTTTTAGACTGGGGACTGGTATAGTCAAGATGCATGTACAAACAGCAAACTTTTCTTTTGCAGCTTGATTCTGTGTAAAGGCTTTTTTTTATTAAATTTCTCGCTAGCTTATATGTTTTTCGACTAATTCTATAAATTTTAAAGAAAGGTTGGGGATAAATGACATCAAGCTTGATTGATCATCTTGTTTGTTTAGGTCTTTAAAAGTTCATAATTTGTTCATATTGTAGAGATGGAATTAATATAAGAGGTCTACGCAAATGACTTTGTTAATTGTTTCCATATTTGGTAAGATGTGCAAGTATATTTATTTTCCTATCAAATTAATTAATTATTCTATGATAGTACATCATAATCAATAATTAAACCCACTAGAAGTTTCATTATATATATATATATATATATATATATATATATATATATAAGAGATGTTAAATTCAGTAATAATTGAGTTTTTTTTTATAAGATTTTCTTTCTGAAATTACTTGTCAGAAAATCTAATGCATTTCCCATTGATAACCATGCAAATTCAATTATTATTATTGGAAATATATATGAAGGAGTATTCCTAAACAAATAAATAAGAGCAATCCGAGTTCAATTTATCCCAACTCCTCAGCATAAGAAACACAATCTTTGAAATTGATCGCGACCCTCTTCCTTTGTTGACTTTCTAGACATGTAACTTTAAGACCAGAGCCTTAAAAACACTTGATGTTCCTTTTCCCATGGAGTCTTCTCTGTCCTGTTAGATGTTGCATGCCACTGAATTTAGCTTGTGTGAGTCGCGCGTGATCAAGCCACACACGTCGTTCCCATTTCCCACCTGCCCTTTAGGGTTAGCTCCACCGCACTCCCCTCGTGAAAAAAACCCTAGACTCTACCGATATGATTTACAAGTTCCATTGATGAATTCTTTCGCCTTGCTGTCATCGAATATAAAAATAGATGCAAGTATTTTCGAAAACATTGTAATATAGTTATAATTTATTTATAGAATAAATATAAATATAGCTGTTTAGTTTATTTTTTGAACAGAAATGCTGCTTTCTTTCTCTCGCTAGAGAAATTATCCACGGCATCAAGGATTTTGTGCAATTTCTTTCTCATTTTTCTTTCAGTCCTGATCAATAAGATTTGCACTACTAAATTATATATTAATTTGATAAAATTTAGTTGATCTAACTAGATTCTTAGTGATTTAGTTGACCATGTGAATCAAATTGAAACCTAAGAACAAAATTATTGTTTTTAAAAAATAATTAAAGTAGAGTTAAAAACTAATAAGCTAACAATAATAAGAATAAGAGTTAATCCCCACGTCAAACCTCACAAATACGGTTTGATATTGTTAAGGAACTATCTCACCTAAGAGTTTAAGCTTATAGGTGAGGTCTTATAATGTGATTCATATTATTCTCAAACTTGCACAGACCCACATCATCTATGCTTAATTGTTATCAAATAGAATGGAGGTAGTGAGATTCGAACTCGTGACCGCTGGGTCAACAAAGCTCTGATACCATGTTAAGGAATCATCTCACCTAAGAACTTCTCGATACTGGGAACTGAGAATGCGATCGGAGAAAAAGTTAGAGGAATCAATTTCTCTTGAACAGTAATTAGACGCAAATTTCAAAATAGTTGTAAGCCCAGATTACTGTTTTCCTGATTTCGATCCCAAGAACTTGTCCACCAAAAAGTCATTCACACAATGAAATTAGCGGGGTTCCATGAGATTTTCTGGGTAATATTTCTATGCGATGCCATTGCCAACCCTGTTGAGAGTGGGATCGAAGGACCACGATTCCTCGTATAGCTGGGTGCCATGCCACCACAAAGTGACAGACGCAGCATCCAATCACAGAGGCCAAATCCCACTATCTCCTCTCTCCCTCCACTATGACTTGATGACAGCCAGGTGTTTTAAGCATGCTACTTTTTTCTTATCTTTTTTTCCCATTATAAAAAAAGAAAAAGAAATTCAAGACAAAAGTAAAGGCCTTGCAACGCACGCGACGGTCCCTGCAGCAAGTCTTTTTCCAGTGCATTTTGGTAGTGATGAGAGCAGCGAATTTTATAAATAAATAATTATTTTATCTAAAAAATTAAATTTTGGCATGTAATAGGTCAATGATATACAAAAATAAGACGATAAGATGAAATCAAGCTTGATTTTATATTAAATTGTGTGGTTAAATAGGTTTGATTAAGGAAAAAGTGATAGAATCTTGCCCACAGCTACATAAAACATGGGCACAAATCAGAAAACTCTTGGTGCTAAATTTAGGAGGTGTTTTATTAATTAAAGGACTCAAATAAATGCTTATTAATACATACATAAATAAATCCAATTTGTAAATAAAAAAATCCAATTTGTAAAGCCTTCGTTTTCCATTATCATGCTGGATGTGATATCAAGACTCCATTGCCAGCTAATTGTTACTAGCAAAAATTGAAAGCAAAGTCTACTGAATACGTCCGGCTGAGGTGATGGTGATGGTGATGGTGATGGTGATGGTGATGGCTTGTGCGGGGTCAATTCAGAATAACTCTCATATAAAAAAAAATTAAATTAAAATGGGTTTTAATTGTTATATGGTGAATTGACTTGATGAGTTAATTAAATTTTACCGGTCAATTTAACCTCAACCCACTATAATTTAAAATTAAGATTAAAGCACTGTTTTGGGTTTGAAATTGTTTTTAAAAGTTATTTTTGTTTAGAAATGTATCAAAATAAAATTTATTTATTTTTTAAAAATTATTTTTGACATTAACACATGAAAATAATTTTAAAACACAAAAAAACTCTAATTTAAAGTAAAAAAATATATATTTTTTTTAAAATACTTTTTTTAAAATACTTTTGAAACGCAATATCAGGCATTACCTAAGTCATCACGCTATCCAATTAATCTAATGACTCCGCCAACTAAGTGTTTGTTTAGAAGGATGGTTGAGGTTATTTTTGAAAATGTTTTTCATTCAGAATAAATCAAAATAATATTTTTTTTATTTTTAAAAATTATTTTTGATATTAGCACATGAAAATGATATAAAAACATCAAAAATATTTAATTTAAAATATAAAAAATAAAAATATTTCAAGTTTTTTAAATAGTATTTTTAAAACACAGTGACAAACACTCATAAGTTTGATTGAGTTAATATCTTATTTGACTCACTTAAAAAACCTAGATGGAGTCGATCACAAAAATCTACTAGTTAGCCGTCAACCCGAGTTCGAGTCTAACTGTGTGAATGGGCTGATAATCGGTTCGTCACTTTGAGATCTGGGCTGAACCAAACTGAGTTCGGAGTATTGAGTCAGGCAATGATTTGCAGGAATCGGATTGGCTCGGGGAGGTTTCCTGGACGTCAGAATTCTTCAACTATTCCACTCACCTCTTTTTTTTCCTTCCACAGAAATGGCATTGAAAGCTACAATCGTGAATGGCGTGGCAACCAAATCTGAACAGTTGACTTATTTCACAGGGTGGGCCTACGCCACTACCAAATTGATGCGTGCTAGTGGAGCCGAGCCCCATTAAAGCAAGGTGGTCGCTCAAGTTCATGCATCAGAGCAAGTTGAAGTTATATAATGCACTCCTAGATATTGCTTAGATCTGAAAATGCAGAGTCCAGATTGATTCAGGGCATGGAGAAGTGGCTTGCAAGCAAGGCTCCTTTTTTTATTTTTATTTTTATTGTTATTGTTCATAGCTTCATGTGATTCATGTTTGGTAAATTTCAACTTGTGACCAGCCTTCTAGTAGGGCTGGTCATTTTTTATTCGGTTCGGTTTTATCTATAAAGACAATCAAATTAAAATTATAATTTTAAAAAATACCGGTTTAAACCAACTGGTTTTGATTTTCTTTTTTATGTAAGAAATTAAATAATAGTACCTTCTCAATTTGGAGACTGGACAAGACGAATAAAAGGTTTTTTATAGTGTGTTTTTTTTTGTTTTTTGAATCAATTTGGTTCTGTTTTAGTTTACCAGTTTTTTAGCTTTAATAAAAACAAAACAGGACCGGACTAGACCGAACCGGAAGATTTAAAAAATATTAATCGGTTTAATTAAATTTTTTAATGAATCGGTTTCTCAATTAATTTTTTATTTTATGTTTTTACTCACCGTTACCTCTCTGAGAGCATGTGGACAGCGAAGAAGGTCCTCCTCTAGGGACTTGCTGCTTGCGCAAGGAAAATTGTCGTTGAGATTAGGCTTATGCCCAAACGCATAAAATAAGAACAGGCAAGTCGGAAACCACGATTTATTATTATCATAAACTTTCTGTGCAGTGAAATCACTACGGACCGATTGATGGGGGAAGGATCTGTCATCCGATTAATTATTATTATTATTATTATTATTATTATTATTATTATTATCATAAACTTCAAAATAATTAAACAACAATTGGAGAGTTTCTTTTCGATGAGATTAGAGATTTTGATCTTGATATGGTCAAGTACAGTGATGACAGTCTCGTGATTGATTGATCCGTGATCTCAATGATCAACAAAAATCATCCAGACCCCACCACTAATCAATCATCTACCATTTGATTAATACACCTTTCAGAGCCACCGATACTTGGCCGAGCAGAATCAGGGGAGGCAATAGAGCAAACGAGGGGTGGGGGAGGCAGAATCAAGATCAACACGAAGATGGTGAAATAACTGGAATTACTACATATTACAATAAAAAGAAAACAAATCCAGAACAGGACAGGCTTTACCTAGATAGCTGCTAGCAAGCTTCCCCCTCCATCCATATTCAAGCTTTTTTCACTAGAAGAGAGAAAATAAGTAGTTTTCTTTATCTCCCAGTGAAGTTCATTTTACCCGTCATCTTTTGCCCGCAAAACAAACTAGAATGCAGCAGATTTAATATTCTTCAATAACATACATGGAGATAACTTGAGTAGGCTTCATATACCATAGTAAAGCAACGATAAGCAATGGATATTAGAGCTCACACTTGGTTATCACAATCCTTCACATCTGCTCCGCATACTGGCCCTCCTCTTCCTCCTCGTCGTCATACTCGCCCTCCTCATCGGCGGTGGCGTCTTGGTACTGCTGGTACTCGGACACAAGGTCGTTCATGTTGCTCTCAGCTTCTGTGAACTCCATTTCATCCATGCCTTCACCAGTGTACCAATGCAAGAAAGCTTTTCTCCTGAACATGGCAGTGAATTGCTCGCTGACTCTCCTGAACATTTCCTGGATGGAGGTGGAATTTCCAATGAAGGTGGAGGCCATGGCAAGTCCCCTTGGTGGGATATCACAGACACTGGATTTCACATTGTTTGGAATCCACTCGACAAAGTATGACGAGTTCTTGTTTTGGACATTGATCATCTGCTCATCCACTTCCTTGGTGCTCATCTTGCCACGGAACATAGCGGAGGCAGTGAGATAGCGACCATGCCTTGGGTCAGCAGCACACATCATATTCTTGGAATCCCACATTTGCTGGGTCAGTTCTGGGACAGTGAGGGCGCGGTATTGCTGGGATCCACGAGAGGTCAAAGGAGCAAAGCCAACCATGAAGAAGTGGAGTCGAGGGAAGGGAATGAGATTCACAGCAAGTTTTCTGAGGTCTGAGTTGAGCTGACCAGGGAACCTCAGGCAGCATGTAACACCGCTCATGGTTGCAGAAATCAAGTGGTTAAGATCACCGACTGTAACAGAATAAGGAGCAAAATGAGCTAACACTACCAAGAAACCAGAAAATAGCAGTTACATCAGCAACAGTACAAAAACACAAATAATTGAGATGAAGAAAATCCAAAGGGAGATTCAGATTCTACTCGTGTGTATCTACCCAACATGGTAGCTGTACAACAAATTGCATTTCAAAACTGTGTTCGGTCAATGCTCTAATGTATCGATTGACTACTTCTCTCAACAAAAAAGATTGAGGGAAAAACCTCTACTAGATATAAAGCAATGTTCATTCCTCAGCAACAAAATATGCCAAGTACTACTATCAGATATAAAGTTGATGCATTGCCACCCAGAAATTCATTCAATCCCATGCTCCGTAAAAAGGGAAGCTAAGACTAGTGGTGAAAACAACCAATTTTTCTTATGTTATGTCACTCCAGTGATATCATTTTACACTTGAATCAGAGAGCACTCCATAATTTTGCATTCTGTTGAGCTACCTCCATAAACCAAATGTAAAGAGCGACAATTGAACATTACAAAAAAAGTAGAAACCAAATTAACTATGGCTTGATGGGTTGAATAAAATGAAGTGATACGAAATATGTCAAATAATACAAATCCACATTTACATGAACCATATTAAAATACATAGAAAAAACAACCCAACTAGATGAGCAGCTGGCATAATAAACGAGATTCAGAAAGAATTTAAAGCAATCGACAGATGAACTTACAGTCATTTCAGTTTCACTTACAGCTTGGAGTAGTCAATTTAAGCGTCCTGAAGCAGATATCATACAAAGCCTCGTTATCCAGAACCATGCACTCATCAGCATTCTCAACAAGTTGATGCACAGACAGGGTGGCATTGTATGGCTCAACCACAGTATCTGAAACCTTTGGGGAGGGAAAAACGGAGAAGGTCAACATCATCCTGTCAGGGTACTCCTCGCGTATTTTTGAGATGAGCAAGGTGCCCATTCCTGAACCAGTTCCGCCACCCAACGAGTGACATACTTGGAAACCTGCAAAAATAACAACAGATCAGCACATCCTTTCCACAAAAATCTCAACTTGAAAAATCAGGAGCCTGCCAAACCTTGAAGACAGTCACAGTTCTCTGCCTCCTTCCTTACAACATCAAGAACAGAATCAATAAGCTCTGCTCCCTCAGTGTAATGCCCCTTAGCCCAGTTGTTTCCAGCACCAGATTGTCCAAACACAAAGTTATCTGGCCTGAAAATCTGCCCATACGGACCAGTACGAACACTGTCCATAGTACCAGGCTCCAAGTCCATAAGCACTGCACGTGGAACAAACCTCCCACATGAAGCCTCATTGTAGTACACATTCACGCGCTCCAACTGCAGATCTGATGAACCGACATACCTTCCGGTCGGGTCTATTCCATGCTCATCACACACGACTTCCCAGAACTTGGAACCAATCTGGTTACCGCACTGACCACCTTGCACGTGAAGGATCTCTCTCATTTTCGCTTCTGAAAAAATCAAAACCACTATCAATCAGCACCACGCAATTTCACAGCTAACAAATCTTACAATTTCAATGAACGTAAAGTAAATACAATCTAACAGATATATCACTCATAAATTTTCATTTAAGAAAAAAAATACGCATGAATTACTATATGCTCACTATGAATAAATGAAAATGTCAATTAAATAGGTAAGATTTAAAATAATTACTAGGCAAACGGAAATTAGTAAAAAAACAATTATCGAATCTCAAACAAATCACTATAACTAAATTGATTTCAAAAGCTAAATAAAATTGTTACAATAACCTCACTTCTGTAACCATAATAAGCTCAGATAACTACAGAAACAGAGGGAAAAAGTTAATAAAATCGCTATCTATATAAAGGAAGACAGTGCTGCAGTAAAATATAGTAGTAAATAAACAAAATTTTAGAGATCCAGAGATCGAATCGACTACGAGCATGCAAGATCTACAAAATTTAACCAAAAAATATTGGGGAAAAAACACCAAAATCACCAAAATAAAGCAGAAATTATATAAAATTGATATATCTAATGAGCGAGAAGTAATGGCAATGTGAACAAAAAAACTGGAGATCTAGAGAGAGAGAGAGAGAGTTACCTGGAGATTTTTAGAGAATGGATAAAATCTGAACGGAAGAGAGACAGAGAGTGAGAGGAAAGGACAGCACTACTGAAATGATTTATGGTTATTTGAAGAGGGTGAGGGAGCGAGATCGGACAGTATACACTGGTTCCCTCCTGTTTTTTAAGATTAGTTTGGTACCGTTGAATGATAGAAATGGACGGTTGAGATTGGGGATTTTGGGCGTGAATATTAAGGATTGAGTTTTAAAATTAAGGTTTTGATTTATTGGACGGATTTATCCTTAACCGAAATGACAGGAATGGCCTTTGACTGCTCATTTTGGATAAAAAACAGTTGACGGATGTTTTTCGAGACAGGGATCTCTCTCCAACGTTTTTTCATTAGTATTACGATAATGTCCCCGAATAAATCCAGTTTCTTGCTTTCGTTGATATTTCTGTGTTTATTTTATTTTTAAGATAGCAAGCCTGGAAATTCAATATACCATTTCTTTATTTTGTTTTTTAATTCGATAATATCTTTTATAAAAAAAATCATAGATGTTTCAAAATTTTTTTTATAAAAAATAACAATAAAGAACGAGATATAAAGATAAATATATATGTTAGACAATTTTAAAGTGGTTTTTTTATTATTTAAAATAAATAAAAAATATCTTCTTTGTTATAATTATCTTTATATTTTTTATCCTAAAACAATAATTAAATAATAACTCAGTTGAACAAAATGTATATTATATATGTTCTTAGAATGTGCTTACCTAGTTCTAAAAGCGTAACGGCAAAGAGCTTAAAATATGTGTGCTCACCTTGTAAAGATCTAGGACAACTAGAATTTTACTTGTTTAACTTGAACCCGCAAAAAATAACTAGAAAGGAGTGGTGTTTACTTGAATAAAAAAAATATTTACCTATATATGAGCAATAAATGAATTGATCATGAAAGTAAAATTATATGCACAAAATTAGCATAAAGAGATTAGTTATAAATGAATAATGCACCGAGTAAGATTTATATTTGTGATAATTGATATGATTGTTCAGGACACGCTCGATCCTAATTTATTTTATTTTATTAACTGTTGTCATGACCATATCTCTATGTATTTTTTTTAAGTTGTAAGGTCCCATACCCAAATTTTACATGTGATTTTTTTTTCTTTCCACGCATTATTTTTTCTATGTAGTGCTCATATTATTTTTTTACCTGCCAACATTTTTATCAATAACATGCATCATCGCATAACAACAATTCTTATTCCAACAATTACATTTACCAATAACAACTACTCAATAATTTTTAAAATATACAATTCCTCTCATATTTTCTTGATAATCTTTCATTTATTACCAACTATTTTCTCGTTAATACTTTACTAATTTAAACATCAGAATATATATATATATATATATATATATATATATATATATATATATATATATATATATATATATATAAAAGAGATTGGCTCTCTTTTTTTAAAAAAGAAAAAGAAAAAGAAAAGAAAGAGAGCATGTCTGAGGTATCATGGTCGTGGGTCCATTGGTCATTCCACAGGGAAACTAGACCCGGGCTTCTGCTAGGAATACGGGCAAAATAGCCAATCCATAAGAGGGCATTCTTGTAAATGAAGAGAAAAAATCAGTTGAGATTTTTAACTGCAATCAATGCTATTGGCCAATCTAACTTTCCTTCTTTTTGTTTCCTGATAAAATAATTAAAATCACGAAAAAGACCGGCGCCTCAAGCGCGTGTAGAAAACTGTTAGCGGTAAATGCTGCAAAATTTATCGACTTTATGTCATTCGATTTTTGTACGTCGAGCTGAATTTATTTTATTTGAAAATATATTAAAATATTTTTTTTCTTTACTATAGTTGTTTTAAAAAATCATTAAAATACTAAATCAAATATTAATTTAATATTTTTTCAATTAAATTTCTTTTCCAAGCATCTAAAAGTAAAAATTATATTATACAGCCGAGGTGTGAAACAAAATAATTTTAAAATATTTGGCTAGAAGGTTCGACACATTTATTATCTTGGTTGAAAGATATTAGTTTCGCCTCTTTATTTAATCTATATATTTTACAATTTTTTTACTTGAGCTATTAGATTAAATTTTTGCTCCTTTACTTTTTTTGTAATTAATATCAAAGAAAATAATAAAGAGTATTGGATAGAAATATAGAATAATTATAAAATTGACCTAACTTGAAATTTTAAATATACAAAATATTTTTTATTGAATAATAAATATGATGGGAAAAGTTTTGCCTGTGTTGCGCTCTAATCATTAACAAAAGGGAAATGATGTTTCGAAAAGGCGCGTAGGGATACTGTTCCCGGGAACGAGGAAAGGGACAGAACTGCTGTAGGAAATAGCAGCAAGTCACATGAAGCAAGTCTCGAGGACATGTGACCCTGCCATTCTGCCAACCAATCACACGCCATATAGGCTTGCACAAATCTCACTCTTTTAACCATAGTTAAATACTAACCACACACTCTAGTTAACATTTAGATCAGATCTATGGTGTAAAATGATACTGATTGCTTGCCTGCATGGGTTGGGATAAACTATAAGCTAACTGTTTCTGTGTTGATGTCTTGTGACTTGACGTTTCATCTTACACGCGCGCACACCTTCAGCTAAGCAGAGCTCATCGCAAGGTTTTAAAACTATATCTTTATTATAGACTATTGATATTTGAGTAAATATGTTTATAAAAAAAATGTATATATTTAACATTCTTGTTTTGTATTAAAATTAGAGAATATAATTAAAATTAGAGAATATAATAACAAATATGTTTGCCATCCAAATCCATGCATAGAGAAACATTGAAGATACTTATTTTCACACAATTGAAATGAGAATTATGGATATCACTGGGGTCCTAAGAAAATGGAGAAAGGATAATTTGTTTTACATGCTAAAATACAAATATATTCATTATTATTTTTTGTTGCCAAGAAACCTCATTCCCAAATGTGCGCTTTGCGAGTCCAGTTGAACGATTAAACTCTTATAAGAGGTGCACGTCTTGACTCGAACTCGAGACATGCTATGCAGATCGCAAGTCTTCTGTTATCACGTCACGTTATCTAGAGACAAATGTATTCATTATGTTACTAGTCAAATTTTATTAGTCATTTGGAAATGTGGTTGAAGTTATTTTAAAAAAATATTTTTTGTTTAAAAATACATAATAATATATTTTTTAATATTTTTAAAAATATTTTTAGCATCAGGACCTGAAAAAATTAGAAAAATAATTAAAAATAAAATTAATTTTTATTTTTTTCCAAAAACATTTTTAAAATGTTCACCAGCCAGCCTTGAAATCAATACTTGGGTTGTCTATATTTTTTGTTTCTATGTAACCACCAATGGCATTACAACATCGTTCTCATTATCGTTGACTCTGCGTGAGTGCAAGCAACTAAATGTGTATTTAGCATGGATTATTATTATATATATTTGTAGATGGTGATGGTGCATCTTCATGAACTTGTTTGCTCAACCGACAAAGAATTAATTCGAGTAGGAGTAACGTTGCCATCTCAGCCGAGCAATAAAAAATTCGGTGTACCAATTTGACAAATATTATATGTATGTATGTATAGTTGAAATCATGTGTAAAAAAGAAAATACTAATTGATAAATGAAAAAAAAATACACTATTTAATATTAAAAACAAAAACCTATGTATGCATAGTTGAAATCATGTGTAAAAAAGAAAATACTAATTGATAAATGAAAAAAAATACACTATATAATATTAAAAGCAAAAACCCTACACCTCATGGAATCTCACGAATGAGAAGGGAATCATTATTGTCATGTAGAGTTCATTTATTTATCTATAAATATTTCTATTAATTTACTGATTAATTAGTAGAATGTCTAACAATATATTTTGCTTTTTATGTTTGATTAACGTGGATGTTCGGGTCAGTTTGCGCTCACCTCTACTAATTTTACGGGCTCTGAAGTCAACGACCATATAAGCTTTTGATGACCATCATATTAACAACCATATGACTCGAACATAAAATCACATGAGAAACAAAAGTTATTTTCTATCATAAAAATTACAGCACAGAAATTATTGATTCCTCATGGTGCATAATTTCCCACTTGCACAAAACAATTGCAATTGTGTAATTAAATGGGCCGTGGAATTTCTGGCCCTGGGCTCTTGGGGAGCAGAGATGATGTACTGCTAGACTTCGTAGCGGCCCATAAAGCAATGGGCTTTTCAGGAAGCAGATTGCTGGACCTCTCATCAGAGACAGGAAAAGGAATCATTTGGATTGCAACCTCCTGCCAGCCTACTGCTGGGCCCAATTAACTTCCATGGTGCTCCCATATGGCAATCAAGTTGATCATGTTTATCCATTTAAACTCAATTTATTTAATAAGTTATTCATAACTTGATCAGGTCAATACCATTACTTTCTCAAATAAAGCATTGTCATTTTATTTTAATAAAAAAATATCTGACTAGTATTTCATAAATTAGCCCAATAAATCAATAACTTAGATTTTTTTTTCTGATTAGATTACTATGATGCAAAGGTGAGACTTACTAGCTATTGACAATGCTTAGAGAGTTAGATAAAGGTTTAATTTTAAATTATTTTTTATTTAAAAATACAAAAATAGAGAGATTTGTTGTTTGCTTATAAGAGAAGAGAGTGGAGAGAGATAGGAAGGCAAAGAGGAGAAGAAAAAAGTGAAGGAAGACAAAGAATTAAATGAAAAGTGATTAATTGATAATTAATTGTTTCAAACAACTGTTTCAATCCACGGTAAAACAGTTGTTTGCTTATAAGAGAAGAGAGTGAGGGAGAGACAGGTAGGCAAAGCGGATAAAACATGATTAATTAATTGCATCAAACAACTGTTTCAATCCACAATGAAGCAATTGTCTGCTTATAAGAGAAGAGGGTGGGGGAGGCAGGTAAAGGAAGACAAGGAATTAAATGAAACACGATTAATTAATTGCTTCAAACAATTGTTTCAATCCACAATGAAATGAGACTGAATGAACAGTATTTTCATGACATCAAATAACTATTTTAATCCACAGTGAAATGAATATGAATAAACAGTATTTTCACGACATGATTTAGAGGGTGTTTGGGAATGCGTTTGAAAAACATTTTTGATAAAAAAAAAATTCAAAAAAAATTTAAACAGAAGTCAGCATATTAGTTAATTATGATACAAGGTTTGGGGCAAATACTACTTAATTTTCAAATTAGACGGGCCCACCTGTTGTGAAATATTTATTATTATCCAAACCATTGATTGTTGAAGAGACGATAAGCATCCAACGAGCAAAGAGTGAAGTGGGGATAAATTGAAGGTCAAAATCATCATCGCTACATTTGTTGCTTAATCAGCGGGTAAAAATGGAAGGTAATTGCCAATAACAATGGCAGAAGCATTCCTTGGTCAATGATTCATTGTACGCTGCATTCAGAACTGCTCTTCTTTTTTTAAACATAATATATCCCTCCTAGTGCTTATTAGACTGGCGACCTGTGATTTATTGCCGGCCAAGTTGATCTCTCTTTGTATATATATATTAAAAAAACAATGCTTAGAGTTGTTAATATATTTTAAAATAGAGATAAAAACTCGCCATTCAAGTAATAGAATTTACTATATTTTCTTTTCTATCTTGAATCATTTTTTTAGCATAAAAATATTAAGATGTTACTAATATTTTTTTAAAAGTAATATTATTATTATTTTAAATGCATTTTTAAATAAAAAATACTTTAAAATGCTTTCAGAAATGAAGATTTACAACCATTTAGCAGGTGATCCAGTTGTAAGAGCTTGAGATTAAGGAGTTTGCTCCCCCGTGATTGCAGGTTCGAGTCATGTGATTGCTAATATGATAACCGTTAAAGACTTATATGGTCGTTAATTTCAGAACTCATGATATTAGTCGAGATACATATTAGTTAGCCAAACACTCTCGTTAAAAAAAGACTGACTTTTGGAACCATGTGTTGATAATGCGAGAGCTCATCGTGCTTCCTTGGATATGACATGGGTAGTATGGATAGCTTGATTTTCAAAGAAAAACTTTTTGCATGATCAAACTTGCTTCTTCTTCATGAACTTTAAATAGGAATCATTGACAAATTGTCAGGAAAATTGGCACCAAAATCACAAAGAGGGCATGACCTATATGATGATAATTTAATTACGTATTGGGAGCAACCCATGCAAGCTGGGATTTGGACCCTACCATGTGAAGGTGTTGACGATATATTATGAACATTTTGATGGCTTTACATTAAGAAAACGCACTTCTTCTTCACAAGAAGGAAAAAAAAAAGGAAAAAGAAAAAAGAAAAGAGGCTAGCTCGTTGCTTCAACCCATCTAGCATCTATCCCCCATAATTGCTTCCAAGACAAAAAAAAAAAAGTGATAGAAAAGGAAGATAGGGATTTGTAGACTACCACAAGGGCTTGAAATAGCTGGCAAGATTGATTGTGATGAGGTGGGAGTCGCTTTAGGTGATGTTGATTCTTCCTAGCTCGAACCAAAATCCCTTCTGAATTCAATGTTTATGGATTTTTCTTCTTCTATAATGTTAAAATTCCTAAAAAGATCATGAAAGTTTTGAGGGAAAAAAAAGATTTTGGATTGTACAGTTATATATATATATATATATATATATCGATTTTAATTGACATAAAGGGTTCCGATTTTAAAATATAGTATGTGTTACGAGACTTTGAGAGCTTGAATTGACTTAAAGTTGGGGGCTTTTTTAAATGATAATAAAAAAAGACTTAATACATATAAAATTGTGGAGTATGTATTTGATATTGTGTAACAAGATATTTTCTAAAAATACTTTTCATTTAAATACATTTTTAATTTTTTACATCATACTTTAAAATTATTAGAAAACAAAAAAAAAATATTACTTTTTTAGTTAAAATATATTTCTAAAAAGAATCCAAATCAGTTTCAAGCATAATACCAAACATGCACTTTTATTCACTGAATTACCTTTATAATTCCACCCAAAAAATTGAGATAATAATAAAAATGTTATACCATCTGGGACCGAAAATCTTAATCAACAATCACGAGAGAAATATTTAATGCTTGTTTGATAGTGTAGTTAGAGTTGTTTTTGAAAGTGTTTTCGTTCAGAAATGTATCAAAATAATATATATTTTTTACATCAGCATATGAAAATGTTCTAAAAACACTCAAAAAATTAATTGAAAATAAATAATATTTTTTTTTTCAAATTTCTTCAAATATGATTCCATGATTTTGTTTAACAATCTTCTAGGAAATGAATTGGGGAAAAAGGGTGAAGACCCAGAGCCCCACAAGACCACCAAAGTGGGGGTGACCTAATTAAGGCACAATTGATCATGGGGTATAAGTTTGTTAAACCCTAATCATATCAGAGCTTTAATTAATTAGATTATGAGAGACAATTGAGTTTCTCCAATATCACCTACCAATTGTTCCCCCACTCACCATCAATAAACAAACACTCTCTGTCTACCATAAAGCAAAGCTCAAGGGCTTGAAGCACACACTTTCAAATTAATTAGCCGTTAAATTTACCTGCTCGATCGTGCTAGACATCGTTTTTCAGCCATGGTACCTTAGCTCACAAGGAACTTTCATGCTACATTTATACTTCTATGCACAACATAACTATTAAATTCAGCAAAAAGTTTGGCGAGTTAGCACGAGAAACTCAAGTTATAGGGTCGTTTGATTCTTGATGCTGTAATATTGATTGCTTTTTTAAGTATATTTTGATTGAAAATACATTAAAATAATGTTTTGATTTTTAAAATTTATTTTTGACATTATCGCCGCGTCGAAACAATATAAATATATATAAAAAATAATTTAATACAAAAAAAAGGGATTTTGAGAATTATGACGGGTACAAATGATACTTTTAGGTTGGATCGTGGTTTTCACTCTAGAGTTGAAGGAAGTTTCCTGAATAAGCTCTTAATTATAAAAGTAACAAGGTGGTAGTTAACCCATCTATTTAACCATGATTAAGACTTGTTTAACCATAACCGAGTACAAACATCCCAGTTCCAGTCTTCTGTATATTATCAGTAGTGTTTTTTGTTTAACCATCACCGAGTACCAATTGTTTGGCAAGTGTTTTTTTTCTTCCTGTTCTTCTGTTTCATTTCATTATATCGTCCTGTTTCACATGCATGGCTTGTCATTTTATATTATCTTTCTCATCATTTCATTTCATTTCATTTCATTAAATGTGTGTTTGTTTATACTTTATAGTTTTTATTTTTTTCATCATTTCTCGGGGCCGACACCTTCCAATTCCAAACCCTAGATGATGGTGTGATAGAGTAAATTCTTAATGGGGAGCAACTCAATGCATCCACGAGACAGAGGTTGTGTTTTAGCCAAAATCCAAAAGAGTGCAGCAAAAAAAATGACACGGACAATTTCCTCTTGACCACACGAGCTCCCACGTTCTAAATCTCTTGCATGCATAGCATTGCCCCAAAATCTCTTGCGGTATCTGATTAGGACGCATCCTATGTTTTATTAGGTCGTTTTGGCTTATACCTTAAACTTCATTTTCGATGGGGACCTCCAAACAGCCCATACCACTTTTGGTATTCTTAACACACAAATGTATGTTCATATTCATTTACTGTATCGCAAAAACCATTGCCAATGCAGTGATTCCTGTGTTGAATATGTTGTTAATTAATTTCAGCTCCTTTTCTTGTATGAAAGCACAGTTGTGAAATCCAACCAGAGGGTTAATTCTTTATAAGACTCGATCGGGTTGTAAATGAACAGGATAGAACACAGATTATATGTTGATCCACCCATTAAACCACATTTAACTATTGCATATGCAAGAGCCCATTAGCCCCATGTCAAGAACGGTCATAACAATGTGCTTTTCTTCGATAAGCATCTTTCATCCAACCCAACCACCTGCCAAACACACTGGAAAGAGAAGGAGAAGACCCAAACCCTAAGGTGATGGGATAGGACCTAAACAAGAAGGTGGTGGTTCCAGTGGGACCAGCGCATGAAGAGGGCAGGCTTTTGGCTTTTTACTTTTAACTATTTGACCACACACACTATCTTTTATAATAAAAATTTAGTCAGTCAGGCTACCCATCAAAGTGTTTTCCTTTTTAGCAAAGCAAAAAACCTCCTTATTAAATTCTTCTCCTCCTCTTCTCACTTCATATTCTCCTCCTTTCTCTTTCTTGCTCTCTTTGTAGAATCTTACAGTGTCACTTGCGGCAAGAATCTTTCTTTCATGTACTGGTGTTAAGCATATTTTTGAGGTATGGCCACACATTGTGCTGTTATCTCTGTTAAGTGCTATTTTAGCTTCTTTTCTTTGTTTTATTCATCCGGGCTTTCATCATTTGGTTTATAGAAGAAGGGTTGGTGCTCAACTTATGCTTTTTGGTTGCAAAGTTTTGATCTTGGCTGTGATTTTGAGTGCCGCTTTTTTACTTTTCTGAAGAGAGTTTAGGATTGGATTGGTGAAGAATTTGTTGAGTGTAGAAATTTGGTAATGTGGGTTGGAGTCGTTGAAATATAGTTAAGAACATATACTTGGTGACAGCAAGTACAAGTAAAGAGCATACTTTTATGGACTGATTTATTTCCTTCTTTTATTAAAAGCTTTATTAGGATGGCAGTAGTCTCTCCTTTTTTTCATGGCTGTAATATTGAGCTGGAAAAATAAGAGTTTTTGTTTTCTGTCTATCTATCATGTTCTTCTGAATCATTAGAGTAGCTTGGAAAAATTCCTGTTGGAAATTGGAGATATCAGAGTTGTTGCAAATATTCTTCTGTTCTTTAAATGAAGTTGTTTGAAGTTTGGTGCTTAGTAATTGAATTTGATTTGTGAGACTTGGTACTTTTGGGCACTAGCGAATTGAGTTTCCATTTAATTTGTTAATTAACCATCAATTTCTTGCATCTTTACTCAACGTTATATATGGCCCTTTCTTCTCTCCGAATCCTTTTGCCTTTATGCATTTGAATAATAATTCCCTTGGCGTGCTTGTGTTCTTTCTGATACAATTAATATGATTGATCAAGACTTTCGCCTTCTCAGAACAAGTTATACTTTAAAGTGCATTTCAATGGTTTCTCAATCTGTACAATCATCTGGAGGCTTGTGCTATGAAATTTAATGAGATTTGGAATTTCAACATGTCTTTAGATTTTCCTATTCTCTCATTTACGGTTTGAAGTTTGATGATGTTTTTTGGGACTGGCTTATGGTGTGCAGGAACCTAATCTAATAAAAATGACGAAGATGAGTCCAGAAATTGAGGAAAATATGGAGGGAGAAGTAATTTTTCCTGTTTCAGCAGATGTGAGCTTTGCTTCTGATGGGTTTCCAAAATATAAATTAGGACCTGATAATCAGATTTTGGAAGAGCCAAAAGAGGACAGCAAGGGCCCATCTTTGAAGGAGGTTGTCGAACAGGAAACCATGCAGCTGTCAGATCAACACAAGCGACTCTCAGTTCGTGACCTTGCTTGTAAATTTGACAAGAACCTGACCGCAGCAGCTAAGTTGGCTGAAGAGGTTCTTGAGCTTTGCCATTTTCTCTATATGGCTACATCCATTTTCTTTTTATTTATGCATGAAACAAACCCATGAATGTGCGAAAAGGAGGAATACTTTTCTAAAATCAAACACAGCCTTCTGCAATTGAAATCTATATCTTGTATTTACTTAGCTTAATCAAAGAGTTTGAACTTCTGTTGTGGATCTATGACATAATTGTGTTTGTTTCTCTGAAATTCAGGCAAAGCTTAGAGAGGTGGCTTCTTTAGAAGGACATGTTCTTTTAAAGAAGCTCAGAGATGCCCTAGAATCTTTGAGAGGTCGTATGGCAGGGCGAAACAAGGAAGATGTGGAGAAAGCCATCTCCATGGTCTGTATTTTCCCCACCTTTCCATTTCCTTTTCTGTAGAAAAGCAGTATATAGACAGACAGTCTCTTGCATGTTTCGAATAGTAACATGTGTTTGATATTTTCAACATGCATTTCAACGTCCCTGTACAATCTCATTTTTCTATTTAAGCTTATTCCAATTGTATTTTGGTGTTTTGTTACCAGTTGTGTTTAAAATACCTGAAGAAGTCTTCTTGCAAGTGCATTCGAATGCATATCTTATTCTGTTTCTACAATCGCAATATGGTAATTGTTGACACCTATAATCTCTTATGCAGGTGGAGGCATTAGCAGTTAAACTGACTCAAAAAGAAGGAGAATTAATTCAAGAAAAATTTGAAGTGAAAAAGCTGGCTAACTTTCTTAGACAGGTTAGTCGATGGTGTTGTAAATTTGCGTATAGGTTCTTCTTCTTCTGCAATAGAAATATCATCTGGTGCCTTTAATGATTTAGAGCGTGGTATTTCCCTTTAGTTTCCTATTTCGCTTAAATAAATCAAACACCTATGTGATTCTCTCATCCTAATGGCCTAACCATTGTTAATCCTTGAATAATGCCTTAGAATTGCTGTCCTAATGCTCCCCTTTGGATTGCTAAAGTTTCTGTAATTCATGCCCGTGAAAACCTTGTGTAAACGCACTTCTTATAGATCTTTTTCCTGCCAACCTTCTGAAACCCTTAATTATATAAAGTTATATTTTATTAATCTCTACAGGCTTCTGAAGATGCTAAAAAGTTAGTGAACCAAGAAAAATCTTTTGCTTGTGCTGAAATTGAAAGTGCCAGAGCAGTTGTGCAAAGGATTGGAGAGGCCCTAGATGAAGAAGAAAGGGACGCTCAAAATTCGAAAAACCAGGCTGCTGTGAGTTCTTTCATCATTAAATGTCTTATATGAAATTATTTGTTGTCACCCCTAACACGCTAAACTGTCCTTATTGTGATAATTGAATATTCTTTACATAAACATGATTTTGCATAATTTTGTTCACTACAATGCTGGAATTTGGCATAGATATCTGATAATAATATAATATACCTTTCCCCTGGAAGCTTAGCTATATCATCTTCATACAGCTACAACAATAACATTTTGCATATAACCATATCAGTACAAGGTCTGTAATATCAATTGGAACATGAGATGACTATCAATTATGCCATGAAAATATCCATTTACATGCTTGCTACTGCAGGATGTGGAGGAACTAGTTGAGGAGGTTCAAGAGGCTAGACGAATTAAATTATTGCATCAGCCAAGCAAGGTACATTAATTTTCTCTTTTCACCCGTGATAGCAGAAAGGTTATTGATGGATCTGTCTTATTATTACAGGGATCTATTGATGGTGATTTAATATTAGCCTCCATGTTCTTTTTTCTAGCCACATTTTATGCACATGGCTCAGATTATCCAGTTGTGATAGTGTAATGGATTTATTTAACGATATTTGGATTATTGACTGTAAAGCACATAACACATTTGCAGGTTATAGACATGGAGCATGAGCTTCGTGCTCTACGAAATCAAATTCGAGAGAAATCTATAGTTTCAGTTAAACTTCAGAAAGAGGTTTGTTCAATGTTGTCATAAACTTATTTCTCATGAAAACAACTTCTATCACACTATTTTCTTTGTCTGATATGATCTAATTTTCTTCATATAAATTTTTGAATGCTGAAATGTTCAATTCATGCTGTACATGCTGTGTAGTTTTGCATCTGTTCCACACTAACAATATACTAACATGATATTGAAATCATCGAAATCTGAGTTTGTCTATTGTGTGCATGGTTTTCTTTTCCTTTATAGCTGGCAAAGAGCAAGAGAGCTGAGCAAAATAAATTAGCTCCATATGTCCTAGATGGTTCTGAAACTCTAGGTTCATCACTACAACTCAAGCCTCGTTCAGAAGGTTCCCCACTCCTTTCCAAGTGTTCAGTTCAGTGGTACCGTGTATCATCTGAAGATAGCCAAAATGAAGTTATTTCAGGTATGCAATTTATATAACATGATTGTGTAGCACATCTAGGTCTATGATCATTTTGTAATACATTCTTTGTTTTGTTTTGCGTTGTTCCCTCCCTTTTAACCGAGGTTCGAGAAGTCAGTCCAAAAGCAGAGTGCTCTATTGGTATTAAAAATGATTTCATGGCTCATGGTGTTTCGTTTGGAATATTCTTTAGGACAATTAGGTGTCCAGTTTGTTAGAGAATAGTATAAATCATATCTCGGGGTCTTGCTAAACAATTAAGTTTTTAAGTGAGATGGTTTCTTGACATGGTATCAGAGCTTTGTTGACCCAGCGGTCATGAGTTCGAATCTCACAACCCTCATTCTATTTGATAAAAAATAAGCATAAGGTAGTTTGGACCTGTGTGCAAGTTTCAAGTCCAAAGGGCTTTCACTTGAAAGGGCATGTTAAAGAATAATATAAATCATATTTTAGGACCTCATTAACAGCTTAAGCTTTTAGGTGAGATGGTTTCTTGACACAGTTAAGCCACAAGCCCCCTTAAGCACAATTCTAGATGGTGTCATCAGTGATGAAATTGAGTAGGCATTCCAAGCATTGATGTATTTCTCCGTGTCCTAAATTCTTAGGCTTCCCTGTAATCTTAAAGATGGCGGTTGAGATGTTTCAAGAGCCTTTACATTTGTTATCTTACCATAGTTCAATGTTCTGACTCTACAGGGGCCAATAAAACTTTTTATGCTCCTGAACCCTTTGATGTTGGCCGAGTATTGCAAGTAGACATTGTTTCAAATGGCCAGAAAGTCATCGTGACAACTTCCGGTCCCATTGAACCTGGTTAGTGTTAGTCAAGAATTATTGTTTCTGTCAATAAACAGTATTTGTTCTGTGGTTGTCCATGGCCTCTTCCCTACTGCACTAATTGTTTTCTTTTAATCTGTATCAGATTACTAGACAGGGTTCTCTGTTATCATTGGTGCTTGCGACATCTATACTAATATATCAAATTACTTGTAACAGCTGCGAGATTGGCAACCCACGTAGAGAATCTATTGAGAAAATCTAGCTCTGAATTCAGTGTATGTAGCTCTGTTCCTAAATTTTTCGTTTTATGCTTGTTATTGTATTGAAATAACATGTATTATGGACATCCACAAAAAGCAAACACACACTAGAATAAACACAAACACAGGATGATATTTCATGAGTTCTACTTGGCTTTTACATTTCATGGAATGCAGGTGGTTATTTCCCAGATGAATGGACAAGATCATCCATCACATTCTGTTCATGTGTTCAATGTGGGAAAGATGAGGCTCAAGCTTTGCAGAGGGTGGATTACAAAGGCTAGAGAAATCTATTCAGCGACCATGCAGGTACTTGCTCTACCTATGCAAGACAACTGTAAAATAACATCACCAGCAAACTTGAAACACTGCTAATAAGTATGTTTTACCTCTTTGACCATTTCCCTTATCTACCTGCAGCTGTGTGGAGTTAGAACCAATGCCAACACTGCTGCCAGGTCCTTGTTTTGGCAACCAAGAAAGGGCCTTTCATTCGTATTAACATTCGAATCGGAGCGAGACAGGAATGCAGCGATAATGCTCGCCAGGAAATACGCTTATGATTGCAACGCGGTACCTTTCAATTCCTTCTATTTTACATGCCGGCACAATCTTTCCAGCATTAAAAGTTCAGTCCCCTTTCCTGATATTTTCGCCGGAATCTCGTTCCTCACATAGCTTGAAATTGCAGGTCATACTTGCAGGGCCAGAAGATCAAGTATAGAAGGAAATGTAACTGACCAAGTTCTTTTTTCTTAACAAGATGGGAGTATAATCAGGTTGCCACAGCTTGAATGATTGCTTGTGTGTGTTTGCCATGGTGAAGAAGAAGAAGAATACACCTTTCTGATTCTATCTGGGTTTCTGCTAATTCGGTTGCTGTCGTTTTAGGCATAGTTTTTTATTTGCCTAATCGTCGTCTGTTGTAACAAATTCACCATTTTTTATTGTTTGCTTCGTTTGTGCCTTGCGTGTATATATCTCAACACCTCTGTGCTCTGGATTTGGCTTCACTTTTGTAGCATGAATGCAATTTCTAATATCACCTCTCAAATCAATCACAAGCAAAACGTTTATAGACCTTGTTAGGATCATATCTTCAGTTTGTAAGCTTTATCGATATTTTCTTCAACTTTTTGAGAGATTAACATGCGAATCTGAGCTCTTTCATCCCAAAGGTTGTAAATTCCGTTTTGTTTTCAATTAAAATGGAATATTTCGGTTTTGGAGTGTTTCGGTTCGTATTGTTTATGTGTGTATAATAATTAAATATATCAATTCAAAAAGTTTTTGAGTTCAAATTCAAAAATAAAATTATTTAGAATTGTGCAATTTAATCTAAGAAAACATAATAAAATGATTTTTTTGAATAAAATTATGAACATGTATAATATTACAAGAATGTCATTATCAATTTCACAAGATCATTATATTGACCGATTTCTCTGAAATTTTAACATAATATATATAAATATGTCAAGAGACTCCTCGTAAATTTTTATCTCAATCTAACGGTCGGATTAAGAGATATGATTAATATTGTAAAATTATTTATTATTTAAAAAAAATACACTATTTAGCCGAAACAGAATGGGCAATTTAAAACCAGAACGTTCTGACTATAATTTAGGTGGAATTTCAAGAACGGGCCAAAATTTTAAGCGAGATAAAAACTACACTATTTTATCTTAATTTTTTAACTAGTACAAAATATATTTCAGCCGAAACAAAACAAAATTAAATCTGCATGGCACTGATGCTTTTACCTAGAGCTGATGCTCTTACCTTTTCTGACGATTCGTATTTTTACTCAGGCTAGACTCGTCGAGCTTGGGACTTCAACCTCATCCATCCAGACTAGATTTATAGATGAACTACATAAGATATTGATTCCATCCAATTTAATTCATCAGGCTAGAATTTAATGTTCTGGCTGACTCGGCTTAAACATGATCGAGTCAATGTAAAATGCTGTCGTATTGATAAAAATATTTAATTTGGAATAAATTGTCGATAAAAATGAGGTTTTAATTACTTTTAATAAAATAAGAGCGTTTAAAAATTGTTTGAATATTTTTTAATTTAATTAACCCACAAATAAAATTAAAAATAATAATCAATGCATTATTTATACTCTCAAAAAACTATCTCGACTAAACACTTAAATAACTAGAAGAAATCTCTCAAGTGATTTATTAAAATATAGTTATCTGAGTTTATCCTAGTTTCTAGAAAAAAAGAAAAGAAAAACTATTTGTACATGCTTTTGAACTTTCTGTCATTCTTTTGAACTCTCTGCCATTCTAATTAAATTAAGATAAAAGTGCATATCATATTAAGAATTAAAAGACTATTTTTTATATGCTGACAATATAATAATTTTTTTTTTTTAAAATAGATTTTCTTAGACAACCAAAATTTTATTCTCTTAGCCACAATAAACCAGGCTTGTTAATTCCGTTCCGTTCCGGCCGGAATGGCCGGAACATTCCGTGCCATTAAAAAACCCGAGACGAAATGGTGTCGTTTTCATCTCGGTTTTAATTCCGACCCGTTCCGGAAATTCCAGCTAAATTCTGGTTGGAGTGCCTTCATACTGTTCCGGCTCAAAATCATAATATTTCTTTTATTTTAGAACATTTTACTATCATAATATTTTGGAATTTTAGAGATGTTTCTAATTTTGAGATTATGTTTGTATTGTATAATTTAAAGTTAATTTATCTTGAATTTAAATTATACTTGTTAAATTAATATTTTAATTTTTTTCATATATATATATATATATATATATATAATTAATTAATTAATTATATATGAACAATACAACTTCGAAACGGCACGCCGAAACTCTCCGAAACCAAAACGTTCTGTTCCAATAGAAAAACCGGAACAACAACTGGAACGGTATTGACAACCTTGCAATAAACATCAAAATAAATAACTGTTTCTTTTTTGAATATTAACTTTAGATTTGAAGGGGAAAAAATATATTAAATTTTAAGATTTCATTTAATAAAGTTTCTATGAATTTAAGCTGAAAAATCTGAAGAAAAATTCAATCTCGATGGAGATTGTCTCTATCATGAAATATATTTCTGTGTAAAATCCCTTTTATTTCTAAGATTTTATTTATTTAAAAAAGTTTTAAATTGATCAAAATATTTTAACAGATTGTTCTGATATATATATATATATATATATATATATATATATATATATATATATATATATTTTATTTCTTTCTAGGCTAAATGAAAAAAAAAATTAAAGATAGAAAAACAACTTATTCTCCAATAAAAAAGAAGTAAAAGAGGTATTGTCTGAAATAACTGACTTGTACACTCATATCACCAAATCTCCATCAAACCATAACCATTAATAAACACGAGTAAAATTCATGGACGCTGCCAGCCATTATAGCTCGTAGCATGGAAGTCTTACCAAACTTACGGTGTATTTAGCAGATTCTTCCTTTCTTACCTTGTATAATATTTTAACACAAAAGGTAACTTTATCCCACACACCAACGGCTATTAAATCTGTCGCTCTCCAGATCGTAGGATCAAACCTTGATCCAACGAATTAAAATCAAAACAAATTCGACCGTTGGAAGTGAAGCGTTGGCTCCTCAGCTTCAAAAAGAGAAGGGTTTTTCTCCCATTCTTACTATTTCCCTTTCTCAGATTTTTCTCAGAAATCAAGACATTGCTAAGAGAGAAGAAGAAAAAATTAGAGAGGGAGTCTTAGAGAGAGAAGCCGGGAGAGATTTGGTTTATATTCAAATTTAGGGTTTCTCTTTAATCAATCTAAAATGGCTTCAAGGGTACAACAACAAGAAGCAATCAGAGGTATTTTGATTTTCTGCCTCTGATTTATTGTCATTATTTTGTCTTCATCTTTGTTTCTTGGTCAATGATTGAGTAAACAAATGGGTTCTTTTCATGCTTCTTCATTATGGGGTCTCTCTTTAGTGGTTTTTGATTAATTATTTTGGTAATAGGATTGAGCCCAGATGTGATTACATGTAAATCTGTTCTTTCTTGGTGTTTTTATTTTGTATTTATTTTTGATTTTTTGGTATTCGTGCTGTGGTTTTTGATGTTTCTTTAATGTTTATCTCGTTTTTTATATTATTTCAAAAATAAATTTTTTTTTTTTCCTTTTGGGTTTTTTTGTTACAGACTTGATTGATGGGTTTAATTTACCTTCTAATGTTGTTTGATGAAAAAGATTAGATCTTGGGGTCGATTTTTCTTTTTCGTTTCTCTGTTTCCTCTTTTAATGACCTTTTTTTTGTTTCCTTCTAGAGTTTATTTCTTTCAATATTTTATTATATGTTTGTTGAATCCAATGGTTTCAATGTGTAGATGTTAATGGCTTCTAATGACTGATAATCTGTCACAGGTGAAGCAGGTGTAGGTGTAAACAAGAATGTGAAGAAAATTGCAGCAGCAGCTGAAGGAAAAAACCGCCGGGTTCTTGGCGATATTGGTAATTTTGTTACAGTTCGAGGAATAGAAGGCGGCAAGCAGCAGCCTAATCGTCCCGTCACAAGGTTACTCTCTCTATCTTTCATAACCTATTTAGTGTTTGTTGTAGTCAAAATGGCTGATTTTAGGTCTCAATACTTTTTTAGACTGCAAGAAGAAGCGATTGTAGTCCAAGTTGCTTCTTGGCTGATATTTTTGTTCTTTTATTAGGAGTTTCGGTGCTCAACTGCTTGCCAATGCTCAAGCGGCGGCAGCTGCAGAGAACAACAAGGTTCAATAATCTTTTTAGACCAGTTGCTAGTGCTAAAATTGATAGACAGCAGATTTTAGATTATAGGTGTGTTTGATTTCTGGACTGAGTAGGATTCTGGGTTTTCTCTGAATGCAGAAACAAGTATGTGTCAACGTGGAAAAAGTGCCTGCTAATGGTGTTGATGGAGGGGCTAGAAAAGTTGCATTGAGAAAGCCAGCTCAGAAGAAAATTACTGTGAAACCAAAGCCTGAGGAGGTGGTTGAGATAAGCCCTGGCACTGAAGAGAGGTCAGGGAACAAGAAAAAGGAAGGAGAAGGATCTACAAAGAAGAACAAGCCAACTCTTTCATCTGTCCTCACTGCTAGAAGCAAGGTTGCTTGTGGCATTGCAAACAAACCAAAGGGGCAGGTTATTGATATTGATGCAGCAGATGCTAACAATGATTTGGCTGGGGTGGAATACGTCGAGGACATCTACAAGTTCTACAAGCTAGTTGAGGTATGTATAAAGAGGGAATGACATTTACAAGCTCCTTTGGGTATAAAGTGTACATCTTTGTATAATGTTCTGGTGTTTGTTGATATTGTGATGCAGAATGAGAGCCGGCCCAGTGACTACATGGACAGGCAGCCCGAGATTAATGAGAAAATGAGAGCCATTCTTGTGGATTGGTTGATTGATGTGCACCACAAGTTTGAGCTCTCACCTGAAACTCTTTATCTCACAGTCAATATCATCGACAGATTCCTTTCTGTGAAGAATGTTCCCAGAAGGGAATTGCAGCTATTGGGCATTAGTGCCACACTTATGGCCTCAAAGTATGAAGAGATATGGGCTCCTGAGGTAAAAAAACAAAAACCCTCGTATATCAATTTTTCTTTCTTTAATTGATCGAGTAGATTATTTTCCAGGCAGTTAACTGTTTGATGAATTGGAACTTTCAGGTCAATGACTTGGTCTGCATTTCAGACAGAGCTTACACTCATGAACAGATTCTAGTTATGGAGAAGACTATATTGGCAAACCTGGAATGGACATTAACAGTGCCTACACACTATGTTTTCCTTGCTCGCTTCATCAAGGCATCGATTCCTGAGAAGGGAGTGAGTTAGAAAACTTTAAATCTATATACTAACTCCCTTTTGATTTAATTATGCTCTACTATAATATGGCCATATGATGCAAGGTTACTTATCTGCAATTGCTGTTTTTGACTTGTCTAGATGGAGAACATGGTCTACTTTCTAGCTGAGTTGGGCATGCTGCATTATGACACAATCATGTTTTGTCCATCAATGGTTGCCGCTTCTGCAGTATATGTGGCTCGATGCACTCTAAATACAACCCCTTCCTGGACTGAAACCCTTCAGAAGCACACTGGTTTCTCAGAACCACAACTTAAGTAAGTCTTTATTTAACTTTTCCACCAGCAAGATCTCACATGTCCGCATTCTGATTTTGGTATATTTCTGTCTTAAAATCAGGGATTGTGCTGGATTGCTGGTGCATTTCCATTCGAAAGCCGCAGAACACAGACTTCAGAGTGTGTACAGGAAGTACTCCAAGCCTGAGCGAGGAGCTGTTGCACTGCTTCCACCAGCCAAAAGTCTGTTGCCTGGTCGTTTGAGTTAATGATCTATGAAGTTAACAAAGATAGATGGAAATTCTCACATTGCTTTAGAGATGAACCAATTTGTCTGTTGCTCGCCCTACGAGCAATAATTTTCTTTTCTGTTCTTAAATTTCTTACTCTCAAATTTAAGGAAGTAAGAAATTCTCACCATTTGTGGGTCACATTCTTCTCCAAATATTCTTTTAGGCAAGCTGAATGAAGACATTCTTCTCAAAATATTCTTTTAAGCAAGCTGAATGAAGAGGACCATACATAATAAATAATTGTTTTGTATCAAATTTTGCGCCCCCCGCGGCATGGTATAAGAGGGGAGGGCTGGCTTTCCAATCATAATATTCTTTTTTTGACCACTTTGCACAGTGACAAGAGCACACTAGGCCAAAACAAAATACAAAGACGACGAATCTTATGTTTAATATTTTCAATGAAACATTGGCCCACTGATGAGGATGTTTAATGGAAGGTGGTTAGTTACAGGTAAAAGACAAGCATGACAGGGACGATGAGGCTAATAATGGAAGATGGGTAAAAAACCTATCAACAAGCTGAAAAATAACCGAATCAAAAGACAGGTCACTCCAGTGGGATAAAAAACCTGTCAGCCACTCCAGTGGGATAAAAAACCTGTCAGCCAGCTGAAAAATGACCGAATCAAAGGGGGGGTGGGGTCTCTAAGAAAAAAACATAGACCTTGATTAACTTTTAAACCATTAATTTTCATGGATCAGAAATTTTACATTTCGGAGAACTTTAACCGTGTGCGATTTCTTTGAAGCTTGGAAGCAATACAAAATGAACAAATACAGTGTCGATTATTTGTATCAGGTTGCAAGCCTCATTTAAAAACAATGATTGAAGGAAAGAGACTGGAAGTCAATCATGGTGTGAGGTAGAAGATAAAGGAAGAAAAAAAAAGTATTAGTTGAAGGTCAAAAAGGTTTTTCAGATGGTCAAATTATTGATGCTCAAAGGACCCAATTGTACATCAGATTCATGGAAGCTGGGAGAACAGTGAAAATATGAGAATATATAAGACAGAGACTTGAGCAGAACATCTCTCATTAGGTTGCTTTCATTCGTTCTCAAGAAATCAACTTAGAGACTAAAATTTCAAGAAACTTCGTCTGTTTCAAACATGAAGTTTGGGAAGGAGTTTGCCTCCCAAATGGTGCCAGAATGGGAAGAAGCTTACATGGATTATGATGATTTAAAGACCCTTTTGAAAGACATCAAGCGTATGAAGCAAAGAAAGAGGGAACAAGGTGACCTGAACCGAACTTTAACTCTTTACAGAACTTTCAGTGGTCTAATACAAAGGCAGAAGCATTCTTCAGGTTCTGAGGACATTGAAAACCAGGCCACTCGTGAGAATTCTTTGAAACGAAATGACTTTGATAGTTATGAGACATTTTTTCTCATGGCTGCCGAGGGAGGAGGTGAACCAGAAATAGTGTTTTTGAAAAGGCTTGGCGATGAGTTTGATAAGGTTGACAGGTTTTACAGGTCTAAGGTGCAAGAGGTGATGGACGAAGCTGAAATGTTGAGTAAGCAAATGGATGCTTTGATTGCCTTTCGTGTACAAGCAGAGAACTTACAGGGATTGTTTAATAAGTCTGGTGAATTTAATCGTCTCGGTTCTGATGCTGCTGCTGCTGGATCAAGAAGTAAGTTCTTATCATGGAGCTAGCATTTTTCAGTTCTGCATTTTACTTTTTTCAATCAAAAAATTCTTGGTTCTTTTCCGGTTATTTGAACTGGTATGTTCTGCTTCATCTGCAGGAATTATCTCCATGGATGTTATAGAGGCTGGACAGTTGAGTCGAAGGCAAATAGATGACTTAAATGATTGCACAAATGATAAACGTGCCAATTCTATGCGTGGAGAGATTCATGAAAAGAAACTAACGAACAGCAGTAGATTGAAAGCAGCTTCATCAGAATTACTGAATCATGTGAAATTGAAAAGATGTCCTGAAACTCCTCGTTCAACCATCAAAGGCTTCTTTGACATTTCTAATCAAACTGAGCCAAAGTTTAGTAAAAAAAATCTTAAGAAAGCTGAAAAACAACTCAAGCTGGCTTTCAATGAATTTTACTACAAGCTTCAGCTTCTAAAGAACTATAGGTAATAATTTTGTTCATAAACTTGCTTTTTTGGCTATCTGGATTTTAGTCTGGAGATGCTCTTATCCTCTTTCCCTAAGTTCTACTAAGTTCTCTTGTTTGCATTTGAAAACAGCTACTTGAATATCCAAGCATTTTCAAAAATAGTGAAGAAATATGATAAGGTAGTTTCCCTGTTAAAAACCAGATCTCCCTCTCATCATATGCTGAGCTTTGTAGTTAGAAGTTAACACCAACCTGGATTTCTCTTTTGTTTTCATCATTGCAGATTACGTCGAAGCGCACATTAAATAGCTTTAGGAACATGATGGATATCTCCCATCTTGGCATCTCTGATGATGTAAGATAATGTCAACATTCAATATCCATGAATTCGTTTTTCTATGTTCTAAACCTTTGGAATCTGATTTGTGGATGTGCTATTGCAGGTAATCAAGCTCATGGAGAGAGTTGAATTAACTTTCATCAAACACTTCTCCAATTCAAACCGAAGGAAAGCTATGGACACATTAAGACCAAAAGCTAAGAAAGAAAGACATAGGATATCATTTTCCATTGGTAAGAGTCTAAATAAATGTACTCTGAACTTTCACAGACAATTTTCTGTTATTACTTTTGTTACTGAATCTGTTTTGTGGAAACCTTTCCAGGCCTATTTGTTGGTTGCACATCGGCTCTCATTCTAGCTCTTGTATTAATCATACATATTCAAGATCTTCTGAATAAGGAAGGGAAACACCAGTACATGGAAAACATGTTTCCCCTTTACAGGTATGTGGTTTCGAATGCTTCCTAATTTATACACCAACTTTCCAAATTAAGGGAATCAAGAATTAACAGAATCCCATGTTGTCTTTCTCATGATAAAACTTAGCGGGTTTATCTAACAAGCCATTCCATATTTGTTTGCAGCCTTTTTGCATTTGTTGTTCTACATATGCTTATGTATGCTGCCAATATATACTTCTGGAGGCGGTATCGGATCAATTATACCTTCATATTTGGCTTCAAACAAGGAACAGAACTGGGTTATCGAGATGTTCTGATGTTAGGCTTTGGTCTAGCAGTACTGGCGCTAGCCAGCGTGCTTGCAAACCTTGACATGGAAATGGATCCCAGGACGAAAGATTACAAAGCATTGACAGAACTTGTACCTCTAAGTTTGGTTGCGGTAAGAAAATAGTGAAGCAATCGAGCACACCTACTAGTTCTCCTGCCAAATTTATAAATTCATGTGCAGTGTGCTCAACCAGCTCCCTTTTCCATGGCCTTTGCAGCTTGTGTTTATCATATGCTTCTTCCCTTTCAACATTATATATCGTACAAGTCGCTTCTTCTTCATCACAAGTTTGTTTCACTGCATCTGTGCTCCTCTATACAAGGTAATTAGTCACGTTTACAGTAAAGCTGGAAATATAAAAGGGATCAACCTATTTATCTATGATTTCTATTTCTCAATCGCAGGTCTCCTTCCAAGATTTCTTCTTGGCTGACCAGTTAACTAGCCAGGTCAGTAGAGAAACCGGTGCTGTATATGCCTTGAATCATCATACAAGTACAGCCGGTTTGATATTAAGCATCCCTCATTGTTTGAATACAGGTGCAAGCCCTTAGAAGCCTGGAATTCTACATATGCTACTATGGCTGGGGAGACTATAAACGGAGACAAAATACCTGTAAAACCAGTGATATATACAGCACTTTCTATTTCATTGTTGCTGTGATTCCTTACTGGTCTCGTCTCCTTCAGGTATGCTTCCTGGAAGTTGAGGTTCTAACTAAGCATGAAATGAAAATAATATATAAATGTCTGCTAGAGTTGCTCTGAAATCGTAACTTCTTAGGTTAGGCCTGGCACTTACAGCTCTCTTTTCAAATTTTCAGTGTCTTCGACGCCTTTTCGAAGAGAAGGACATGAAGCAAGGATACAATGGCCTTAAGTATTTCTGCACAATTCTTGCTGTAAGCACAAGAACTGCATATAGTCTTGAAAAAGGACTGGGCTGGAATATAATAGCCTGGATATTTTCAGTAATTGCAGCTGTCTATGGTACATATTGGGACCTAGTCATGGACTGGGGGCTTTTGCAAACTCAGTCTACGAACTGGTTGTTAAGAGACAAACTCCTTATCCCTTACAGAAGTGTATATTTTGGAGCAATGGTGAGTTAGAGCAGAAAAATGAAGAACAATTTCATAAAATAAAAATCATTTAAACATAAACCAGGTTTACAAATTAACTACATGCATTAGCACCAGAGTCTTTACTAATTCTTATGCTGTTTGTGAAAGTTGCAGGTTCTGAATGTATTCCTGAGATTTGCCTGGTTGCAAACTGTCCTGAACTTCCAAGTGCCCTTCCTACATAGACAAACCATAATTGCAGTTGTTGCTAGCTTGGAGATTATTCGTCGCGGATTATGGAACTTTTTCAGGTAACTTTGATTTTATGCAAAATTTGTATAGAAGTGCCAACTTCATAGTAAATTACATTTTGTGGTTAACCCTGTTCATATTAATTCTTGTGATTTATCAGGTTGGAGTATGAACATATAAATAACGTTGGCAAGTATCGCGCATTCAAGTCTGTACCTCTACCTTTTGACTACAATGAAGGCAAGGACAAACATGAGTTGGTTATTGCATCAGAGTAGAACCAAAGAACGAAATGCGACATCGATGTTCTCAAAACTAGGAATCAGGAGGACGTTATCTGTCTTTTCACTCAATTTTTTGGTTCATACATTTAAAAAACATGTCAAATTACTTAACTCAAAATCAAAAGATGTTGGGGATTTTTTTTCCTAGTTGTTTTGAGAATCCTTTTCCTTTCCAGCGAAGGTCAGTTTAGCCGCTACTTAAATAAGTTTGTAGCTTAGCTCTAGAATAGATTTTATATTATTGGCCTTCAAAATTTATACAATCTTAAGTTTTTTCTATAGTTCAGGATTGTTATTTAGGGTTTGAGAAACCCTTATTTCCTACCTTTCATTATATGTTGCGTCATTTAGGGATAGAGATGGGGTAAATACCCTATATTTGTAATAAACACTCTGGTGCGAATGCCATTAGGTTGTTATTGAAGTATTATGGAAGAATTTCCAATCCAGAACTCCATCTGTTTCTTAAGAACTAAGAGTAATTTGAACGTGAGATAAATAATGGCTAATTTGATGCTGTCCAGAAAACATGACAAGAAACAAATGGAGACATCAAACTCAGGAAGCAGTAATGACAATGATTCCTGAGACTTGCAAAAACATGCCAGGAATCAACAATGTTGGCCCTGTAAATGCAATGCCCTGTTAACTACTTTTTTTTTCTTTCAAAAACTGAAACTGATCTTAAGGATTAAGTTCTAAAGTTTCTACCTATGTTTCCTAAAATCAATCGGATTTCTGCTGGGATGACCATTTTGTAAGGATTTAAATGGAAAAAAACTCCCACATGGTCCTTTAAGCAATCGGATTCAGGATCAAACTAGGATTGACCCTTCTTGCCTATAAAAAGAAACGCTTACATCACAAGACTCTACATCCCAAAAGAAATTAAACCTAGATTACCAGTTTAGTCTTCCTCTTCCATTTTTTGTAGTTCCTTAGAAATAGCTCCAGCTGATAAGACCAGTTATCAATGGAGAAACAGTTTCTGGCGCTGTTTGAGTCAGCAAAAAAATCTGCAGACATTTTGGCCACTTCTGCTTCAATATTTCCTGAAGTTTATCGATGCCTAGATGCTTTGGACAAGCTTAAGAGGTTCCCCGTAACATCATCTAGAGTTCTTGTCTCCACTCATGTTGCAAAAGAGGTTCAATATCTCACAAAACACCGTGTAAAGATGATCAGAACTGCTGCTTCTTGCTTGCTCGATACTTGGGCTAGGAAACTGTACGCAAGAAACTCTGTCATTGATGGTAAGGCTCAGCCAACAAAATCTAGAAGTGGGTCAAGAACGGGGACTCTTATTGTCAAGATACACGGAAGAGTAATAGGAAGAGTTAAAGTTGACAATCCTATTCAGACAGAGAAGAAGATAGAAGAAGAAAAAGAAAATGGTTTCAGTTGTTTCAAGAAAGCTCCACAAGAACCTGCCAAGCGCTGCACAGAGCCAGGGAAAGTACAAGGTATCAGGCGCTGTTTCAAGAAACCATCTACCAAGCGCATCCCAGAGCAAGAGAATGTAAAAGATTTCTGCAGTTTCAAGAAACCATCAGAAGAACCTGTCAGGTGCAGTGATGGCTTGCGTGGCAAGGTCAGGCACATTCTTGTGGAGTCATTTTCCAGAGTTGCCAGGGAGGTTAAAGAGAACTTGATGGAAGCGGTGAGCTTGCGTGACCCAATTAGCGTTGCTGCAGATGTTGAATCGGTAATGTTTGAAAAGATGGGAGCTTTCAATGGCACCAAGCAATTGAATTACAGGTCTATATTGTTCAACATGAAGGATCCGAAGAATCCAGATTTGAGAAGGAAAGTTCTTCTTGGACAAATTAAGCCAGAGAAACTTGTGACTATGACATCAGAAGAGATGGCAAGCAGTCAAAGGCAATTCGAGAATGAGCAAATCAGGAAGAAATCTTTGTGCAAGGAGATGAAGAAGGCAGAACAGGAGCACAAATTAGTGGATCCTATGGAATATTGAGGCCTGTAATCAACTTTGATACAAGATTTAATTCTTTTGTACAGACAATTCGATCCTAGTTCATGTTAGTTATGCTCTAGCTGCTGCTGTAACTGAATCTCAGTGATGTTTTTTGGTGAGTCAGTTATTCATTCATCAATATAGTTCAATTACTTAACCTCCTCAATATGCAAGCAAAATGCAATTATTTTAACAATTGCTGATACTATTGTACATCAAATCCAAAGTAGGCAAACATCAGTTTGTGTCGAATTCCTTCTTGGATCGAAGAAAGATTCCTGTTGAAAGGATCAATGTCTTAGAAAGCTGCAGAAAACTAAGAGACCTTGCTGTTGATTGGATCTTGTCAATGAAGATATCTACTTGAAGACCAAGATATTAGGAATAAAACATTTGATTATATTTGATTTGTTTTTTATGCAAGTTCTGAATTTTGAATAGTCTTTATTTCCAACTAAAACTCTTATCTCTATTTAAGAGTATTCTGCAAATCACTAAATGTATTCTGATTCTTCTTCTTCAATTAAGTTATTCTTTCATGTTCATCTTGTGTAACCTGAACAAAATAACCAACAACTTCATGTTCACCTCTTCCTTGGAGTTGCGTGCATACTCTGATGCTGATCATGGTGGTGATCCCACAGATCGCAAGTCTGTTACTGGGTTCTGTGTCTTTTTAGGTGATTCTCTTATTTCTTGGAAGAGCAAGAAACAATCTATTGTTTCTCAATCATCCACCGAAGCAGAATATCGTGCCATGGCGTCTACTACCAAAGAGATTGTTTGGTTACGATGGTTACTTGCTGATATGGGAGTTTCCTTTGCTCATCCTACTCCTATGTATTGTGACAACCAGAGTTCTATTCAGATTGCTCACAACTCGGTTTTTCATGAGCGCACTAAGCACATTGAGATCGATTGTCATCTTACTCGTCATCATCTCAAACACGGCACCATTGTTTTGCCTTTTGTTCCTTCTACCTTGCAGATTGCAGATTTCTTCACCAAGGCGCATCCCATCTCTCGTTTTCGCTTTCTAGTTGGCAAACTCTCGATGCTTATAGCTGCCGCATCGTGAGTTTGAGGGGAGATGTTAAATAATAATTATGTTGACTTATTTAGTCTTATTCATTAAGGGTAGAATAGTACTTTATGTTTAACCTATATATAGTTTATTTGTAATTAGGTTAAGAAAAGAACTCACAATTGTAGCCTCCTTTTTTATGAGTTTGCTCTTAGTTATTTCAACAGGCTTGTGACAAAATCCTTGGATCAAAGAAAATTATAGACTTGTTCTATGACATCTTTTGTACCCATGGCCAATTCACGAATTTGAAAGAGATACTTTCTGAACATTTCAGACATTTGCAAATAATATCTCAATATAGCTATAATCAAACTCGTTATTTAAAATCCTGCCAATTTACATATGATCCCACCAGAATCTCAAGACTAGTAATGCAGCCACTTAGTTTAAAATCCCTCCCAGTTTCTCTACACTTGTGTTGCGGTAGGAATACCGAGCAACAGGTTGCCGAACAGGGGAGCTCAGCCTCCCATCTATATAGCCAGACCTTTTCCTAAATGGTTTTCAAGAAACTAAAAAACGAAGAAATGAGGTTCCTTCTTTATCTCTTCTTCGATTGTCCCCCCCCCCCCCCCCCCCCCCACCTGTTTCTCAATTTACAATAATTTTCTTATATATGGAAAATTAAACAGTGCAAAACTTGTACTTCAAATCCAAAAATAAAATTATATAGAATTGTGCAATTTAATCTAAAAAAAGACACTATAAAATGATTTTTCTTAACAAGATTATGAACATGTATAGTATTACGAGAATATCATTATCAATCTCGTAAGGGCATTACATTTTCTAATTGCTTTGAAATTTTAACATAATATATATAAATATGTCAAGAGACTCGTTGTAAAATTTCATCCCAATCTAACAGTCAGATTAAGAGATATAATTGATATTGTAAAGTTATTTATTATTTAAAATAAAAAAACACTATTTGGCCGAAACGGAACGGGTGGAACGAAACCGAAACATTTCAGCCGGTATTTGGCCGAAAAATCTAGAACGGACTGAAATTTAAACCGAGGTAAGAACGATGTTGTTTTGTCTCGTTTTTCTAACTGATACGAAATGTTTCAGTCGTTTCAGCCGAAACGTAATGAAACAGACAACACTAGTTCCATTGTATCTGTAATTATTTTAATATATGTTAGAAACCTGTTGCCGAAGCTGTGTCTGTGATAAAATTGCAGGTTTCGCTTGCTGCTGTGGAAAGGATACTAACGAAGCAGGGAATTACTTTGCTCTTGAGATGGTTTTCTCTTCTTGTGAGATTTGAAAGCAAACACTCAGAAGCTTGGCATTGGTGTATTTAAGCAGTGTCTTTGAACATTATGTGAATGATGGCAATTTCATAGGATTATCAGACTATTTCTGAGAGGATCGGCCATTGTTCTAAATATCTGTCCTAGATGACCTATGATATGAACCCTATTTCAATTTGATTTGAAGCCTCGAGGAGCTTGGGATTTTGAGCCATTTGATCCTTCAACAGGAAAGGCATTGCTGAAAAATGGTTTCTGTAAAGCAGGATAATTTTTCTTGGAAATGGGTAATTACATGGTGACTATACATTGAGCTTACCCTACATCAAATCCTGATTGGATTTGTAAAGTCCCAATGATCGTTAAAGCTCTGGTGAATTTCTTATTCAAGCTAACAGTTTTACAAATCAATTCAGGCTGTTACAGAGAGGAAAGTATAGTTTTTACCCTCTCCCCCATCAAATCAATATCTTCTCTAACGTTGACATGGCAGGACCTTGATGAACTCAGAAATGCGGTTTCTGAATCCATTCTCTGAATCGGATAGCTGCAATTCTGCAGCAAGTTTGTTCCACAACTCTTTCATAAGCTGCAGCAGACCATGAACTTTGCGTTTGGCCTGCATAACATCAATCGAGTGGAAAGTTTCTTGTGTCTGCTTTAAGCATGGTCATCTGATGGCTGAGTTATAGATTTCACGATGTATCAGGCTAACACCACACTGATCGTTCTTAGGAAGCATATATACTTACTGAGATTCAATGTGCTATGAGATAGTTTTTAATTACAAATATATTAAAATGATTTTTTTTTTTTTAATACTAGTATCAAAATTATTAAAAAAAAATCTATAAAAATATTAATTTAATATATTTTCAAGCAAAAAAACACTTTTAAAAACATAAATTATCATCATGTGAAATGGGATCAGCTGAAATCATGTAACCATAACCTTACAAGTGTTACATGATTTTATTTTATTTTAATTTATGAAAGCATCAAGTTCTTACAGCACTGATTTTGAATTCGTGGGTAAAGCAAGGGTTTCAAAAAAATGTTGTGCTTATACATTTTAATCCGGAGCCAGGGACATGTATTTAGAATTGAAGTTAGTAAACATGGTCATTGACTTGATCCAAGCTCAAGCCATGGATTATACTGGTTAACTTAGATAAATTAAAATAATTTTTGTTTCATTTTTTTTTTTTTAAAAGTTAAGTTTTAACCAAGTTGTTTGATTAAATCAATTCCCATCTTTTAAAAAAAAACATCCAGCTTTGATTAAGTTTTGAATTGATATGTTGAGTTGAGGTAGGCTTAATAAGGTAGTAAAGGATTGACTTTTACAACATGAAACAAGAGGAGAAAACATTATTTTGATTAATTTAACTCCAAACTATACCATGTTTCCTCCTGTTTTTTCTTTTGCTTTTAATAATCACTCATAGGGAACAATTTATTTAGAGAAAATTGATAAAAAAAAAAAAAGGTAAGGGACTATATTGATAATGGGGAAATAATTTTAGGGTGGGATTTGTGTTTTCCCTTGAAAATTCCATTTCCCATCCATAATGATGAGAATTTTGTCTTCAATTTTCATGATCTTCCTATTCTTTCCCCTTAAGAGATAAATTGTTTAGGGTTTCAGTATTTTGCACACTTCACAGGTAGGTCAGCTGGGCAGGGCCAATGCCAATAGAAACCCTAGATCTGGAATCTTGGTTCTTGACATTATTTGTTTCTTTCAGCTGGGCCATGGCTGTAAAGATGAACTGCCTCTTAAGAATATTGTTTTTATATATTTTTATATGGGTTTAATGAGCTAGGAGAGTTGCATGATTGGGTCTTGAAATCTTGCAAGAGTGAGTTAGGGTTTACAGATAAAGATGGAGACAGGTCAAAAATATCTGCTGCTGCTGCCAATGGAGACGATGCAAAATCTTTCAACAACTTAATTATTGCTCTGATGTTTTCGATTAGGAACTGGAATAACAAGATGCATTATTAAAGTTAAAAGAGATGCGAAAGTCGTTTGGTGTGGTTTGGAATGGAAGGGATTAATTAATTAATACATGATTCAACAGTTCACAGTCTAAAAAATGTTGCCCACTTTAAAAAAAATATTTATTTATTTTTGTTTTCTTTAAGTTAAGTTTTTTTTTTTGTTTTTTTTTATCATTCTAGTATGCTGATATCGAGAATTATTTTTTAAAAAATAAAAAAAATATCATTTTGATATTTTTCTAAACGATAAACATTTTAAAAAATAACATCAACTATATTTTTAAATAGTCCACGGTGTAAATGTACCTTTCAATTAATGAAAAGGGAAAATAGATTAATAAATTATTAATTCCTGTAACCTTGCTTTCATTGCTAGTGATTATGTTTTTTTTCTAATTTGTTGAAGCTAAAACCAAATCATAAATCGGCCAGGTAGTAGTTGATGATAAGCTTAAAAATGTGAGGATAAAATCCATCCCATATATAATCCAAGGCTCCTCTCCATCCAAGAACAGTCAAATTGATTGTTTATTGGCTCATCTCGATTTCTTAAAACTTGATCGAGATCAAGCGTCTATTTGAAAGTATAATTGAAGTTGTTTTTAAAAATATTTTTAACATTATCATATGAAAATAATTTAAAAACACTAATTTTTTTTTTAATTTAAAATAATTTTTTTTCAAAAACACAATATAAAACAATATCGAGATGTGGGATTATCCATGATAGCGAAAGCTAGGCCCAATAACAGCAGTAAAAAAGAAAAGAAAAATACAATTATTGAGGCAATTGTTTGGCTAGAAAAGGAACACATGTTCACATTCATGAATTTTAACATTGACCCTTTGGAATGTAACCTAGAAATGGACATTGGAAAGGAGAATGTGTTTAGTACCAACAAGCAAACAAAGTAGACAACTTTTGTCCAAGTAATTTGTGGTTTTGTTTGAATCCCATAAAGGTACTTTCTGCCTTCCTTTTCATCTGCAATTTTTCCCATTTGTCCATTTCTCTGCTAAAATGCGCCAAGAACAAAACACCCTGTACATGAATCTGCTGGATTTTTAAGTGCAAAGTCAAGTCTTGTTATCCCCACAACATTTATGATCAACCATCAATACCCCCATTGACAGAACCTTCTAGATCTGGCTCCAATGCCTCGTCACTCTATCCTCCACCCCCACTATCTTAGATTTCATCCAACAATGCCCTATCAAAACACTAATTTCTCATTACACCCACTAATTTGAAAGTCATTAGTTTGACTAAAACAGGATCACTATTGATTTTAGGTCATGTTTGTCATTATGTTTTATAAGTGCTTTTGAAAAAAAATTAATTTTTATTTTTATTTTTTATATTAAATTAATTTTTTTTTATGTTTTTAGATCATTTTTATATGCTGATGTAAAAAATAATTTTAAAATATATATAACTTTAATGTATTTCTGAATGAAAAATACTTGAAAAAATAACTTTAATCGCACACTCAAACGGGCAATTAATATATGCGCTATGAATGAGAGATCATTAGAGAATACCTTGATTGTTTAGAAGAAGAAAAAAAAAGTAGGTTCAAAGGGTTTGTTTCGTGAAGAAAGTTAATTTTATTCTTTAATTTATTTATCATAAAAAAAGTTGATTAGTGAAAAATACTTTATAGTTAAAAACTTTTTTTGGCTTTGTTAATTTTACGAAACTTGGTCTTCGAATTTTTTTTTCTATATATTTTAGTAATTTTTCAATCTATTAATATTAAAAATATTATAGTAAAAATGCATATTTCATATATTTTTAGCCCATTTAGGATCGTAAAAAAATAATTTTAAAATGCAAAATTAACTATTTTTTCAACATAGTTTTGAAACCTACGACTACACGATCATATTTTTATTTATTTATTTTTAATATCGGTAAACTACACGGTTGAAGTGCAACCAAGACCTTGGATTGAGTCAGTGCTCATCAAGAATGCATTTTTATACATTATTTGCTAACCCTAGAAGAAAAATTAAAGAGCCCACCAGACAGAAAAAGAAAAAGAAAAAAGAGTTATCATCACAGCAGAAAAACAGCAACTAAAGTTGATTGATTGATTCCCTCATCAACAAACCCAAAAAAATCTATCTCTTACAAAGTGACCAAACTTTGAACTTTCTCTCTCTAATCCTTCCCTAATCCCCACTCTATTCCAGTACAAGCCACCTTTGGAGTCATCAATTCCCTGTATCTCCACTCTCACCCTGAAGCAAGTACACCTCACTCTCCTGTACCACCAGATCTACAGAGCATTGCAGACAGCATTAATGGATATAATGAAGCCCAGAGATTCTCTGCTTCAGCTGGCCAGTCTTGCTCTAGTGCACACCCAGCACCCACCTGGCTGAACAGTTACGAATTAACAGTGGCGCGTGAGAGTCACGCGACACTACCCAAAAGTGTGTGAAAAGGTTAAGAAATCCTTAAAAATCCAATCTATGCAACACTCACTCTCAGGAAGTATGTTATGTAACATACAAGGAAAGAAAGTTAAGAAATAAAGAGCCTCAAATCCCGGAAAAACTAAAATATAGCACATAAAAATCACCATAAATGCTTTAAAAATAAATAAATTTGAAGCATCAGCAACAGTACTCGTAATAAAAGCTGAAAAGAAGCAAACAAGATCCACCTCGAACCTCTCTCCACTTCTATCATCTCCTTCTCCTCCTCCACAATTCCCACCACCACCATCTTTCCCTCTCTTGTCAATAATTTGGTTATAGGGAGATAAAAATAGGTGCCCATATCTTAAAAATCCAATCTTTTTGCACAAAAATAAAAATTCCATCTTTGTATGGAATCTTACCTTGTTCCTTTCCTACACAAGTTCCCACGCCCTTATTTTCTTTCCTTTTTGCTCTTGTTTGTGTTCCATTTAATTATATTTTGTCATAGAAAGTTCCAATCTTTGGAAAAAGATCAAATCTTCTTGTAGTGTTTCTTAGGCCAGAAAAATAAGTGGAAGAAAATAGTGTATTGGGTTTTTTTTGGAGAAAATGAGAGAGGATGATTCTAATTGGTTTTCAAGATGGGAAGAAGAGCTTCCGTCACTTGAAGAACTTATGCCTTTATCACAAACCCTAATCACTCCTGATCTTGCTCTTGCTTTTGATATTACAAACCCCACTAATACCAACACTACTAATAACCATAACTCCTCTCTCCATCAAAACCAGCCTCAACCGCCACCTCCACCACCACCGGCCGCGGTTTCTCCAACCCCGACTAATCCATTGGCCTCACCACAGCCTAATTCAGGGGATTTTGCAGTGGATTCTGGGGAATTGGGCTCAGGGGCTGTAGGTGATGAGCCTGCAAGAACCCTTAAAAGGCCAAGGCTTGTTTGGACTCCACAGCTTCATAAGAGGTTTGTGGATGCTGTAGCACATTTGGGGATAAAGAATGCTGTCCCTAAGACAATAATGCAGTTAATGAATGTGGATGGGTTAACTAGAGAGAATGTTGCTAGTCATTTGCAAAAATATAGGCTTTATTTGAAAAGAATGCAGGGTTTGTCTTCTGGTGGTGGTGCTGCTGGTAATGGTGCTGTTGGTGGTGGTGGATTGACTGGTGGCACTGATGCTGCTACTGATCATTTGTTTGCGAGTTCGCCGGTGCCAGCCCATTTTTTGCATCCAGGGAGGCCTAATTCCGATCATTTCTTGCCGTTTGTGCCTGTAGCTGCATTGCAGCACCACCATCACCAGCAACAGATGGCGGCTGCAGCAGCTGCAGTGGGAAATCCCCAATTGCAGGGTCAGTATCATAGGCCGATGGGGCACTTTGGGTCGCCAACAAATGGTCAGTTTGAGCATCCATTTTTGGCTAGGCAAACGCAGCAGCCTGTGCATAGGATGGGGGCACCAGTGCACAATGCAGTTCCTGGATATGTGGAGGATTTGGAGTCAGCGAATGGGAATGAAGGAAGGAAAGTTCTTACTTTATTTCCAACAGGGGATGATTGAATTTGGGTAATTGTGACTCCTTCATTGATCTTTCTCTTTATGGTTGATTTGGTTCCTGGGTCTTTGTTAGATTGGTATTTGCTGGTAGTTTTGTTAGAGTTCAATCTAGAAACTTTGTTGTCGTTACTGCATTAGCTGCCGCCGCCGCCGCCGCCGTCGTTGTTAGCAATCTTAAAGGTAGATATTGGTCCGGGATTCCGTCTGCACATCCCAAAAATTCCTTCTTAATTTCTTGTAATATCGGTTTCTCTTGAGGGTAACTGGGAGTGATGGATTGTGTGATTTATGGTGTCTTCAATTATAGGGGCTTCTACATGTGTAATTAAGATGTTGGTAGCAGTCTGTATGTCCTGTCAGCTCCTGGTGACAGATTGAGATGTCATTCTTGGCAGAAAATAATGTAAGCTTAATCCATGTCAACGATTGTTACAGTCTTGAGATATTGGGTCAATCTAGATTTCACAGAGGGTTTACATCCCAAAGCTGTATGGGAATCTGCACGATGTTGTTGTATTGTTAGTCTTCTTCTTCATTGAGGCTTTACTGCCATTGTTCATGATGGGCAGCTAGAGCATTTGTGCTTGCTGATGGGGATAAATAATGGTGGCAAGTGCATTTTATGATCTTCAGAAATCCGAGCTTGGGTTTGGTAATTGGTATCCTTGGTTGGCACATCGGTGCTCGGTTTCTTGGCGAGGTCCAAAATCTCTCGACTATTAGAACCTTAGGCCTTTTTTCTGTTTATTACTGCTGTGTTGTAGAGGTGAGTGGTCTTGTTGTACATTGTGTGACTCCATAGAAGACTTAAGACCCTGAAGAGTTGTTCTCTTAAAATCTTATGTTCTTAGAATGTTTCATTTTATTTAAAGTCCCAGTTGAAGTAGCTGAAGTTTATTTGTGCCCATGACAGCGGTCTCTGTTTATTTGTGTTAACTTGTATATGTTTTTCATGTTGCATGAATTAGGCACTCAGGTTTGTTCCTCATTTAAAGAATGCAGCTGCTTATAAGCTAAGATATTTCTGATATGCCTTTTTTACTCTTGTTTACAACTGAAAGATGAAAGTCTAAAACAAGAAGTAGGTATGAAACAACTTAGATGGTATTCTTTTCCCTTTTTTTAACTGAATTTAGAGAAAAGATGATCGAGAATATTGGTTCTGGGATTATGGATATTAAAGTATGAGTCATTATTCAGTTTATGATTTTGCTAAGATTGTACTCGGATGCTTTTTCTGCTGAGTGTGCACTTGCATCTCTATGGCATGGTTCATTGCATTTTCAAAAATCCTGAATAACACCATTATTTCCTTCTATAAACTTTCAGCGGCTGAAAGTTAATTTTCCATGGATTCTGATGTTTAGAATGTGGATTAAATCTCGATATGCATTATTTAAACCATGAGCACAAGTGTCCCCAGGTTTGAGAAACTTCCTTTGAGCAGCTTTTGATTTTGATGCTATATGAATTTTAACTCATTATTACCGACCAGCTTCAGCCTTTTTTGCTGGAGCTACTTCATAATTTCTTGTGAAATGCCTGAAATTATGTGCTCGCACTCAACATCAACAAGGTTCTATAAACTGTTCTTGGTGAACCCTGATTGGCTTGTCTAGGCTGTACAATCTAATATGTTCATATCAAAAAAATTTATATATTATTTAGTAAATTTGACTCGTTATTTGGAGTTGTTCAAGCTTGAGATTGTAGCTATTACAATTTTCCGCTGTTCGACACTCCATGTAAGAACTTCCCATTTAAATCAGTAAGTCTACTTCGCAGGAAACTTTGCATCATATTGGCCAACGTTTAGTTACAAATTGATAGGAAAATATGCGGGGACTTGGAATGTAAAGAGAGTTTCAGTTGAAGTGGATGTTACCATTTCTGATTTCCTCTTCCTACCCACACCTTCACACATACTTCCATGTGCCTTCATTTTTCTCATGATCTCTTACAGGTATAGTGCATCGGGATTTCAAGGTTTTTTGAATGGTACTATTCTTGTATCAGAGATAGTAACCTCAAGAGACGTGACGTGATGACAAAGAACTTGAGATCTGCACAGCAGGTCTCGAGTTCAAGTTAGGACGTGCACCTCTTGTAAGAACCTGGGACAACCAAGATTTTACTCGATCACCTAAGCCTACAAAGTGCACCTTCTAGGGGGTAAAGTTTCCTCGAATCCAAACAAAAAAAAAACATAATTCTTTTTATCAAATTGGTTCTCCTTTCACATGGATTGCTATGATTCTAATTTAACAGAACATTAAGAGATCTGCGATCCTGATCCCTTAATACACCTCCCGGCTGCTGGTTGATCTGTTGGAGGATCTTATCTTCATTGCTTACCCTAACTCTGTTATTCTTCTTTACTTCCAGTTTTCTATTATTTCATCCAAGTTGCCAGTTCATCTTTCCACTTTGTTGGATTCTGTAAGTGCAGCATGTACTACCATGTCTAGCTAGGCCTATCTAGCTCACTTAACCGTGTCATCTCAGGCTCCACCCTCCCCCCCATATTCCTTGAAACAGATGCCATGGAATCTTTTTTCGTGTTGGGAAACATGATTGACATTTTTCTAATGCTGAGAATGTGTACTGATAGCAGGAATAACAGATGCATTTTGCATGCTGAATTCTTTAATCTAGGCCAGTGCCCTTTTTAAATTACTGCTGGCATTCAATGTTTCTATGCACTTAAGCATGCTCTTAGCCACCATATTTTTTTATGTGGCACGTTGAGGTTCAGAGCAAGCTATATAAAAAAGAGAACCCTAAAAGTATCATGGGAGTTCATCAGCTTGCAGGAAAAACAAGAGCACATGGCCGAGCTGGTAAGAGATGTCACGCGTATACTACCTCTTACATTACCTAGGTTTGTTGATGGTCATAGGTTTAATTGGTTTTTGTTTTAATTACAGCATTAATTAAGGTTTTGATTGATGGTAAAGTCAGCACTGTCTAGGTTTTGTTGTATACTTTTTTTTTTCTAGCATTGGGATCAGATCTGCTCCTTGAGGATAAGACGATGTTGATACCTCTTGTATAGTTTCAGTTGAAGTGGATGTTAATATAATATATATAAATATGTCAATCTGACGGCCGGATTAAGAGATATGATTGATATTGTAAAATTATTTATTATTTAAAAAAAACATTATTTGACTGAAACGGAACGTGTGGAACGAAATCAGAATGTTTCCGCCAGTAGTTAGCCGAAAAATCCTGAACGGACCAGAATTTAAATCGAGATAAAAATGACATCATTTTATCTCGTTTTTTTAATTGATATGAAATATTTCTGCCGTTTCGGTCAAAACATAACAAAATAGAGCCGAACCAAATACTTAAATATTTTAAGATTTGTTTCTTATCTATATAGTGACAATTCAATTCAATCTTTACTCTCATCAACTACTTAATATACACACACATGAACAAGTTATACATTTGATAATAAGAAAAAGAAGAGATTTATATATATATATATATATATATATATATATATATATATATATATATAATTAATTTTGCTAGAAATGCAATAGAGATGTGGCCCACCAAATCATATTTCAATTTCATGTGACTCCAAATAAACCAAAGCCTAGAGGCAACCTGGATCCCACCAGTTTATTAGATATTATCAGAAACAGTGACTCGGGCATTATTGGGTACCAAGCAAGTCCTGATCAGATGAAGAAACAAAAGTATGCCGAAGACACGTTGCCTCACTCTCCGTGCTTCTCACTTTGTTCTTGCCTGGCCTAACTCCCAGTTTCCTGGTCATGTTTTTGAGAAATAAAAAGAGTGCCACGTAGGGCCCATCTCATTCTTGTTACAATGGTGTATTTAGCTTGAACAGCACCGACACTTTTAGAATATTCTAATTTGGTCCTTGAGTTCAGAGTTATTTCATAATGATTTTGCATTTGATACCCAAAACATAACGTATATTGGGTATTATAAAATTTTAGATTTCCACTTTTTTTAAATTAAAAATAAAAAAACCAATGATTTCTTTAACCGAGTTTAACCTAGATCAAACATGTTGAGAGTCGAGCTTGATTTTCTTTTATCAAGTTACACCATGTCAATTTTCCCTTTTTTTTGTGATAAAATCCATATTGATTGAATTAAGTTGAAGTTGAAGCTGTTGGATCAGTTTAGGTTTAATAGCGATGCTTTGAACTTGAAGGTTATCTTTGTTAAATCTTTGTCGTTTAACAAAGATAACCCTCATGTCATAAATTGATGCAAAATAATGAAGATAGTGTTAATAAAATAAAGTTGGTACTAATTTAATTTAATTGCAAGAGGTTCTAACACACCATTCACCTTTCTTTCTTTCTTTTTGGGGAAATAATTGGCAAAGGAAAGGCAAGTCAAGATACCCCTACCTAATTCTCGAACTTTAATATTGGGAAAATCTGATCTGATCTGATGGCAACTCAAGATCACACAACACTAATTCTTATATAATGTATTCTTGGCAGGCAGCAAGAGAACACCTCCAACACTGACAGTTCAGAGCTCAGATTTTTTATTAAAGCAGCTAACAGGGCATTATCTACAAAGACAACATGTGGGATTTGTTTAAGACAGTAATTAAGGAATTGATTGGTAGTGATCAAGGCATGATGAGATTAGAGCTGGCAATGATGTCCCTAACCCATTTTTATACATAAAACCCCCATGTGATTACAATACCTTTATTTCACTAGTCAACGCATTAGATATTTGGATTGGCTGATGGTAATTGCTTTAGACAAAAGCAAATCACCATATTGGTCATTGCAAGTGCTTAATAGCCTAACCAATTATTATTAGATCTAAGCATATCCCTTTTAAGTTTTATGAATGATGAGTGATGCTGGAAAGGTGAATGAGCAAATAGAATAGTCTCATCATTACACTCCTTACTAATTTTTATAAGATTCACAAATATATGCGGAGAACAACTAGAACTGGAATTAAAGGAGGTTTATACCAAAGTCTTTGAACAATCCTAGCAGCAGGGAGTTTCCTAGTATAGAGAAATCTGCATGTAAATCAGTAACACATCAATTCCCATCTGGCTGTGACATTAATGGTTTTGGGAGTAATCAAAGCTAAGAGGTTGCTGACAGTATGGAGCCTGCAAGAAAAAAAAACAAGAGTAACTTAGAGAGTCAGATATTTTGGCTGCGAGGAAGTGATTCATGGGGTGGGTCACTTGCCCAAAAAACCACACAGTAGCTTAAAGATTTTTCTTCCTTTTTTTTGATCAAATAAATAAGGTCAAATTTGAGGCTCTACCCCTGCCCCACCCCCCTAGGGAGGAAATATGGGTAGAATCAAATAACAGAAATTCAAGATTGTATATAATAAATTATAGCCCTACCTGGAAAGTAACATGTCTAAATTGTTCGTATGAATGTGCATACATCATTGCAGTGCTTGGCCATTGGACATATGCAGCATCCCTTGAAGTCTGATTTGATCCCATTGGACAGAAGGGGCTCATAGCTGGGTTTGCAGCAGGGTGGTAGCCAAGGGAGGCCTGTGTCCTTGGCATCTGACCCAGCTGAGGAAAACCGGGATCATACTGCATATAAGGATGTGGAATCTTCTGCATATTGAATGGTGTCAAGCTAAAGCTTTGATTAGCTGGAAGGCTCCTAACATACCTGCACATCGTTCAAAAGCAATTTAATTTCAATAAAAAAGAAGCAATCTTCTGTAAAATAGAAAATGCAATTAGGGTAACAAGAGATTCAATTGTTTCAAAAATTATTTTAAGAATTGAGATTTTTTGAGAATCAATCTATATCCAATCTCATTTTGGAGGAAGTCTTGTTCTCCATGTGTGATTGTTACAATTTGTTTATTGACAGTTTTTCTACACAGCAAATAGGGAGACCGTCTAAGAATGCATCAAGGCCTCAAATCATCACAAGCTAGCAATCCATCATATTAAAATAAATAAGGGTCATCACTAAGGTGATGTTCAACACCATATCTTGTCGATTGTTTTCATAGCAATCACCCCACAAATATAATGAAATATTCCTTACCTTTCATAACTCCGGTCATAATCTGGGTCAGTGCGATCCTTCTCCCTGTCTCTGAAAATGGCAACCCGAGATGATATACCATCCCTTATGAAGACATTTTTTTCTGGATCAGGTACAGAGTTCCTGCACTCTTCATTTTCATCCTTGCTTGAATTTAAATCTTTGCTATCTGAAGAGAGCTGAGGTACAGTATCATCTGCAGTGGGGCTGCTAGGGCTACTGAAGATTCGAGCTCGTGCCCTGTCATACTCCTCCTTCCTCTCTTCCACACTTCTCATAGGATTCCGTTTGATCCCAAACCCGTTAAGGTCATTTATGGACCCTTTGTTAGGTCGAGGTTTTATCGCAAGCTTGATCATCTCAGGTGTATCACCTCCCGACTGTTTAGCGGGAATTTCAGATAGGCGAACTGCGGGATATCTGCATTCAGATGTTTTTTGCACCAGAATCTTATTTACCTGACCATCCTGTACCATAGTTATCAGCCCATAGTGTTGAGCGACGCGATGTGCTGCAAGCCTAAGATAGGAGGTAGGGAAATGCTGGAATTCAAATAGTTGTTGGTCAGGGTTTTGCAGAAACCTCTGGATATCAAGTTCCATCCGCAAAACTGGTCCAGAAAATTGAGAAACAAAATAAATCTTTGAAATCTAGAAAGAATAACAGAAAAGAAAAGAGCACTATAATAGTTTTCATAGGAAGAAAAGGAAAATAACTGCAAAATACTAAAAAGCAAAATCTGATTACTGTCAAGGCCTCCAGAAATAAGACTACAAATTAACCAATAAACTACATTAACTTCATAGATATGCAGACATTTCAGCTAGCACAAAAGTAAGCCAAAAGACGAGCTAAATTGAATTCATTTGGCCTTAACCTACAGTTTTGTTTTGATGCAGCTTGATAACAGAAAAAACTGTTTGAGTTAGAAAACCAAAATGCATGTGCTGATATGCTCATGGGTGCAAAAGACCATGCCCTGTTCAAAACTCAAAAAAAAAATTCACTATTCAAAAGTATGCATACAGAGGAAAATATAACTCTTCTATCCATGAAAAAATTAACTATCAATAAATTGAATTCTTTATTTGAAAAACACAATTAAACTATATATCCAACAATCCAAATGCTAAGAAAAATGCAAGGGTTTGAAGAAAAAGCTCGGGGAAGGATAAATGTTTTTTCTTCAAATGCTCTCTTATCAATTGGAATATCAGGAGGGAGTTTTGATGCCTTGAACTTTCAAGTACAATGATGGCCCTGACATCATCTAACATTTTAGGTTCTTGTCAGTGTCTTCATTTGGAAGGTTGCCATGGTTGGACATCAAACATACATATATGCACTCTACAAAAATGTCTGTCTACGTACAAAGGGTCTTAATCCTGAATCTATCTTGTTTAAAACCTAGTTGCCACTATCTTACTTGATTTTGCAGTGTTCTCGTTTTTTCTCTAAAGAGTTGGATCCTGCAGCACCCCTGCAGTGTATACAGGTTCCTACCACCCAAATAAGGTGAGGCCAGGCCATTGAAATATAGGAGTACCCTTCATTCTATGACAGTTTCTCTGCTTTGCCAGTGTCTAACCAAGACCAGTGGTGGAACTGCATTGAGGCTAAGGGAGGCCCCCCACCCCGACCAAGAACAGTTAGGAATTACCATTTTATTCCTAACAATTCTGAAGATTTTTAAGCCTCAGGTTACTCCACATTCAAATTGGCCTTGGTACTATTCTAAATTAGCACCCTCCTCGTGAAATTCTAGTTCCACCCCTAGTTTCAAGACCAAAAACTGTGTTACACCACAGCATCGTCCACTTTTACTTAATAATCCTAGACAGTCAAAATTGTGAGGTTTTCACTTTCCATGGACTTTCTTCAGATAGAAAAATAATACTCTCTTCTAGCCAAACCAAAAAAGGCATTCTCAACATTTGTTAAACAAAACAGGCACATGAGATTTCTGAAAGCAAATGGAAAGTAAGATTAAATCCCATTTAATACTGTGATATCAGAGCCCCGATCCTGTCAAAGATCAATGTGGATATCTTTAATCCAGTCATTTTGCTTTGCATTGGAAACGTAAGAAAAAAAATCCATGACACAAATCAATCCTAATCAAGGCAACACATCCACTTCTAAAAACAAACTAGGTTTACATAGGAGCAGGCACAAACTTTATTGGGGTCACAGGATCAAACAACAAGGGGGATGTTAGTTGAAATACCACAACTCATGTCATTTATCAAAAATACAGGCATTTAGTTAGTGGCAATAACAATGCCTCGATAATAGAGTAATCATTTCTATATCTAAAATAAAACTTTTGCATCTGTAATATAAATATAGCACCAAAGCCCTGTAAGATGCAGTAGTGAGCTAAAGTAACAATCAAATCACATTTAAATCAAGAATAAGAAATCAACACCTGATCTATTCTACATTCACCTACAAACTATTCCCTTCCACAACATCACTTACCCCAGGGAGGTGAAAAGAAAATCTTATTAGCAGCATTAAGACACTCAGATCCTAATTCATTATAAATAACACCCCTGTCGTCACTTAAAGAGGTCTTATTTATAATGAAGTCTGAACCAGATTTAAGCCACATCCGGCACCAATCTATTCCCTTCAGCAGCACTTTCCAAAAAGAATTAACACATCGAGACGCTTGGGTTAGTAACTGACAGGATTAGAGATAGCAAAGCTACAGTTATAACTTTTGTTCAAATCACATTATGCTGTCTTTGGCAAAATAACAAACCTCTAATTCTCAAATCTTTAGCGACAAAACAAAGCTATAATTCCCAAAATTTAAAACGCAGATCTAATCTGTCTTAAAGCTCCTATATAAACCAATTCCCAAATCAACCAAACCTCAATTCCAAAAGTCAAAATCACAAACCCTAAAAAAATCCATAAAAACACAAAATTCACCTAACACATCCACAAAATCCATACAACAACAAAATCACAGAAATCCAAATAGCCAAACAGATCCAGATAAGCTAAAAAACTGAGATTTTGAACAAAACCAACAAAAACCCGAAAAAAAGGAAGCAAGGAACTAACTGGTGAGACGGTGACGTGGGTTCTGTAGAGCCTCAACTAAAAAAGGATCCATCATTAACTCCTTCTCATTAATGGTTTCCACTGCTTGTTGTGTTGTTGACTCCATGATGATGATGATGATATATCACCACGCTATTTGATTATCTCTCTAAAAACTCCTTTTTCCAAGCTTCTTCTTCCCCTGCTTCTTCTTCCGTGTGTATAGTGAGGAAGGGGAGGGGAGGGAGAAGTCAAGGAAGGGATAGAGGTGTGTTAGAAAACAAAGGGTTTCATTACTTAGATTTTAGAGAGAGAGAGAGAGATAAGCCAACCTTTATTTTTATTTCTTCTCTCTCTCTATTTTCTAACCAAAGAGGAAGATAGATGATGGCTTTGTGTAAGATTTTATATTGGTGTGTTTATTTATTACTATATACTCTTTATTACTATTATTATCATCTAAAAAATCTAATATTATTTATTTTATTTTATATAATTTATAGAAAAGAGAGAGAAAAACCGAAGTCTCAAGTTTTGAGCCTTAACTCTTAAGTAAACGTGATATTGTGTTTACTGTTTTTTAAAAAATTATTTTTTGAAAATAAATATTTACAAATTATTTTTAATATAAACATATCAAAATAAATCAAAAATAAAAATAAATTATTTTTTTATTAAATAATATTTAAATCCCGCTTCCAAACACTATCGTAATCCTGGTGCTAACTATGTCGTTGATTTTTTGGGGAGTCACAATCCACAAGGCATCGAGATAACTTGCTCCTCTGGCTGTAAAGGATGCTCGCTGGATTTTTTAATTTTTACATTTTTACCCTTTGTATATGCGTGTGGTTCTCTTACAAAATTGTACAGTGGGCTTAGTTGATAAAAAAGACTGAGACGGCCCAAGTTGCTTAGTGGGCTTAAGGTCCATGAAAAATACATACGACTATTGCTTACAAACATTTTGCAGGTGTGCGTGATTTTGTAGCGTCACCGCAGGTCACCCTAACCTTTCTCCCTTCCGTCACGAGGCTAGTAGGAGTTGCCATTCAGCTATTGTTTAATTCTAGGTTTTGTTTCTTACCTTGCAATACAAGTCTCCTAACTACATCTTGATTTATTTGACGATTTAGATTCCTCAATTGACTTGATTATTGTCTTTGTTTTTAAAAGGTGAGATGGGAATATACTTTGCCCCCCTCTAAGAACAAAGTGATGAGGCAAACTAACATTTTATAGAAGATTATGCTTACAGCTAATGTAGAAGCTTGTTGATGGAGGTAATTGATAAGGTGGTTCATATACAATATAGTATTTTATATTATTTTTTAAAAATACTAAAATAATTTCTTAATTTTTAATATTAACGTATCAAAACTATTAGAAAATATTATAAAAATTAACCTAATATTTTTAGAATATGATATATTTAAAAAAAAAAAACATGTGCAAATATCGTTGAAAATGCAAGAAGGTAACTGTATTTTATTTAAAAAATATTTTTATAGCTTGAAATATTAATATTGCTACAATCTACTCGTAAAACTATGTGATTTTACTAATTAATGCATGCTTAGCATGATTCTAAATCAATTTAAAAACTTGAAAATTAATAATCTCATGATCTTACTAGTAATTTTATGTTTTTATTGAAAATATTAGTCAACAATGGTTGTTATGGGTGGTGGAGAGGTCAACATCAAGAATAGTATCTTGTTTGGGAGTGGTTGAAGTTGTTTTATAAGTGTTTTTTGTTCATAAATATATCGAAATAATGTTGTTTGGCTATTTCAGGAGAAGAAAGGAGGAGGCTTTGGTGGTGGTTGTCGGGTTGGGTAGAAATGCTTGCGGCCTGGGGGAAAGTGCTGGGCTGCCGGTAGCTATGGTTGAATTGAACAACGGTGGTGATTGCCTGGTTGGGAGACTGAGTGGCTAATGTGATAAGAGAAAGAGGGTTTTATTATGTTGGAGAGGTGATGCTGCATTGTGTGTTTTTTATTTCTACAAGAAAATTTATTAATTGCAATGAGACTACAGCGACAGCTACATACTACATATTTCCAAAACATTTCGTTGACTATAAAGACAAACTCCACATTATTGATAAAACAAAAGTACCAAACCTTTCAAACAATGGTAGCAAACAAATTGTCCAATGGTCCCATGACACCACTAAGATTCCCATGTTTTTGAATTAGTCCCCTCAACATTACTTACCCCACTTTTTTTTTCATGCCATTACTTACCTAAACATTACTCATCCCTGTAAAGTATATTTTATGGGCTTAGGTAAGTGAGTAAAATATTAATTATCTCAAGTTTTTATAAAGGATACACGCCATAACTTGAATTTGAGACATGTTATGCAAATTGTGAGCCCTCTATCATCACGTCATACTCCTTGATACTTACCCCACATTTCATTAGCTTTATTCTCAATACATGATTTTATTAGAATTTAAAAAAAAAACTAAATAAGATATTAAATTTAAATTTCAAGCATATTTATTGTTAATCAATTAAAATCTATCAACATTGTATTATTTTAAAATTACTTAAAATAAAATGTGCACGAGTGTTTGCGTATATCATATGTTTTATGATACTTAGATTATGTATATAAAAAAAACTTAAAATTTTATGATCTAAGTTTCTATTATATTTATTATGATATGTTAAAATATATTTTTAATACTTTTGAGTAATATCTTTAAATTAAAATTTATGCTTTGAGATAAGTTTTTATTAGGATAGCCAGAAATAATTTATCTATCAACATCTAGACTATTGACAATTTTATCTATTTATTAACTTGTTTTATGATTTGAACTATCATGATTAATTAAGAAGTATACCCATTATTTACTATACCAGCCTTTAAATTGTTCATATTGCTCCATGTTTTAGCACGTTTCCATTGTGAAATAAAACCAGAAATATTAAGGTGATGAATGCACGCATTCAAATTTGATAATTAAATCAAATTTATAATTTAATTTAATTGATTTTAATTAGACTTTGATTGATTTGATGTGTTAATCCAAAAAAAATATAATTTAAAATTTGATTGATATCAAATTTTCAATTGAATGATTCGGTAGAATCATTTGATTTGCACAAAGTTTTTAATAACTTAATCAAACTAAATTAAAAAATAATTAAATAAAAAAATATTTTTATATTAATAAAAATAATTCAGCTGTTGACTAGAGTAAAAGTTGGCGAAATAACTCGGTGATTCTTTTTATTTTTAAAGATGGGTCTCACAAGCATGCTTGGATTTAAGAACATATTAATATTACAAAAGAAAATGAAAACGTGTAAAGTTTGACGTGACGGAAACGGGACTCAACGACAGGTCGAACGCAGAAAAGAGCAGAAGGAAGTGGTCCGCATGATGACGAAGGGAGAAGTTTCCAGACACTGAGAGAGCAATTACTAAGAGTTTTCCATGCTAAACGTGTGAAACAAATCCCACGCGCGCCTCTGCCTCTCCTCATCCGTACAGTGCACGAACTAAATCCATCCACTAGTATCTTTCAACAGAGCCCACCTCTCCTCAAGCTTTCCTTTATCTACGAACACGCGCTTTTCAGCGGATTTTTCTTTCTCGGGCTCTTGATGACCTTGACTTTTCTAACATAAGCAGGTACGGGTTAGGTGGTTCATTGGCGCGTGTAATCACGCTTTTGCAAAAAGACGAATTAGAGTTGTTTAGGGCAAACAACGAACGTAAGGTTTTGATTTGGTACCCTTGCTCCTAATAGCTCTAATGTTGCCCTTGGCCTATCAAAATTTTGATGAATCTCTCTCCCCTAGAGGATTAATTTCAAACAATAAAATATATTCATTATTTTTATGATTTATTTTTTTCTTACTACAAAAATTTAAGAAGAAAATACCATGGTTGTGGGTCTAGAACTACATATAAAATATTCTTAAAAAATATTATTGAACTAATCATATCATTTAAAATTAGTTAGGATAGTTGAATTTTACAAAGTTTTTTTATTTTTGAAAAATTATTTTTGACACCGTCACATGTCACATGAAAATGATTTAAAAACACCAAAAACATTTAATTTAAAATAAAAAATAAATAAAACTTTTAATTTTTTCAAAAATATTTTTGAAACACAATACTGAAGAAAACTTAAAAGTCATCATTCAATAATAAAAATAAACAAACAAAAATTCAACAATTCTAGAAAAATGTTTATCTTGTGTTAAAAATTACTATAAAAGTGTCTGGCTAAATCGTTTGGTAAGAGTCTAGCGAGAAAAGAAATCGCATAAAACGACCATGTATTGTTAGCATAGTTTTAAGCCGAGAAGGATTGAGGCATTAATCATGGAAATCATGAAACATAATATTTTAGAGAAGCTTCATAATAACATCTATGGAAGTCTTCAACAAGAGTACAATTTATATAAGGTTACGACCATGTCATGAAACAAGAATTTGCAAACACTTTTCTAGCATATTTTTGTAACTTTCAAAAAGGTTTAAAAAACATTCATATTATTGATGCAATTGATGCTCTCCTCATAGTTCATAAAGCATAAAAAGTTTTTTGTTTTTTCACCTTACAAAATTGTCATCTAGACCATGATTTTATGTTTAGGCGTTTTTTTTAACGTGAATATATGGACCAACTTATATGTTTTTAGATTGATTTCACAAAACTTGAAATTAACGATCATGTAAGTTTCCATTAACCATAAAATTTATAAAACTTAAATTGATAATCTTTAAAGAGCAAATCTAAAGTCTGGCCACTTAAGCTACACTCTTTAGATTTTTTTTTATATAGGGTCTTGCATCATAGAGTCCCCGGATAACATGACGTGATGACAAAAAGCTTGTGATCTTGTACAGCAGATTTGAAGTTCGAGTCAGGACGTGTATCCTTTATAAGAGTCTGGGACAACCATGATTTTATTTGCTTACCTAGTCACACAAAGTACACTTTTCGAGGGTGAGTTTCCTCATATAAAAAAAGTTTTGCACCATGGAAATGTGCTTTAATTATTATGCCAACATTATTTTTCTTCTTTATTTAAACCATATTTGGTCTCTTAATTTATATTCCTAGTTAGTTTTAGTCTTATTGTTATCGTCATTTAATCATTTTTTTTTTATTTTTTAAGTTAAGAGGGGATTAATAATTTATGTGGACAAATTTAACTATTTTGTTTTAGATTTCTCATTAAAAAAAATAAAGACTAACTTTATTATTGAAAAAATGTTGAACAAATCATACCTCGACGACTAGCCAAACTATACAATATTTTTTTAATTGTGCCGATTATAATTTGTTCTCCACCGTTCTAAATTGAGAAATAAATCACAACTATATTATAAAGTATTAATAAACAAGAAATGATCCTAAATTTCGAAAATCTAAAAAGGAGCGCGTGATCGCACTCGCCTTATCCGAACATGGAATTAAAATCCGAGTCTTCGCCCCTTTCAAAATCTACCAAATTATAAATCCCACAGGAAACTCCTCTTCCTCTTCGAAAAACCCCAACCCCAAACCCTTGATTTCTTATTGTTAATAAAATCCGCCGAAGCAGAATCCAATTCCTGCGACGTAGAGGATGGAGGAGGAACTCAATTCCCAACTCCCAATTCCTCCTCTCGATCATCTGTTTTTCAATCAAAATTCTGACCAAAACGACAACTTTGACGTTCCAGATCTAACCTCTGATTTCGAGGATATGTCCGATTTTGACATCACCTTTGATGATCTCACTAACCTTTACTTCCCTTCCGAGAACGAACAGTTTCTTATCCCTGACAGCAATGCGGTCAGCCCGGACCAGGGTCGATCAGATAACCCGGGTTTTGAAACCGGCTCTTTGGAAGGTTGTTTAGGGGGTCTTGATTCTAATCCGGTGAATTTGGAGTCGCCGGAGTCGGGAGGGTCTGGGATATGTGGTGATCAGGGCGGGTTGGAAGTTGATACGTATCTTAATCCTTCGCCGTCGGAGGCTGGGAGTTGTGATTCGGGCGGGTCTGATAGTCGAAGCTCTGATTTGGGTCCTGCGTCGTCTCACGGGTCTGGGAATTCTGGGTCGGGTGTGTTGAATGCGGGTTCGCCGGAATCAGGTACGAATGGCAATCCCTGTACTTATGATGTTGATCAGAAAGTTGTGAAAAATGAAACTGAAAGTGCGAAAAACTTGAAAAATGATAAAATTGCGTTTACTAAGAGAAAAAAAGAAATGGGTGATGGAGAAAATGGAGACGTTATGCGGAACGTTAAGTACCGGAAAGCTGAGGGTGAAGATGTGAGCGTTAATGTTAGTGGGAGTGTGAATTCGAGTGAAGAAGAGGAGAAGAAGAGAGCGAGGCTGGTGAGGAATCGGGAGAGTGCGCATTTGTCAAGGCAAAGAAAGAAGCATTATGTTGAGGAATTAGAAGATAAGGTGAGAGCAATGCATTCGACCATAGCTGATTTGAATGGTAGAGTTTCCTATTTTATGGCTGAAAATGCTACTTTGCGACAACAATTGAATGGGAACAGTGCGTGCCCGCCACCAATGTATGCACCCATGGCGCCATATCCATGGATGTCGTGTGCACCTTATGTTGTTAAGCCTCAAGGGTCTCAAGTGCCACTGGTTCCGATTCCTAGGTTGAAACCACAACAAGCCGTGCCTGTGGCAAAGACTAAGAAGGTTGAGAGTAAGAAAGGCGAGGGTAAAACTAAGAAGGTTGCTAGTGTTAGTTTGTTTGGTTTGGTATTTTTTATTTTGTTGTTTGGTGGGCTGGTTCCTATGGTGGATGTTAAGTTTGGAGGAATTAGAGAGAGTGGATTTGGTTTTGGTAGTGACAGGTTTTTGGATCAGCATAAAGGAAGAATTTTGATTGTAGATGGGCACTCAAACGGATCACATGAAAATGTCAGTGTTGGGTTTTCTGATGATAAAATACTTTGTGTGAGAGGTCGTAAAGGGTGCCCAGAGCATGATTCTGCAAATAAAAGAGCTGGTGAGCATTTACCTGGATCAGATGAATTTGGTCAGTTTGGTAATGCTAGTGAACAGCTCGTTGCATCTTTATATGTGCCAAGAAATGATAAGCTTGTGAAGATAGATGGAAACTTGATAATTCATTCTATTCTGGCAAGCGAGAGAGCTATGGCTTCTCATGAAAGTCCTGAAGTGAATATCACTAAGCAGACAGCACTGGCTATTCCTGATGTTGGTAACAATATAGGGAGGCATTCTCATGTGTACCGAACTCATGCTGAGCGACAGAAGGCCCTTTCTTCTGGATCTGCTGACACTTCAAAGGACAATTTGAAGTCATCTGCTGCTAAAGGTAAACTGCAGCAGTGGTTCCGTGAAGGCCTTGCAGGTAATTATTATGCCTATCACTCATTTTATTCCCTTCATGTATGCATATGGGCTACCAGTAAAATTGCTATTTTTTTTTTAATACAAACTGTCCATTGAAACTTGAAAATTTTGTTTTCATTGGTGGCATTCTGGTTAATGTTTCTTGTCATTGTTCACTTAGTATTGTTTATCATGCGCCAAACAATGAATAAAACCTAATTTTGGTGGTTTATGGACATTCAAAATCATTTATGATCTTACGGCCTCTCAAGTTCAAAGATACCACTAGATTCTCAGTCATCAAAAAGAAGTCATGAAAAATGGACATGATTAGAGGATCATTTATAGTAATGGCAGATGATGAGTTGAATAGAAGACAAAGAATGTGAGAACGGCTGTGTATGGGAATCCTGGAAACTCGGGAGCTCTAAAGGAAATGAATTTGCAATTCCGATGACTGAAATTTGGACTGTTGGGCTTAAGTGTTTAGTTACTGCACCTTTGCTCTGGCTTCAAATCACAACTTAGAGATTTAAGCTTGTTTCTTTTTGACAATTCTCTTAACATTATTTATTTGGTACTCCATTTTTTGTTCTGTCCGCTACTTATTAACCGCGTGTGATTGCTTGATTTTCTTCCCAGGGCCAATGTTGAGTTCGGGTATGTGCACTGAAGTGTTCCAGTTTGATGTCTCACCAACACCAGGAGCCATAGTTCCTGCTTCCTCAGTTGCCAATGTGACAGCAGAGCACCGGAAGAATAACTCTACTTGCCTCAAGAAGGGGGGGAGGAATAGAAGGATCCTCCGTGGCCTTCCAATTCCTCTCGCTGGATCTGATCTGAATATCACTGGAGAACATGGTGGAAATAACACTCATAAGAGCTTTCAGGGTAATAAATCGGTTTCTCCGATGGTTGTCTCTGTCCTTGTTGATCCCAGAGAGGCTGGCGACAGTGATGTTGATGGCGTGATCACTCCGAAGTCACTCTCTCGGATTTTTGTCGTCGTGCTTGTAGACAGCATAAAATATGTAACTTATTCATGCGTGCTTCCTACAATTGGTCCTCACCTAGTTACAACTTGAGGATGACAAGCAGTTGGGTTTACTGTAAACTGACCCAACTTCAGCTCCCAGTTTTGTATATAGGAGAATAACAGTACCAGTAGCCACTTTATTTAACCTCCTGTACTCTCAAAACTTATTTATCATCCTTGACATTTACTTTTCATAACTGTACTGTTTTCATATATGGTCGAGAATCCGATCCACGATCCTTGTAACACCTTCAGTTGGTTTGTGACTGAGATATATGTTTAGTTTGTATGCCATTTCATGGAAGGCAATCAAGGGATTAGAGACTCCGTATGACGTGATGACAAAAGATTTGAGATCTGCATCACAGTACTTGAGTTTAAGTTAAAGCATGTATATCTTATAAGAGCTTGAGATAATTAGGGTTTTACTCGTTCATCTAGATCTACAAAGTATATTTTCTGGGAGATGGGGTTTTCTTGAACAAAAAAAAAAAAACATCCATCTTCTTCTTCCTTTTCTCCGTGTTCTATCATTGTTGCCTGAATTGATCAGTTTTTTTTGGTGAGGCAACTAGTTTCTCATTGGATTCTTGAACTATTGGCAGCATTTCTATTTCAATCATACTAGTAATATCAGAGCATACCTTCATGAATCGGGAATATGACACCCGAAACAAGAACAACTGAGATTAAAATGTCAGAAGATTCCAATTAATTTGGCTGAAAGGAAAACTAGCCAAAAGTATGATCAACTAGTAACATTCATAAAGGAAGAAGAAATATGATTAGTAGCTTGACACAACATATAGAGTTCATAATGCAAAGTTTCCCTCACATCTCAGGAGAATCCAACCATTGTAACTATAGGTGTCAATTTTGTTTCGGTTGATGTTTTATTTTTTTATTGGTATGGAATGTTTTTGTTTTGAAACGTTTCAGTGCATCGTTTCAGGACTGTACTATTTATATATAATTCATTATTAATTAATTATATATATGAAAAAAATTAAAATATTAATTTAACAAGCATAATTCAAATTCAAGATAAATTAACTTAAAATTATATAATACAAACACAAAGTCAAACAAACATAATATCAAAATTAGAAACATCTCTAAAAATTATATATTATTTAGTTCATCACAACTATAGGTAAACATGAAAAATAATTATCTAAAATTTTGTTTTTAAATTGTTTTTTTATGAAGGTGCCAGGGGTGTTTCAATTTATTTTTTATGACAAAAAGCAAAAAAAAAATATAATTTTTATTTTTTTATAAAATCAAAGTTGACACAATAATTTTTTTTATAATATATATTTTTTAATTTTTATTGTTTTGATTTTGGTTTTCTAATTATTAATATATCTAAGTAAACAATATATATATATATATATATATATATATATATATATATATATATATATATATATATATATATATATATATAGACACACACACACACACACAACGAGAAGGAATAAAAACAAAAACAATTCATAAAGAATTGTATTTGAAATTAATTTGATGGGCTGGGGGTTGTCCCATAAACGGGAATGCCGAATTAATACTTTGTCTGAACCGAAATGGAACAGCAGATATATTCCCAGTGTATTTTGGCCGGAATTTGGCTGGAATTTCCGGTACAAGCTGGAATAAAAACTGGGATAAAAACTACATCGTTCTGTCTTGTTTTTTGACTGGTACAGAGCATTTCGGCCGGAACAAAACAAAACGGACAACTATAATTGTTGGAGTAAACAAACGTCTCCCTTTTAAGTGTTTGAGAGATAAGATGTGCATAGGTGGTTGTATAAATGCAATCGGTATTTTGAGATTAAAGGCATTAATGATTTAGAGGAGCTAAAGTTACCTTTTATTACTTGGATGGTATAACCTTTTACTAAAACAAGAAATATATGAAAAAACTAGGTAATCAGAAGGTGAGTTGGAAGGAGTACGAATAAGTTTTTTGCTATAGATTTTGGCAAAATTCTATGTAAGTTCTTTGATAGTAAAACTGTTTCATATCACAACAATGATATTGTCAATCAGATATCAAGTTGTCAAGATGCCATATTCAGCTCTACTTATGACATGATTCTTGTGTTATAGTTATATACGAGGTAACTTGCCCGTGCGCCGCACTGAATTGATTATTTTAATATTTAATTAGTAAAATTATAGTAGATAAAATCTATTAGAAATGAGTTTTTTTTTCCAACGAAAAGGAACATTGTAATCAAAACACAAGGGAAGTGGTTTATATATTTTTTAATTGTAGATAACTTGGGCAAATTTGTCTACCCATTTTGTTTATGTGGTGCATCTTTTTTTTTTTTACGTAATATTAGATCTGAAATATTATATATAAAATTGTTGTAAAAGTAATTTTTTGACCAAAACAACCTAAAATCTATAGATTGTTTTTTCTAAGAAATACAACCTAAATAAAAGAGGAAATAATTAGAATTAAAAACCAAAATTACACACACACACACACACACACACACACATATAGGGACAATTTATAAATATAGAAATTAAAATAAAGAATTAATAGTATATGGGTCGAAATGAAAACAAAATATGTAAATAATTTAAACCGAAAGATTAAATTAAAAAAATAAAGTTGTTGTAAGGAAAAAATAAATAATTCATTTTTTTATTTAGTTTTGAAATAAATAATTCATTTTTTTATTTAGTTTTGATCCATTTATTTTTTCAGTATTTATGATATAATTCTAAATAATTTGTTTATATTTATGTATCTATACTCTTCGTTTTGACTTTTATTTTTTATTAGAATTTATCTTTGTATTAAATGTAACTCTAGTTAAAAGAAAGAGTAAGTTCATCTTTAATGGTGTGAAATGAAAGTAAAACTCTCTCTTATGCATGTATAGTCAATATTTAATTGTTGGTTATTTGTTATTTCTTTTAAGCACCCGTTTGTCATTGTGGTGGCATCCACGTTTGCCAAACGACTTCTGAATTTAGTGTTTGGAAAACAAGTAAACACAAATTAAAACCATGAGACCCATACCAAATTCTCTCCAAAACGCCGATTGAAGAAAAACTGGAATTTGATGCTTCTCAGTTTGCGATTCCAGCTGCAACCACAGAAATTACCGTTGAAAATTAATTCCAAATCAACCCTGGTTTCTTCTCCTTCACACACAACAAGTATAGACAAACAAAACTCAAACATGATCATTGTGCAACACTCGTTTCTTCTCCTTCATATACCATAGGCACAAACAAGCAGGGAGCGCAAAACCCAAACATGCTCGTTGTGCAGCATGGTTTTGGCATATATATTCAATTAATATTTTTTAGTGTTTTTTAATAATTTGGATATAAAGACGAAAAATTTAAAAAAAAATATTTAATATATTTTTAAACAAATATGTTTTTAAAAAGATAATTAGTATATTACTCTATGCCCTTTAAAGTAATTTCATAAGTTAAAAGCAATATGAAAAGCTTGGTAACCAAACACTTAAAACTGCTTTTTTTTTTCAATCTCCAACTCAACCATAGTTTTAACCAAACACTTCACAGCTTATTTTGAACCGCAGTAAAAACACTTTTTTTAAAACTGCTTTTTTTCAACCTCAATCGCAAAAGCAAAAGCAATGCCAAACACACTCTAAGACGTTAATATTGAACAAATATAAGAATATATAATTATTTTTAAGAGAACAAACCTTTAAAATAATATTTCTCATTATTTTAAATGCATTATTTATAATCAAATGAATATAATAAAGAATTAAATAATTTAAAATCTTGTAGATTGATTATTTCACTCTAATGTATAACATTATAAAAAAAAATCATGAACCATTTATATTTTTTGACATGTTATAAAATTTGGTTTTGTCTACGGTGAAATGCAGGGCAAGTGAATCATATATATTTTATTTGTAGATAATTTGACCAAATTTTTTCACTTGTTTTGTCAATGTGTAGCTTTGTATATTTTTTATTCATATAATATTAAATCTAAAATATCATACATAAAAAGCCACAAAAGTCAACATTTAAGAAAAGTATCATCAATTGATGAATTATTTCGATTATTATTGTCATTGTTATTATCATGACTGTTAAATTGTCACAATTAGTATAGCTGTCATTATAAATATTATTATAAATAATTCATATTCTACTTATTATTGTTTATACTATCGATGACACAAAATTTAAACATGTAAAAAAACAACCCTAATAATAGTGAAAATAATAAAAAATTGAAAATAAAAAACTAAGAACATATATATATAAACATAGACAAAAATAGAAACCATTTAAGAAATTAAAAAAACACATATATAATCAAAGATAAAATAACATATATATAACAAAAACAAAAATATGTATAAAAAAAATAAAGGAATTAAAATAAAATCCAAGATTAAAAGTATAAGAGCTGAAATGAAACACACTTAGATAATAGATTTCATTTAAAGGATAAAATTGAAACAAATCTAAACTTTGGGACCGAAAAAATTAAAATTTTTAACACAAAACCAGAAATTAAAAGACTAAGGACCGAAATGAAACTGAAATATATAATCAATTTTAATGGAAGAATACAATTGAAACAAATCAAAACTTTGATACCGAAAAAATTAAGGATTTCAAACCAATCAGGAAATTAAAAGACCGAGGACCAAAATAAAACTGCAATATATAATCAATTTCAATTGAAGGATAAAATTGAAACAAATTAAAAACTATATAAGATAAATAAGGACCACAACACACAATCGAAAAAGTAGGGACTACAATGCAAACCCAACAAACAGCGAGGTCTAACGTGCAATTTCGCACGCAGGAGAGAGAAAAGGTTATTTCGTTGAAACCTACTAAATAAATAAATTTATATCGATTTAAAATTCATATATTTTATAGAAAACTTATACTTAACAGGAATTCTGTACAAATTTATTATTTTATCTAAATTTATATTATAATAAAAAAACTCACACAATTAATATTTTCTTATATTAAAAAAAATATGATGTCCCTCGCAATAAAATACAGGTGCATTTACTAGTATATATAGATAGATAAATAGATATACAAGAAATGTTTTGAGATTGATTCTGCACATCACGCACCCCAATTATGTGGGGTCATGAGTTTGATTCTGCTAATAAATAGATAAGAAAGATAAAATAGTTTTTTTCTTTTTCAGAATATTAGAGTTTACATATCATAATCATTGTCGATCGAAAGTAGAAAATAATATGATTGAGTGCGCTGAATAACTTCCATGAAAAGGAAAGAAATATGAGGAAAATAGAAACTACAGCATCGTTAGAATCTTGCGTAAGAAAATAAGACATGAAGATGCAGCCAAAAGCTTGAGTAAGTAAGAGTTGTTTGGCATTATATTTTAAAAGTATTTTTTAAAAAATAATATTTATTTTTAACTTTAAATTAATGTTTTTTTTTGTATTTTTCAATTATTTTCATGTGCTGAGATCAAAAATAATTTTTTAAAAATAATAAAATACCATTTTCATACAATTTTTTAACAAAAAATAATTTTAAAAATAACTAACTAATCAAATATGATTATTGCCTTGAAGGGAATGCTGGTGGCCGATTAGGTACCTTGACTGGTTTTGAAGAGCAACGATGACACCAAAAACCAGTAGAGCAAGTCAGCCTGATACCATTATTTAGTATTTGTTTGTTTTTTTGGTAAATTTTACGGTTATATTTTTAAAAAATATTTTAATTATAATTGTAAAAGTTATATATATATAATCAAAATAGCAATGAGATGGATTTTCAAATGTAAAATAAAAAAAAAATAGATTATTTTAGCTTCTATGAAACTAAAAATTGAAATGCAATTATGTATAGGATTGAGTAAATCATTTTTTTTTTAAATGATCTCGTTTGAAAATATTTAATTAGAATAATAATAAATCTTTTTTATTTTACAATACAATAATGCATGGTTTGCTTAATAAATATCGAAACAATAAAACGAAGGTGCATGAGAGTTGCTATGTACACCAGAACATGCTATCACACCCCATGTCGTGGAAGAATCAAATCAAAACAAACCGAGGAGTGTAAATATCAATTCCCTATAGAGCAAAGGACAGACGGCAACGGAAAGGAGACAAGACATAAAGTTTTTACATGAATTGAAACTAACAATAAAAGTACTTTAATTGATCACAAGTTTCATTGAAAACAACAGTTTCAGCTCAAGGAGTGAAGAATCCAAGGAAAACCCATTTCATTTCTTGTATAACATTGCAGAGAGAGAGCAAACTTGACCCGAAAGGAAGGCCTCTCTGTACCTCTTTGTAAGTATCAAGTATTGAACTTTTTTATTTTGTATCTGGGTTTTCATTTTTTTCTATCTGGGTCTTTTTTATTTGTTTGTTTTGATCACATTTTTGTATCAGGTTGATTGGTTGTGAATTTAGCTAAATTTGAAATGTGGTTTTCTTTTTTAATCTTCGTTGTGTTTATGAAATGAAGACATCTGTGTTTGATGGATTTACTTGGTTATATTTTATTATATTTAATTAATCATCGATTGGTTTTGCAATTTCTTAGATGTTTAGCATGGTTGTGCCGTCTTTGAATATTTATTTCTGTTTCAATCTTTATACAAAAATGTTATTGAAGGAAGCATTTGGATAATTAGCGTAAATTCTGTTAGATATGATTTGTTGCAGTTGTTGTTTTACTTGTTTTTCTAAGATGGTTGATAAGGACCTTTGTGGATGTCTTTTTTGTGTTTGTATTTTTGTTTTGATTGTTTCAGGGCTTAAATTAAAGCAATGGATGCGAAACCTAAGAGGAGAACTTTTGTAGAGAATGGGGATGGAGGAGAGGACTTGGTGCTTGCGACTTTGATTGGAAATGGGGAGGATATGGGTCCGATCGTCAGGCATGCATTTGAAATGGGGCGGCCTGAATCGCTGTTTCATCAGCTCAAGTCTGTTGTGAGGAAGAAGGAAGTTGAAATTGAGGAGCTGTGCAAAAGCCATTACGAGGAATTCATTCTTGCGGTTGATGAACTTCGTGGTGTATTGGTTGATGCTGAAGAGTTAAAAAGTGAGCTTTCAAGTGAGAATTTTAGATTGCAAGAAGTTGGGAGTGGTCTTTTGATCAAACTTGAGGAACTCCTTGAATCCTATTCGATTAAAAAGAATGTGACAGAAGCTATTAAAATGTCAAAGGTATGCATTCAAGTTCTGGAACTCTGTGTCAAATGTAACAATCATATGTTGGAAAGCCAGTTTTACCCAGCATTGAAAACAGTGGATCTGATTGAGAGGAATTACTTGCACAACATCCCTATGAAGGCACTTAAAATGGCCATAGAGAAGACAATTCCAATAATAAAATTGCATATCAAGAAGAAAGTTACTAGTCAATTTAATGAATGGCTAGTGCAAATAAGGAGTTCTGCTAAAGATATTGGACAAACAGCAATAGGTCATACTTCATCAACTCGTCAAAGAGATGAGGAAATGCTGGAACATCAGAGAAAAGCCGAGGAACAAAACATTCCAGGGTTAGGAGATTTTGTATATACTCTGGATGTTGCGGAAACTGATGAAGATTCTGTTGTGAAGTTTGATCTTACTCCTGTTTTTCGGGTTTATCATATCCATGCTTGCCTTGGAATCCAAGAGCAGTTCCGTGAATACTACTATAAGAATCGGTTATTGCAACTCAATTCAGACTTGCAAATCTCTACTACTCAACCATTTGTTGAATCTTATCAAACATATTTGGCTCAAATTGCTGGTTACTTCATAGTGGAGGATCGGGTTTTAAGAACTGCTGGGGATCTTTTGTCAGCAAATCAGGTTGAGACAATGTGGGAAACGGCTGTAGCTAAAATGACATCTGTTCTGGAGGAACAGTTTTCCCAAATGGATTCTGCGACTCATCTTCTGCTGGTGAAGGATTATGTCACTCTTCTTGGGGCAACTCTTAAACAATATGGGTATGAGGTTGGCCAAATTCTTGAGGTTCTCGATAGTAGCCAAGATAAGTATCATGAGCTTCTTTTGGGAGAATGTCGGGAGCAAATTGTTAATACTCTTGGAAATGACACCTATGAGCAGATGGTAATTAAAAAGGATACTGATTATGAGAATAATGTCCTCACATTCCATCTTCAGACCTCTGATATAATGCCTGCTTTCCCATATATTGCACCATTCTCCTCCATGGTACCTGATACTTGCCGCATTGTTAGATCTTTCATCAAAGGTTCTGTTGATTACTTGTCGTATGGGGTGCATACTAATTTTTATGATGTCGTGAGAAAATATTTGGACAAGCTCTTGATTGATGTGCTAAATGAAGCTATACTTGGCACAATCCATGGTGGCGCAGTTGGTGTGTCTCAAGCCATGCAGATTGCCGCCAACATATCTGTTCTTGAGAGAGCTTGTGATTTTTTTCTTCGGCATGCAGCCCAACTATGTGGAATCCCTATCCGATCAGTTGAGAGGCCTCAAGCTAGCTTGACTGCCAAGGTGGTCCTAAAAGCTTTAAGGGATGCAGCTTATATTGCTCTGCTGGATTTGGTGAACAACAAGTTAGATGAATTCATGGCGCTTAATGAAAATATCAATTGGACCTCAGAGGAAACGCCACAAAATGAGAATGATTATATTAACAAGGTGGTTATTTACCTGGACACCATTTTGTCAACAGCACAACAAGTTCTGCCATTGGATGCCCTGTACAAAGTTGGGAGTGGTGCCCTTGAGCACATTTCCAATTCCATTGTTGGGGCATTTCTTAGTGATAGTGTAAAGAGGTTCAATGCTAATGCAGTCTTATCTCTCAATAATGATTTGAAGGTGTTAGAGGATTTTGCTGACAACAAATTTCACAGCACTGGGCTGAGTGAAATACACAAGGAAGGTAGCTTTAGAGGCTGCTTGATAGAAGCACGACAGTTAATTAACCTTATGTCAAGCAGCCAGCCAGAGATTTTCATGAATCCTGTGATAAGGCAGAAAAACTATGATGCTTTGGATTATAAGAAGGTGGCCAGCATCTGTGAGAAATTCAAGGATTCCCCTGATGGAATTTTTGGTAGCCTTTCAAACAGAAATACAAAGCAAAGTGCAAGGAAGAAATCAATGGACATGCTGAAAAAAAGACTGAAGGACTTCAATTAAGAAGGATTCTGGATCTGTCTGCATTAGAAGTAGCTTCTCTATGTTAACTTTCTAGGCTATCTCCTTCCAATTACACGTTTTCTCTTCTTTCTTCTTTCTCCTTTTTTCTCCCTCTTTTTAATTTTGTACTGATTAAATTCTTATAATAAAGCTTCTATATTTACCTTTCACCTTGTTGCATCCATGTCTTATTTATATTATTTCCTGTTGAAACTGGATTGAAAAAAAATAGTCAATTGCTTTGAGAAGCACCAGATCGTTCTGCATTTCCATTTCCATATTCTTAATACTTCAGGTTTGCCTTCTTACCCTGTGATGTGTTGCATTTGCTTGGCCCTTCATCAATTCATCAGAGATCTCTACTTCAGTATTTCCAGATTATATAAAAGAATAAAAACTCGGAGACACACCGAGGTTATGATTATAACACAATTAGCACCATGAGAAAGCTCTTGACAACATGAATTCAATAACACTAAAAAAATGTCATAAATGATTACCCGAGTGAGCCACCTTTTCCATAAAAAACAAATGGGTCACTCTTCATCTATGGACGGAAAATAAGGCTCATCCGGGTCAACGTTGATGATCTTTTTTAATGTTATTGAATTTGTATTGTTGAGATCTTTTTTATAGTATTAGACATGTACAAATTATGTTATTTCACCATTTTTTAACTGTGTAATTTCACCAATATTTTTTAAAGAATGTCACAATTTGTAAACGGAGTGAGTCACACAAGTCATCCAAAAATATCAGTGCTAACTTGTTTTTGGGTCGCTTGTATGACCCACTTCGAACATTGTTGATGACCTTTTTTAGTATTGTTAGATTCGTTTTGTCGAGATCTTTTCAACAATATTAGTGATGTCATCATCTAAGTTTCAATGTGTCTATGATTCTTTCCCTTTTCTTCTATCTCCTCTTTTTTTTTTTTAAATGTTGTGTCCAACAGTTTTATAATTTGAAAAGGTCTTGTATGACATTTGCGACTTGCAAATCCCATATATAATCTAAGACTCTCTAAACTATTTTATTTTTCTAAATATTTTTTTGCATGATGTTTCAATTATTTAGTATATTGGAGTCCTAAAAAATTCATCTTTTAGCTTTGCTATTGTATTTTTTTTTTTTATCATGAAATCTTCAAACTTATAAGAGACTATTTTGTCGGTTTTTGAAACCAACTCTATCTAGCTAAGGGTATGTTTTTTAGTGTGTTTTGCCTCTGTTTTTTAGTGTTTTTTTAAAATTATTTTACTTTAAGAAATATTAAATTGATATTTTTTAATGTTTTCTAATGATTTTGACATGTTAATGTCAAAAATTAAAAAATATTGAAAAAAATATTTTAATATAATTTCGAGCAAAAAAAACTATTTTGAAAGTATCATGAGTGATAATATCAAACACACACTTAAGAGGTGTTTGAGAGTGTAGTGATAGTTGCTTAGAAAAAACTTCAAAACAATATTTTTATTTATTTTTAACATCAACATATTAAAACAATTCAAAAACACTAAAATATTAATTTGAAATAAAAATCATATTTAAAAAAAAAAACAAGTTCAAACTCACTCCTAAAATCAGGGTTAACCAAACTACATCAAATGCCAAATGGATACTGACCATTTGTCTTCTTCATATTTTGTATTTTCTTAGCGAAATGGAAAAAAAAAATCCATGAAGAGACTTTATTGTCTTAAAGCTGATATATAAAAGTTAGATAAATGAAAAGAGAAAAGACAAACAGGGTGTTTTCCACTGTGTTTTTGAAAAAAATGATTTTATTTTTATTTTTATTTTTATTTTAAATTAATATTTTTTGATATTTTTAGATCATTTTATATATTAATGTTAAAAATAATTTTTAAAAAATAAAATAATATCATTTTAATATATTTATGAACAAAAAATATTTTCAAAAATAACCGGAACCATATTCTCAAACATTAACTCGCAAAGCACAATACTGTTGTTCCAGGGGAATGGGATGTCTGTCATTTTGTGACCTCCATAGTGGTGGCTATATTTTGTGACCTCCATAGTGGTGGCTATGGATCAAGTCTTCCACGACAACAACTCATCAAGAATTGAAAAAAAAACAAATAACGATAAGGTCCAATCATAAAGTATATTTTTATTTAAAAATATATTAAAATAATATTTTAATAAAAAATAAAAAAAATCACTTAACAATCATGCTAGCTAACCTGCCATTTTTGTTTCGGTTCATGCGACTGGTCAATTGTTTTTGTTTTGAGTGTCGTCGATGCATTTCTCTGTCGATTTTTGGCGTTCATGTATTTTATATATCCTGATGGAGATGTTAGAGGAATATGTCTAGCTGTCACCACTGCATGCACCCCCCTCAGTTCGTATTTTTTGAACAAGAACATACCGCCTAAATTTTTACTAATGTATTTATTTATTTCAATCCAATTAATGATATACAAAGTGTGAATATTTTTTACTGTATACACTGATTTGTTCTTGTAGGACCAATTTAAAGCACAGAAAATAAAAATAAAAATTAATCTCAAGAAAGATTTTAAGTTGTAAAACAACTAGTTAAAGTATACTTTAATTTTTGGTTCGTGTTTTGTTATAGGCCTGTCAATTTTTTCTCAATGTAAAAAAAAAAAAAAATACTAAGAAAAAAACAGTTTGAGACTCGAGTCACTGGTTAAATTAATAATTTAAATAATAATAATAAATTGACAAAAAAATAACAAAAAAAGGTAAAAAGAACCCCATATGAGCTCATCTAGAGTATTAAAAAAACAAATATTAAAGAGAGAAAATAAAAGGCAACAAAAAACCCATTTAAATTGGATTAACTTGCAAACTCTATGACTATGTGTATAAGATTGAGATAACTTTATAAAAAATATAAAATATTTTGAAGATCAATTCCATATAAAATCAAATGAGAATATGATAACTCTATAAAGAACAAAATAAAAAGAAAAAAAGTGTTGAGGCTCGATCTCTAGCAAATAAAATGTTGTAAGATGAAAATCAACAAAAAAGTATAATTAAAAAAAAAACCTCAATCTAAGCCCCTGAGTCAATATGCAAAATCTTTTAGGTAAAGCAAATTGAATAAAATTATGAAACTCGATTATCAAACAATCTAATATTGAAAGATGAAAACAAATAAAGAAATTTAATTAAAATAAGCAATGAAAATGATTTAACTCCATGGCACATGATCAAGATAATCCAATAATAAAAAAAAAGTATTAAGATCAATTATTAATAAATAAAATATTGAGGGATGAAATCGAAATAAATCAAATAAAAAATAATACAAAAAACGTTAACCCATGTTAAATTTTAAAATTGATGATTTTGGTCATGCAATTGAGACTAACATTAAAGAAAGCAAACTATAAAAAAAATAAGAGAGAAAAAAATCTAAAAAAAAAATAATAAAAAAAATTATAATCTTAAAAAAAAAAAAAAAAAAAAGAATCAAGCAAACCTCGGAAATCCTCTTAACCCAAGTCTAATTTCTAAGACTTTCAACCTATGAAATCTTGTTTGAGTGTCTTTAATAGCTTGACCTAAACTGCTCTTGGCATTTATTTGGGTATCTCTGCCTTTGCCAGCCCAGATTTATCTGGCATTTACGTTGAGGTTTCTCCATTGTTGCAATGGTTTTTTTTTTTTTTAATTATTTTACATTTAAAATAATAAAAATATGTAAGACAATGAAAAAATAATAGTATGAAGTATGAACTGTCCTTGAAGAAAGACTTAAAAAAAATCCATAGCACTGTTGTTTTTTTTCACACTGCTATGTTCTGTTCCCACACATTTGGAATACTTGTTTGAGAGTATTTTTAGAAAGTGTTTTTGAAAAAATTGAAAAAAAATTATTTTTATTTTTTATTTTAAATTAATTATTTGGATGTTTTTAGATTATTTTGATCTGCTGATGTCAAAAATATTTTTTTTATATTAAAAAAGTAGCATTTTTATGCATCTATATATGAAAAATATTTAAAAAACAACCACAATAACATTATCGAACCTGCAAAGTATCAAACCAGTCCTCATGGGAACACCACACTGTTCTGTAGCTTTTTAATCAAATTAAAGAAGTGGATCACCTGTTACATTTCATAGGACAAAATCTGCAGTACTTCTGTTTTTTTTTTTTTTTTTTTGGATCTCAAGTAGAATCTTACACTTGGATCTGCAAACTGGATCAACAATGACTTGAAGTGCTCGAAGGTGAAGAAAAATAGGCAAACCTCAAATTAGTCCCCAATCAGTAACCCAAATCTCAATCAAGTCCCCCCAGAAATTTGAAGGAATCATCAACAGATATAAATAGTTGAGGGGCCTTTTTAGGTTTCTCGAGAAATTTGAGAAGAGGATCGCCTGGAACAAAAGCTGAAGACTGAAGGGCATCAGATCACCTTTGTCAATTTTTTCTCAACGTAAAAAAAATACTAAGAAAAATACAATTGGAGACTCGAGATTAAATTAATAGTTCAAATAATATAAATACAGCATAAAAAAATAATAACAAATTGATAAAAAAAACAACAAAAAAGGTAAAAAGAACCCAATATGAGCTCATCTAGAGTATAAAAACCCGATATTGAAGAGAGAAAATAAAAGGCAACAGAAAAACCCATTTAATTTGGATTAACTTGCAAACTCTACGAGTACGAGCATAAGATTGAGATAATTTTATAAAAAAATATAAAAAAGTTTGAAGATCAATTCCTAATAAAATCAAATAAGAATATGATAACTCTGTAAAAAACAAAATGAAAAGAAAAAAAAATTGAGACTCGATCTCTAGCGAATAAAATGTTGTAAGATGAAAATCAACAAAAAAATATAATTAAAAAAAAACTCAATCTAAGCCCACTGGAGTCAATACGCAAAATCTTTTACCCAATTGGTACTGAAATTTGAAAGCAAACTGAATAAAATTAAGAAACTCAATTATCAAACAATTTAATGTTAAAAGATGAAAACAAATAAAGAAATTTAATTAAATTAAGCAAATTTTTTTATTAAACTTAGGTTAACAGGCTAACCATGGGCACATGATCGAGATAATCCAATAAAAAAAAGGTATAAAGATCAATTTTTAATAAATAAAATATTGAGGGATAAAATGAAAATAAATCAATTTTAAAATAACACAAAAATGTTAACCCAAGTCTAATTTCTAAAGCTTTCAACCTATGAAATCTTGTTCAATGTTCAATAAAAAAAAAACTTAACTTCCATCCAATTTAATTTTGAACGATGAAATCGTAAAAAATATCTATCTAAAAAATTGTCAAAGCAAAAGGATAATAATTAAAATAATAAGAATCAAATTTAATATAAAAAACCCACCAAGGATGATTTATTTTATAAAAAATAAAACAATCTAAAAAATAACCCCAAACAAGCAAATAACAATAGAAAAAATGAGGATGCAATTGGAAAGACTAAGAAATGATAAGGTGAAATTAAAAACTATTTGTAATTTAATAGATTACTCAAAATTAAAAAAAAAGTAATAATCAAAATGATAGATATCAAATGTGAAAGAGAAATAAATTGTATGGACTAATATGCTCTTTTGTAGGGGTTAACATTGAATTGAAGATCATTCCCCATCATCTTTCTGTAAATGTTTCTGTCACGCAAACCTTCCATGTGCTTTTCATATGTATTTGAAGAGATTAATATTTAAACCATAAATGTGACTGCTTCTCAAACAAGTAATGCACGAATTTTAATATAAGATATGGAATTATATTCTCAAGTGGAGGATGAGATAATACGAGGAATCTCTAAGAAATAATGACTACTGACAAAAATAGTAAGAACAAACAGATACAATATAGGAGCCTCACCTCACCCCACCCAGAAGCAGTCTCAATAACAGTAGCCTGCCCACAAATCCATTTTCTTGGTTGGATTCCGGACGGGAAATCGGACCAGAAATGGAGTTTCAGGACGACAACAAGTCTCATGAAGCTGAGAAGCCGGAGGAGGTGAAGATCAAGGAATATGATAACAGAAAAAAACTTGGAGGCATGAAGACAATTCCATTCATCCTCGGTGAGTGTGTTTTGGACTTGTCAGGTGTTTACAATGCCAAGGTTAGCTAAGTTTGAAACTATGATCAGCTAAACTGTCTGAAAATAATCTTCATGTTTTGGCAGTAACTGAAGCGTGTGACAGATTTTCTACCATTGGTTTCCATGTCAACATGATAACATACCTTACTCAGCAGCTGAACTTGCCTCTTGTAAAGGCCTCGAATATTGTCTCCAACTTCGACGGAACCTCAAGCTTAACACCTCTGATCGGCGCTTTGATTGCCGACTCATTTGCTGGCCGATTCTGGACCATCATCGTTGGTTCGATCATCTATGAACTGGTTCGCCCCTCTCACTTTCTTGGCATATATTTTTCATAATGCTGCTGTACAGAGTTCTAATCACAAGGCCCGCATATGATGGTAGAATTCTAGCGCATCTGTTACTGAACATATTCTGTGGTTTTCAATAAAATCGTCGTCAGAATCGAATCTCCCTCGAATGATCAGTCTATACATCGATGTGGTTTTGCTCTCGACGTTGTCATCTCAACTGGGTTTAGATTTAAACTTAAATTCATCGATACATTTTGAAATGCATTCGATCCAAACCGGGTGCTGAAAATTAATTTTATCAGTTCAATTGATTCATCACATCTGTTCTCAACAGGGATTGATTAGCATCACCACAACAGCACTTCTGAAATCAATGCATCCTCCACCCTGTCCATCACTTGTAGACTGCAAAGAGGCTTCAGGAATCCAACTAAGCACCCTCTACTTGTCCCTACTCCTCCTTGCTGTTGGCTTGGGTGGCACCAGGCCTTGCGTCATGAACTATGCTGCCGACCAAGTGGACATGAGCAAATCAAGTGTCGAGTCTCGAACCTGGAACTTTTTCAACTGGTACTACTTTAGCTTGGGATTTGCGAGATTAACTGCAGTGACTGTCGTGGTCTACGTACAAGATAATGTGAGCTGGGGTTGGGGTCTTGGAATACCAACGATCACCATGGCTGCAGCTTTCATTGTCTTTCTATCTGGTTCTCCACTTTATAAGAAAGTGAAACCGGGAGGAAGCCCGTTGGTCAGAGTAATTCAAGTGATTTTTGCTGCTATAAGGAAGAGAAAAGCTGTGGCACCAGAAGATCCAAGTCTCCTGTACCAAAATCAAGAACTTGATTCTGCTATATCTGTCCACGGAAGGCTTTTACACACACCCCAGTTCAAGTAAGCTATGTTTAAGAGAAAAAATAGTAATAATCAAGAACTTGATTCTGCTATATCTGGCCTTAAATTTGCTGCAGAAAAATTTCTAAACCGGCCCTTTTCACGTTGCAGGTGTCTTGATAAAGCAGCAGTGGTGAAGAATGGTGAAGCGGCATATCCCAGTCCACCAAATCTGTGGAAGCTAGCAACCGTGCATCGAGTAGAGGAGCTAAAATCCTTTCTCAGATTGCTCCCAGTTTGGGCAGCTGGGATTTTACTTGTCACTGCAAATTCACACAGTAACAGCTTCAATACTCAGCAGGCTCGCACCATGGATCGTCATCTGTCGAGTTCCTTCCAAATTCCTCCAGCTAGCATGTCCTTCTTTGGCATCGTGACAGTGATCATCGGGCTTGCTCTTTACGAACGCCTCTTCGTGCCCTTTGCGCGTAGATTCACAAGAAATTCTGCAGGAATCACGTACCTGCAAAGAATGGGCATAGGCCTACTCTTCAACATTCTCTCTACCGTTGTCGCTGCAGTGGTTGAGAAAAAGAGAAGAACAGTTGCAGAAAATCATAATTTAGTGGATAACCCTAAAGCCATTGTTCCTATAAGCGTGTTCTGGCTGGTTCCTCAGCATTCCCTTCATGGAATGACAGAAGTCTTCATGGTTGTTGGACAGTTGGAATTTCTATATGATCAATCGCCAGAAAGCATGAGAAGTATTGCCCTGGGATTGTTTTGGATCGCGAACTCTGCTGGAAATTACTTGGGCACATTCATGGTGTCATTAATTCATCAGTACACAGGACACAAGAACAATTGGTTACCTGACAGGAACCTGAACAAAGGAAAATTGGACTATTATTATTGGCTTGTAACAGGAATCCAAGCTGTAAATTTTGTGTATTTTGTGATTTGTTCTTGGTGTTACTCCTACAAGCCCTTGGAAGAAGATTCTGAAGCAACTGAAGATGGTGCTGATAGGAATGGAAAGATAGAACTTACTACAGCTGAAAAAGCTTAGAGTTGTTGATGGAATTGAACTCATCATATGCCTTCACCATGTTTTGAAGACAATAAAGACATTTTCTCGTAAAATAAGTTGATATTTACTGCATGAACTGCTTAGAAATGTAGTTAAAGTTGTTTTTCAAAGTGTTTTTTGTTTAGAAATATATTAAAATAATATATATTTTTTAAAAAAGATATTTTTGATATTAGCATATCAAAATGATCTAAAAACATCAAAAAATTAAATTTATAATAAAAAATAAAATTAAAATTTAATTTTTTTCAGAGTGCCAAATAGACACTTAATCAATGAGTCAACTCAACAATATGTCAATATGAAAACATAATGATTTTTTTTTATTATTATCAAACTAATGTTATTTAAATTTTAAATATCACAATTACAATATCTTCAGTATCTTCATTAGGAAATTTAAAAGCTTATTCGAGGATGAATAAAATCACTCATTAAAGAACTTCATTTTATATGGAAAAAATGAAAATGAAAATAATTTACTTCTTTTGAAATTTCTGGCTACTCTTTTTCGTAGTTTTATTTTTGAAATTATGAAGCATTTGGGCTCAGTGGGCTATGTCAATTGGGTTAGGTTGGGTAGGGTAATTTATGTGGGTCTGGTTGATATATTTCTTAACAATACTCCGTTGGGCTTTTCATCCAACTTTCATTAAACCCTATGGGCTGATTTAGAATCAACATCCAAATTCGGAAACCCATTTAGATATTCAAGCAAATCTCGCTTTCTTAGTTTGTGTTTAAGATGATGTAAGAAATGATTTTCAGATTGTTTTTTATTTAAATAATATTTTAAAATAATATTTTTTATTTTTAAAATTCACTTTAATAATATCATAATATCAGTATATTAAAAAGATAAAATAATAATTCTTTTTTAGTTTTAATAAACATAAATTGAAATTCAATACTAAATAGTTATGTTGTTTTTCGTGTCTTCCTATGCAAACTATTCTTATAAATTTTTCATCAAAATACACTTATCATTTAAAAAATAAAAATCAAACTTAAATCCTACCATGTATATGTACTCATTAATCTAAATATTTATTTAAGAATGTGATTGCTGTTATTTTTGAAATTATTTTTTATTCATAAATACATCAAAATAATATTTGTTATTTTTTTAAAAATATTATTGACATAAACACATGAAAATAATATAAAAATATTTTTTTTAATTTAAAATAAAAATTAAAATATTTTTTTTAAATCTTTTAAAAAATACTTTTAAAATAAAATGCTAAACACCTTCTAAATATAATTTATAAGTTAACCCATATATTAAAACTTTGATTTACAAGTTAAACTTGACTTGATTAATCAACTCGAGAACTTGAAGTTTGGTATAACAAATCACATGAAAATCTTCCTCGTCCCGTACTTTAAATGCTGGTTTTCATTTGAATGAAAAAGGGTGGCAGCTGCTGCAGTTGGATCGGGTGTAATAGTGCTCGTCAACCATCCACTCTAAAACTGACCTATTTAGAACAAAACTAATCCATTTAGATATCCAAACAAGTTTTCCAACAATCTTAAAAAAATGAATTATCAAGGGTTTAGCTGATATTACACTAAACCACCTGTTTTGTTTTTCTCCCTCCCTGTTTGGTTTCCGAGAAAACACAAAACAAAAAGAGAGAAATTCTCAAATCTGTAGATCCAGGAAAGGAATCACTTCTCTTCTTCTCTGATGACGGAGGTGAGGGTGGCGTGCAACAGTAGTAGCGGCGGTGCACAGCTGACACCAGAAGAAGAGAGGGTTTTGATTAGAGACATTGCAATTACTTCAGAATCTAAGAGCAAAGAAGGCGATAGCTTTTATTTAATCACTCAACGGTAACATTAATTTCTTTATTTTTCTTTCGTCTGTGTGGGTTTTTCGTGCTGAAAAGTTTGTGACTTCAAAAAATTTAAAGTTTTGTTTTTAGAGTGAAAGTTGAAGTCTTTTTTTCCCCTTATGTCTTGATTTTTTAGAGTCTTAAATAGTTTTTAATGTAGAAAGGAAAAGTGGGTTTGTTTAGTTTTGATGTTTTCTAATGTAAAGAAAGGTTTTTTAGCTGTCTGAAATCTGTAAAGAATGCAAATTTCAATTCTTGTTTTCTTAAGTACGAAACTTTTATTGTTCAAGTTTCAAGTGGGAACTAGGTAATTTTCTGTTCATTGTATGTGTGTGGTAGACAATGGAAGTTATTATTATAATTATTATTCCTTTTGAATTGAGATTGAGCTGTTAAACTTTGAATAATAATGCTGGTGATATTTTTTTTTTGCTGGTTTATAATAGATGGTGGCAACATTGGATTGATTATGTGAACCAAGACCAGACATATGTTACTAATGATGGATCATTTATGTTAGAGAATTGTGATACAGTTAGTTCTTCGAAAAGGCCTGCTAGTATTGATAATTCTGATTTGATATATGATGTGAATTTGGAGGAGTCTAATGCTGGCATTGAGATTCATGATACTTTATTAGAAGGCCGTGATTATGTATTGCTTCCGCAAGAAGTTTGGAATCAGTTTTATTCCTGGTGAGTTTTTTATGAAACTCTGGGAGAGTTGAATTTATGACATTACTTTCTCATTATTTTGCATTTTTGACACAAGGATCGGTGGTTATAATCTTAATTTTTGGTAGGATTTTTTATGCTCAATACCATATCCAACAGCTACTTCCAACATGAATAGAGAACATAGCTAGGAGTTTTCTTTGTTGCCTTCTCATCTTCACAGGCAATAAGGGATCGCTAGACTATATCTTTCAATGGGGGAAATGCTATTATAAATGCGATGGTATTGTTGGGTACAGGTATGGAGGTGGTCCAGCTTTGGCACGTAAAGTAATCAGTTCTGGTCTTTCCCAGACAGAGTTTGCTGTAGAGGTATATCCTCTCCATCTTCAGCTACTGGTTATGCCAAAGGGTGATCGTTGTGCAATAAGAATTAGCAAGAAGGTATAACTTGAAATTTGTCATGATTTGCTACTTCATTGAGCAGCTTATTTTGTTGTAACTTGACTCAAGAACATGGTTGACGGCTTGATTTAACATTGACTTTACAAAATCTCAACTCTTAACCTATTAAGTAGCTTTGAGAATGTTTCTGCAATCAGTATTGCGTGTGTTTGATAAAATAAGCTAATTCTTGAAAAGAAAAGGAACCCTTTAAAAGTTAGTAAATAAAAGAAAAACGTTAAAAACATTGAACACTTGACATTACATTTACACCATCACCACAAAGATGCCCTATCTCAATGTGAAAGTATCACATTACCACCACCCTAACTCCACTAACCTAAATTTGCCGCAAAATTGTGCTCTCTCCATGAAAGTGGTGAAATTGCATTTCTTGTTCACCAAATAAATGCAGTTTCAACCTTGAGTTATTAAAACTAACCAGTAATCAGGACCACTGTATCAACTCTAAATGGTGTTTAGAATTTGAATACTACTATTTGAGTGGTGATAGTTTAAAGTCTCAACTGTAAGTTTCCATTTTATGAAATGTTCTCCAAGTATATTTTGTGTTTGCTCGTAAAAAACTGAATCATTTTCTCAGGAGACAATTGGAGAGCTTCACAAAAGAGCCTGTGAGTTTTTTGATCTGAACTTAGAGCAGGCAAGGCTTGTAAATACCTCAGCTGTTTATTTTTATATTTTGAAATATAGATTGAAAGTTTCTTGTTGAACAATTCCTCATATTCAGTTTCTTATCATTAAGTAATTTTTTTCAGGTATGCATTTGGGATTACTATGGCCACCATAAACATGCTCTGATGAATGACATGGATAAAACACTTGACGATGCCAACTTACAGATGGATCAGGATGTAAGTCTTTTTGTACTGTGCCATAGTGTGAATTACATGCTACTTTTTTTGCTTTAAAATTTTAATTTTCTTTTGTTTTATAACCATATACAGATTCTGGTGGAGGTTCATAACAATGCCAATGGTACTGCATTGAGTCGTTTTATAAGATCTGCTCTGGACAATGGATCAACTGTGAAGGACACTAGTTCTTTTCATTTAGAGCCTTCTAAATCAAACTTATTAATTGCAGGAGGTTTATCTGCAAGCAAGGGTGCTTCTAGAGGCTGCAGTGCAGAGCCATCTCAAAGTCCAAATCTGACATCTCAGGGTAGGGAGCTGGATAATGCATATGGGACCAGTACTGTTACTACAAGGGGGTCTTCTGGTGGCTTGATTGGGTTGCAGAACCTAGGGAACACATGCTTTATGAATAGTGCAATACAATGTCTGGTTCACACAGCAGAGTTTGCTGAATATTTTCGAGAGGATTATCGTCAAGAGATAAATTGGCAAAACCCACTGGGTATGGTGGTAAGTTTGATTATTGATGGACAATATAAATTATCCTTATTTTCTTCCAAACATGATTTTGAAACATTTTCTGAATGAAAAGGTACACTGGATAGCTAAAATTTTCTTGATTTTGAGCTTATTTGATATCATCTAAATGATATGGTCCTGGAAGTGTCTTTATAGACAAACATTACAGTATCTTTCATCCATGCAAGATCTAACGTCAGATGTTGATTGAGGGGCAATGTTTTTTTTTAGATCAGTATAACTTTTTCTTTTTTGGAAGTACAATCTATTGTTTCTTTCTCAGGTCTTGTTTACATTTATTATTCTTTTTTGAGTTTGTTAATCAGATCTTGTTGTGGCACTGATTTGTAGTTTGGTACTTTATGTCAGGTATAAAACTGATAAAACCTTTTGTAACCGTTCACAAGTAGAGCTTGTAAATGATGCTGATGATCAGGCAAGCTGCTGTTTTGTCATCTCTAATTGGGCTTCAAAGATCTCATCTAAATTTGAATTCATTATATGTTATTTTATTTAAATCACAAATTCTTGAATGAAATAACTTACTCAAGCCCCTTTCAAACTTGATCAGTGCAGAGCAACATAGAATGTTTTTAAGCTTACAAATTACTCTTTAAATTACTTAACAGGAATTGTAACGGGAAATCATTTGTTTTCACTCAAAATTTTGTATGTGTATGTGCATGCAATGTACAAGAATAGGTTTGAAGTTCTTTTGATGCAGCCCAGATCTTAGTGTTAGAGCAGTATTTTTATTTGCTTAATTTTGGTGTTCTGAGTCCTTGTTTTTTGATTGTTCTGGCTTGCTGTAGATATTGCACATCAATGATAATATAAAAGACTGATTTTAAAAGCTGTAAGGATTCACCCTGGATTGAATTCTTTTTTTCTTGGCCTTCTCTACACACAATGGAAATGAACCTAGAGGAGCATATTCCTTTACATTGATATGCCTGTTGGAATACCTATTTAGCTTACCTTGGAAATAGTTGCAGCCAATCAATAGATCTCTAGGCCAAATCTTGAGATATGAAGTTCATCTATCATTAAGAATGACTGAATGCAAACTATTTTAATGGATGGATCATACTAGGAGTGATTTTACTGATGGAAGCTTCATTTAGCTATTGTAAGTCATTGTTTAGCTTTTCTGTTTATATTCTATTGAATTGAGTTAGCAATTTTGTAGGGTGAGCTTGCTCTCACATTTGGTGAGTTACTTCGAAGGCTATGGGCACCTGGGCGAACGGCAATTGCTCCTCGACAATTTAAAATGAAGCTGGCTCGATTTGCACCTCAATTTAGTGGCTATAATCAGCATGATTCTCAGGTTCTCAAGAGCAAAAAAACTTTTCACTTCTGGTCCATGCTGTTGCAATTTGTATGGATTATGTGCAGTTTGTATAAGCTAAGTGGTCTGTATTGTTGCAGGAGCTTTTAGCATTTCTTTTAGATGGTCTTCATGAAGATCTGAATCGTGTTAAACATAATCCATATAAAAAGTCAAAAGATGCTGATGGTCGCCCAGATGAAGAAGTTGCTGATGAATATTGGGCAAACCATATTGCTCGTAATGATTCTATAATCGTTGATGTGTGCCAGGTGCTTATCATAATGATCATTCAAGCTTGCTTACATCAAATCCTCATTTTTTTGGGCCTTGGATGAACTGACTAGACATATTTAGGATGATGTTGGATGGTGCAAAACTAAAACACCCACACACACCACCGACCCACACAGGCACTCCAAAAAATAGTCCATGGTTTTTTTCTTATGAAATAGTCTTGATAACCATGAAACCAAAGTTGGGGAAAATTAGAGATTTAGAGTTATGGAAAAGTACTTCAGAGAACAAGGTTTTATTTAAACATGACTAAAATAGACTGCATGTATTGTAATCCTAGCAACATGAATGGGGTGGTAGTTTGATTTTAGTCGAGGTGCTTCAGTGTATGCAAGTATGGATCCTGGTTGGTTGAAGGGTGTGTTCTGCATCATTGTGTGAGGCTTGTAGCTCGATTCTTGATATGGTAATCTATGCTTCATGGTGAAGATGCAATTTTTTTTTATGAAATATACATACATGAATATTAAGATGAATGCTTGAAAATGGTTGAAATGGTCAACTAAGAGGTGATTGCAATTTGTAGGAAGAGTGAAAAATATTAATATAATATGCCAAGGTAGCCCCCATTGAAGATATGTTAAGACAGAGCCATATGAGGATGAAATGGTGCAGAAGAGTTATTGCAAATATTGTCATTCCAAAAACTACAAGATCCAACCTTTACTATTTTTTTATGGAATTCTTTGACATGAAACTTGGTATTCTTGCTTCATATTAAGGACGCTCTGATTGTTATGCTTCTATGTTGACACATGTGACATTTAATTGCCCTCATTCCACTGTTTTTGCAGTTTTGTATTTGTGCTAAAACTGTTTCACTGTTCACAGGGCCAATACAAGTCGACCTTGGTTTGCCCAGAGTGCAATAAAATCTCTGTTACATTTGATCCTTTCATGTATCTCTCTTTGCCACTTCAATCCACCACTACACGTTCTATGACAGTTATGGTTTTTACATGTGATGGAAGTGCCTTGCCATTTGCCTGCACAGTGACTGTCCCGAAACAGGGACGATGCAGGGACTTGATCAATGCACTCAGCTGTGCTTGTTCCTTGAAGAATAGGGACGAACTTAAACTTGCTGAGGTTATAACATTGACTGCTATCACTCATGCTCATAAACTTATGGATGATAAATTCCTTGGCTTGACCTATTTGATGTTGTTCACAGGTACGAAACCATTTGTTTGAAAGGTTTCTAGAAGACCCCTTAATATCCCTCTCCACAATTAAAGATGATGACCACCTAGTTGCCTACAAGATAGCGAAGTCACTAAAGAAAACGCTTCTGCTTAGGTTGATTCATCGCTGTCAAGAACAGTATGTATTATCTGATATGGGTATTCATACCTTGCATCAATTATTGCCTTTGTTAGTTGATGAGCTGTGCACTACATAGCTTTATATTTTATCTGTTTGTACATGCACATATCTGTATGTTGGATCTCATTTATTTTTCACTGACAGAGAAACAGGTGATACAAAGGCTGCACAGAAGTTGAAACCCTTTGGAACACCTCTTGTCTCTTTGATCTCACATGATGGTGTAATTACAAAAGGTGATATACAGAAAGTAGCTCACACAGTGCTCTCACCTTTGTTGAGATCTGAAAGTTTGAGACAAGCTGACATTGCTGAGCCTTGCTCATCATTGGCGGCATCAAATACAGGCCACAATAGCAGTTCTGGTGAAGTATGTACTAGCCCTGTATCAGATTCAATGAACAAGGATAGTAGTGGTTCCAGGGCAGTAACATTACTCAAACTACCGCTTCAGTTGGTTGAGGAAAGTAATGCATGCATTGATCTGTCGGTGGGAGAAGACAAAGCAATTAAATTATCCTCAACATCAACATCAATACTGGTATATGTTGATTGGTCACAGGAGCTCTTAGAAAAGTATAACATTCATTATTTGGAAAACTTGCCTGAAGTGTTCAAGTATGGACCTGTGAATAAGAAAGCTCGTACTGAACCTCTCTCCTTGTACACCTGTCTTGAAGGTTTTCTGCGTGAAGAGCCTTTAGTGCCTGAAGATATGTGGTTAGTGTCTATTCTTCCCCAACATGCTTTTTTAAATTCCAATGCAGACCAATCCTCAGTGGATATATCTTTGGCTGGCATTTTCCTTGTGCATTTGGATGTCATAGAATTATTTATCCTTCATGTTGAAGGGAAAGGAATTGTGCTAAAAGATTAGTTTGAAATAATCTGACACAGGTACTGCCCAAAATGTAAGGAGCGGAGGCAAGCAAGTAAAAAGCTTGACTTATGGAGGCTTCCAGAAGTGTTAGTCATCCATTTGAAGAGGTTTTCCTATAGCAGATCAATGAAGCATAAACTAGAAACTTTTGTCAACTTTCCTATCCGTGACTTTGAATTGACAAATTACATAGCCAACAAGAACAACACTCAACGTCAACTCTATGAGCTATATGCATTGACCAATCATTATGGTGGCATGGGAAGTGGGCACTACACTGCACATATCAAGGTGAGCATAGAAGGAACTGACAATAGGTGCATAATTTAGAAGATTGGTGTGGAGCTCATATTATTGGCTAGTATTGACAATTCATGGACATTTTGGATTTTTGCACGCATAACTGTATGCATTACCACATACAGGTGGTTCTGATTAATTGTTCTTCATTAAAAGCTAAAGAAAGGTTTAAATAGTTGGTACTAATTGTTTTGAGTTAAATAAAATGTTTGGGCACTGAGATCCCATCGTGTTTTTGATAAGTTAGTTAGTCTGTCTTTTTTTTTTTGTGATAGTAGGTTTAGAAGCTACATCTGGTTGAACAATACTGTTTGTCCACTTTCAGCTTCTAGATCTTATATTGGGGCCATAGATTGGTTCATTTCTTGAACTTTATTTGTACCTGTGTTTTGCAGCTTCTGGATGAGAACAGGTGGTACAACTTTGATGACACTCACATATCACCCATAAATGAAGAAGATGTGAAGTCAGCTGCTGCGTATGTTCTCTTTTATCGAAGGGTGAAGACAGGTGATGCCATTAGCAATGGAGGAAATTCTGGTACTGGTCACAATAATGGTTCATCCCTTTAGTGAATTTCTGTGGTCATTCCTTCTTGCCAAATAAGCAAGGTACGTGGTTTGGGTGCAAAATACAACATAAAGCAAGCCTTTTGTAATTGAATTCCCATATTTTAGACAGACATTCTAAAGTTTTTGTAGTTCTTAAATGGTATCTCCCATTGGAAAAATATCAAGTCATTGCTCAATGTGATCATGTAGGTTAGCAATAATACCTAATATTTGGGTGAATTTGATTAAGGATGATCCTGATGCTGAGAGAGTGCTTTGCTTACTATAAAAGGAGCTGAAGTAGGCAACAAAATTCATTTAAATGGCTTATTACCCCCACCCATACCCCACTGAATCCACTAGCACTCAGATGTTTGTTTGAGGTGGACCTGAACTTACTACTAGCTCAGATGGATGAGAAGTTGAAGACAATGTCTTGGTTTCTAGTAATAACACCGGGATGACACTTTTGTTTTTAGCGAATGGGGCTTCCTTTCCAAGCTTATTCATCAGAAATAATTTTTTATAGTTTAAAAGGCACTCAGGGCTAATGAATTGTCATTATAAAAAGCTAGAACTTGAAATTTTGTATCTATAAAATAATTTTTGGTCATCTCCATATTTGTTGGACTACCACCTGACCAATAATCTGAATCTCCATGGGTTACAAATTTATCTTTTGAGATCATTTGGTGGATCCACTAAGTTGTTTTTTACTTGAATTCCCACGTCCACTGCTTCATACCCATCATGTATTATATTTATATTCTTGTTCTTAACGGTGAATTTTGAGTTAACAGTTAAAGCTGTTTCGGTTTAATATGAAAACTTTCTGATCATGTTGGGTATTGCAGATTCCCAGGCTTTATTCCATGTTTAACACAAATACTGGTCATGGAGGCATTTAAGTGTAGCAGTGGTTAAGCTAACTCTAAACAGGAGATGTCCTTGCTGGTTTTGAAGGTAAGGGCACCCCACAATTGATAGTTACCGTTAAGACCAATCACCAAGCTTTCTGGACTTCATTTTTGTAGACTAATTAAAAGGTCGCAAAAATAGGTCTAGGACAACTCTTCAGTAGAAAACAGTTAGCATACACACCCTTTGTCAGTGTGTGTGTGTGGGGGGGGTTCTTCGGATTCTCGCGAAACCTTAAAAGTGTTTATACAAGCATACACACCCTTTGTCATTGTGTGTGTGGGTGGGGGTGTTCTCTTTCATTCGGAGGATGTCTGGCAGCTGCTATACACCCTCTTTCATTCGGAGGATGGGTGGTGGTGGAGGTGGAGGTGGAGGGATGTTCTCTTTCATTCGGAGGATGTCTGATTCAGCTGCTATAATATCCTGCTATTCTCGCGAAACCTATCTTGTTTCTAAAAGTGTTTATCAAGGCAGGTTTTTGTTAAAAAGTCAGGGCTCCAATGTTATCATGCATTGTCTGCGTGTTTTTTTCGGTGGTTAATTACGCATGATTTTTCATTGAGCTTTATGATTTTGTTGCATAAAATCACATTCGTATCAGAAACTTGATCTACATGGATGAATCCTCAACCTGAACGTTCATCGCGTTTCAAGGGTAGGTTGCTAAAGTAGAATTTGTATGCAAGTATTTGTGAAGAAATCAATTGAATAAAACTAATCTCAATCATGAATCTGGAAAATGGGAATCTGAAAGAGTATTTAAAGTGTATTGTTGAGTAACTTGTTATGGGTAGGTATGTGTCATTTGTCATCCTTAGCTTGCAGTAGTTAGGTTCTAAAAGGAAAATATAAATTATCTCATCTCCTTATCATTATCAACAAATGAAACCATTGACTTTATAGAACCGATCTGTAGTTAAAACACTCATCTTTGATTAAGACCCCCCATCTGTGAAGGGTTTTGTCACCCTTTTTATCTTCGCAATGTGAAAACTGTAACAAAGAAGAAAGAGTCACAGTTGTCGTTTATCACACCATCTGTTGAGCCACCATTCTTGCAGCACAGTGCCCCCTTGTTTGCTGCTTGATGAACTTCATTAACTCGAGTAAATTTCTAACAAATATCAATTGAGACGATTCATTAACAAATTAACAGCTTAATTGACAAGGAAAGTAAAGTTGAGACACTTAACTGTGTGAAACGAAGTTACTAAACATGGTTCATCTCGTGACTTGGCTTGAGTGGGATGAATTAACTGAAGTTAATTTTTTACAATATTGTTTTGAGAAGTAAATAAATTACATTTACAATTGTGTTTTGACCTGGGTCATGAATCAGTTGGGTTAAAAAGGGTCATCTAATTTTATTAAAAAGGATATGTTGATGGGCCATTCGGGTTTAATAAAAACACTGTAATAAGTCATTTTCCTTACCTGTAATGTTGTTTAGTGTCTATTTCGTATTGCCTTTCCATTTGTGTTTGCGTGTATTTATTTTGAAAAACATCAGATTAATGTTTTTCTTAGTGTTTTCTCTTTAAATATAATTTTGATATGTTGCTGCTAAAAATAAAATAAAAAAATACAAAAGAAATCGTTTTGATGCATTTTAAAATAAAAAATATATAAAAAAAACCCTACACACACTCATAATCGTCCATGAGTTGATATATCTTATTAAATCATCCAACTATAAATATAAGTTTATCAAAGCATAAACACCATGAAAGGGAGCTCAACTCTCAATGAGTTCTACGAACCAAGGTCAAGCTGCCAGTGCAATTGACCTCAATACTAACCTGCCATAAGCCTAGTTGAAATTACTAACCATCCATGGAGAAGTTTGTTGAGCTCAGCCTCATTTCCACTCATCTTACCTTCATTTTTTTTTTTGGATATGAGGAAACCTCACCTCTCGGAAAGCATACTTTGTGTGGGTCCAGGTGAGCAAATAAAACCTCAGTTGTTCCAGGCTTTTACAAAAAGTGCACGTCCTTACTCGAGACATGCTGTACAGATCTCAAACCCTTTGCCATCAGGCCACGTTGCTTGGGGACCATCTTTCCTTCACCTTAACCTGCAATCCACCTTTCATCCTTAGTGTCAAGGACAACAAATGCTCCGGGCACTGTTCTTTGTTCTGCACAGCAATCTCAAATCGCTCAATAACTGATGCTGCAATGGATTTCATCTGAATATAAGCCATGTCTTTCCCCAGACACATTCTTGGGCCAGCATTGAATACGGGAAACTTGAATGGACTCTCCTGCCTGTAAACTCCATTCTCGAGCCATCTTTCAGGAACAAATTCACGGCACTTCTTGCCCCAGATGCTCTCCATCCTTCCCATGGCATAAGTTTGATATGTTACAAACCAATTCTTTCCCACAAATGTGCCGTCTGGCAATACATCATCACTTTTGCAAGCTTTTGTATCCACTGGCACTGGTGGATACAGTCTCATCGTCTCAGAAATAGCTGCCTGCAAATAATGCATGTCGCGGAGCTCTTCGAAGCTGTAAGTATCACCGAGGTTTTTCCCGTTGCTTGAACGAATCGTTTCAAGCTCCTTCAATATTTTCCTTTCTACATCCGGGTTTACCGACATTAGCCAAAAGAACCAGCTCAAGGCAGAGGATGTTGTGTCTCGGCCTGCCAGAATAAAGCTTATGACAATATCTCTGAGAAACTCAGTTGAGTTCTCTTCCTTCCCTATAAACCGTGATAGCAAATCTTCATCATTGTTTTTGGTTTTCTGCTCCATTCTCGACCGTATAATCTCATCGGCAAATTCATGGACAATTTTGATTGATTCTCTCAATCTTTTCTCTGTCCCAACATTGAAATATTTGTTAATTTTCCAAAAAATTGGATAAATACACATGAATCTCCCAGAGCTAAGCGTGGCAGCATCTTCAAACGCACGCATGAACTCACCACCACTGGTTCCATCACCGCCAAGACAATCGGGATCAACATTAAAAGCCACTTTACATATATTATCGAACGCAAACCTTTCCAATATGTCTTGCAAATCCAACACCTGCTTTGTTTTCGAAGCTTTAGCAAGAACTGGAACTAACCTTGTCGAAATTTCGACCTCGACATTATCCATGACAAAATTTCGGAGTGACTTCGTATTGAACTCGTAGCTAGCAGTTTTCCTCTGGACTCTCCATAGCTCTCCATCCGAGTTAAAGATTCCTCTCCCGAGGAAGTCTTCAAGAAGTTTGATAAACCGGTCGCCTTTCGGGTAGTTCTCAAAGTTCGTCTTGAGAATATACTCAACATTCAAAGGGCTTGCAGTGATGATGCCGTGAACTTTTCCAGGCCGGTGAAAGACAGCAGTGTTGGCGGGGCAATGACTGAGTGTTTCGGTAGTCCACTCAAGGAACCGGTGTCGATTTCTCACGAATTCCGGCAAGGCCCCTACTATGGGATAAGCCTTGAAGCCCTTGCTGGCGGGTTTCTTCTTCGAAGAGAAGGCGTAGAGGTAAAAATAGAGGGAAAGAAAGAGAAGTAGCAGCAGAATCTGAAGTGATAAGACTTCCATGGCTAGAAAAGGGAGATTGAACGAGGTAGCAACAGATTTTCAAGAAGACATGAGTTGTGGTGGGTGAACGCTTAAGTGTTCTATGTTAGGCTTTCTTATAGATGGAAATGACAGGATCCAACTGCTATATGATATACATGAAATCTGACGTCCATGATGTTAATTTGTAAGCTTTCACACCAACTAATCTTGCTCCTCAAGATGTGATTTTTATATTTTCAAAGGTCGATGTGGATTCTTGATATTATATGTATGGATGGTTAGTGTACACCAAATGAAAGAGGTTTGGTTCCATTTGTGTATCCTTAATTTATTTCGTAAATGTCTTGGAAACCACCATTTCTTACTACGTGTGTTCCCTCTATTTATTGTCTACAATAAATATTTACTCTCTATTATTATTTATTAATCAATAAAAAATAATATTTAAAGTATATATATTAAATGATAAGTAATATACATACATACATACATACATACATACATACATACATACATACATACATACATACATACATACATACATACATACATACATATGTGTGTGTGTGTGTGTGTGTGTTTTATGTTAATATTAAGATATGTATATCATATTATATTAAACAAATATATAAATATTCTACATATATATATAATACAACAAATAAATATTTCGGTTTATATTTGAGTGAGTTTCGGGCTGTATTTATTATTTATTAAATCTAAAAAACTTATTTATTCGTATCGAGTCAGATATTCACTGAATTCAAATTAATTTGTGATTATCACGAAGAACAAAGATTAATGTCTTAATTCTAGTTTCTATATCCTTAAAATCAGATGTGATGCGATTTATTTGTGATTTCATGCTTAGAGAAGTGATGTGAGGTTTACTACAAGTTAAAATTATGAAAGATTAAAAATATAATATTTTTTTTTTAAAATACTTTTTATTTTTTTTAATCTTACTTGTCAAAAAGGATTATAGATTTTTATATTGAAAAAAATATTAATATTGAATAGAAAAATAAAAATAGAAAAAGTATTCATTCAAATAAAAAAAACTAGAAAAGTCTAATAATTACATAATATAAAAATGAAATATTTGAAAAATAAATTTCAAAACTAAAAAATAAGAAATTAAAAAAAAATATTTAATTCTTTTTTAAAAAAACCTATTGTATTAGTCTTCGAGGTTGGATGAAATTCTATCTCGAGTTTAAACCTCAATACAAAAAATATCTTTTATCAAAAATATTTTTTTGTATTGACCGTCTCATCATGAATTTTTAATATTTTGAGTGGCTTGTTCTTTCATGGATTTCACCGCCATGATTTTCTAATAGCAGTACACTAGTTAATTACTCGCACTACGTTGCGAGCTGAACAAATATTTTTTATAATTATTGGAATTGAAACAATTAATAGATTTTGCTAGTTCAAAATAAAATAAAATATTTATACATGCAAGGTTTGATATAATGAAATACATCAACACACCTTATTATAACAACAACAATATTGAAGACTTAATATCTACAAATATCATTACTATTATTACTAAAACAATAAAAATTATTAAATTATTCCTAGAAGAAAAAAACTCAAAAACATTAACAAAAGAGGAAGTGAGAAAAAAAACTAAAATTATTATTATTATTATTATTATTATTATTATTATTATTATTATTATTGTGTTAATAATGGGGAAAAAATCAATCAAAGAAAAAAATATAGCTAAAACAAATCATTTGACGTGAAAATAAATAAAAAATAATAAAAAACAACCAAAAGAAAGAACAACGAAAAAAATATATAAGTGGAAAAAGAAAAAAACAATCAAAAAAATTATAAAGAGGGAAAAAAATCATTTAGAGGAAAAAAAAAAAACACATGGGAAAAAAACAAAAAAAAGTGTAAGTGGGGAAGAGAAAGAACTATGTAATGCAACAGTGGTCTAACCATGACTTCTTGGTTAGTAAACAGACACTTTATACATTGAGCTAAAAGTTCTTCTTCATATCTTACAATGCAAAAATAATAAAATATTAATACACTAGCGAACCGAACCAAAAAATCTGAGCAATACTATAGTAATTCACAGTGATTTGTTTCATAATGAATAATAACTGAACCATAATCTCTTTTAGTATATAGTATAATAACATCCAAGGTTGTCAATACCGTTCCGGTTTTTCTATTGAAATGGAACGTTTCGGTTTCGAAGCGTTTCAGCATGCCGTTTCGGGGTTGTACTGTTCATATATATATATATATATATATATATATATATATATATATATATATATATATATATATTAATTTAACAAACATAATTAAAATTCAAGATAAATTAACTTTAAATTATACAATATAAACACAAAGTCAAACAAACATAATCTCAAAATTAAAAAAAAAATCATAAGCTAATCAAAATAAAGAGGATTTTAAGGCCAGAATTAAAACTGAGACGATGTCGTTTCGTCTCGGTTTTTTTAACGGCACGGAACGTTCCGGCCGGAACGGAACGGAACGGAATTGAAAGCCTGATAACATCTAACTAAATTGACAAGCCTGATAACATCTAACTAAAAATTATTGTACACTAATAATACATATTCGTTATGACTTTCAACCATGTTGATTGAACAAAAACCACTAAAAGTTATTGGGCTATCCAATCTAGGTGAGAGCGAAATATAACAAGATTTATTAGATAAAAAACAACATAGCTATGGAAAGACAAATAAAATATTTAATGTGTATTCATCATATATAGTCTTATTTGATAAAGGAACTATCACATCCTTATATATATATATAAAAAAAACTAGAAAACCCTATTAATATTAAATAAAAAAAGAAAAAAAGAAAATTATTCCCTTAAAAATAAGACCCTAATAATACTAACCATGGAAATAAAAACAGATTTTTTCTTCTTCTGAAAAACTCCCGAGGGTTATTTGATATTTCAAGTAATATGGCCTTATTTTATATGACTAGGTCCAATAAAAAAATGTCAAATGACAACATATTGAAAAGCTTGCGAAATTAAAGAAATTTTTTGATTATCAAATTACAACTATTAAATATTTAGAGCTTAGAAGATAGATAGACACTTAGAAGAAGAAACGAAAATAAAATAAAATATATAGAGAGAGAATTAAAAAATAATTCTTAAATAAGTAGGAGAATTTTTATCATATGAGATTGAATGTGATTTTCTCTGTACAATTTATGTTTATCTTTCTCCTATATTTCAAGTATTTAAACACTATAAAATTTGTTTCAAGTTTCGAGATTTCAACTGTTATACTCATAAAAAATCTTACGATCCCGTTTTATGATATGATTTTTTAAACCAATGTAGTACTATATATATGAATATGAAGACACCATTTGGCAATCTATGGTTTGTAATGTACTCGAACTACACGCACCACCTGTTTGTGAATATGCTTCACTGAGCGTTGGAGGTACTCAGCCGACTCTAAAGGTTCTGCCTTCTTCTAACGTGGATGTATTGATATGTCTTGTATGGGCTCTTGCTGAGTCGATATTATTCGTGTTACTTTTTATGCACTTGTCGGCTTTTCAGTGAAATCCATTTGGGATTGTTAACATTTTTCAAAACGAATTTGAGTGGTGCAGATGTCCTCTCCAAATTGTTGAAGGTGAGGCAGGCACAGTTTGAAGCTCTTCGGCTTTAGCTGAGCAGGCAATGGCGAGAGCAATTTTACAATATAAATTATATTTTTTTAATTTAATTGTTAGATTGAGATAAAATTTTACGAATTTATTGATGTATTTAAATATATTATGTTAAAATTTCAGAGCAATCAGAGAATGTAATGATATTTTTGTATAATTATACATATTCATAATTTTGTTCAGAAAAATTATTTTATTGTGTTTTTTTTAGATTAAATTGTATAATTCTAAATAATTCTATTTTTAGATTTGAACTATTTTTAATTAATATATTTAATTATATATATACATAAATAGTATAACCCCGAAACGAAGTGCTGAAATGTTTCAAAATCAAAACATTTCATTTTAATTGAAAAAATAATATATTTACCAAAACAGAATGGACAACCTTTGCCAAAAACAAAAAAACTAAGCGTGATTTTTAACTGTGAAACTGTTCTCGTGTTAAATATAATTAACCCAATAAGTTTGACAGGCCAGCTCTAATGATTTTTAAATTATTTTAATAAAAATAATTGATTTATTGACTTATAAATCTTTTCCATAACTCAATAATACAGTCCCCTTTCTTTATATTTTTATTTTTTATTTTTATTACTATCAGACCCACACCGGATATGACAGCTATCATGCAACTCTACTTTCTACTTTCCTCGATTGTCCACAATATTTGGGCCCGCGATCAATTGAATTTATTCTCGAGATAAGATCACCTCCAAATTGGAGTAGGCCCTATGATTTCAGCTGGAATTGATTGATTAGACTGCGATTCTTCAAGCCCAGCTTGAAAGACAGACAAACATGGCAGCTCCTTTCGGCTTTTTCTCCAAAATAATTTCATCAACCAGTGACTGCAAATACACCATAGACCTCGTTTATCTGAACACTTCTGTCCACCAAATTCACTTCAGCTGATGAACACAGGGAAGCCAACAGCAGCTTCCCATTGGTCTAGAGGTGCTGGCTCACAACGTACGTACGTACTCTTTTAACCATAATCATTAAACTCGTAAATGATACCATGTTTTTGTTCTTAGGAAATCACCAGTAAGGATCTCCAAATTTATGAAGTCTTCTGGTTGGCAGCGCAAATAGAGCTACTTATTATCATCTTTTCTGCAACGACCAAAACTCTATCAGTCAAAATTAACTACCACCACAAAGTGGTCAATCTCTGGTATAGTTCTTACTCCTGGTTAAGCTAAATGACAAGAGCATAGTTGGTAAGTTCGATCAGCCTCAAACATAGGAGGGAATTGCCGCACATGATGTTACAGAACCATCTTATCTAAAAATTTAAGCTTGTAGGTGAGGCTCTATAATATAATTTATATTATTCTCTAACATACCCCCTCAAGTGAAAGCCCTCTAGGCTTGAAACTTGCATAGACCCACATCATCTTGTGCTTGTTTTTTTATCAAATAAAATGGGGGTGGTGAGATTCGAACTCGTGACCGCTGGGTCAACAAGACTCTGATACCATGTTAAGGAATAATCTCACCTAAAAGCTCAAGTTTGTAGTTGAGACCCTATAATATGATTTATATTATTCTCTAATACATGACCTATCAAAAATACCTTCCATATCTCATGCATGCATGTCAGAATGTGGGCTTCCTATTTGCTCTCGTGATTGCTGTAACCAAGAGCTCAGCTAAGATAGTAAGATCTATAACCTCAAACAAAAATAAGGTTATGAAATACACTTACAGAATAATATAAATCATATTTTAGACCTCATTTAAGAATTTAAATTTTTAGATGATATGGTTCCTTTACGTGACATCAGAACCTTATTGACACAACAGTTACGAGTTTGAATCTCATCATCCTTATTCTATTTGATAAAAATTAAGTACAAAATAGTGTGAACATGTATGCAAGTTTCAAACCCAAAGAGATTTCACTTGGAGGAAGGTGTTAGAGAATAATATAAATAATATTCTAGAGCCTCACTAAATAAATTAAATTTATAGGTAAGATTGTTCTCTGATACCCTACACTAAGGTTTTTTTTCTCTCTCTCTCTATAAAAAAATACAATAGATTCTACTTTGACAAGTTTTCCTCCTAATTCCATCAATTTTTTCATGTGATAGTTTTGCTCTCATCAGTTTATCAATCTATGTTACCTTTTCAGCCTTATCTGGTTGTCCAGAACACCGTTATAGTATTTTCTCACTTTATTTGGAACTTAAAGTTTAGGATTCATCTTCTTGTTTCAAAAAAAGGAAAAAAGAAGAAAAACATGATAAATAATTTCTACATTCTTTCTCATATATATAGATGGGCTTTTTATTTATTTTTTTATGTTTTGCCTATATATATATATATAATCCATGCCTCACAACTTAAATCATCATCACTACACGTGTTTATATAAAATTTTAGGGTATTAACTAGTAAATATATATAGTTATTCACTCCATTAAGATAAATAATAAAACTAAAGACGGAGGAAAAATCATTTTCACACAGCAACATGACATTACTTGATTGACAAAGATCGTAGCAAGCTAGCACGAAAATTCCATTAGTAAACTTCGAAACTTGGTCATCTAAACCAAACAAAACACATTAATTGACCAGACAATTCTTATATTGTATTGCAACAAAGCAAATAGCCATTACATTAAGCAGAGCACACCGCCTAGGTTTCATTTATTCCTTAATTATCATGGCCTTATAAAATTTGGAAGCGCAAGCACGTCCTCTTAATTATACGAGCTGAACCCTAATTCCCACAACTAATTCCTTTTCATAAAGCTTATAATCTCGTCAATTATCTTCTGTGCATGAGTTGCAGTCTCTGGATCCATATCGATGGCGATCTTATTAAAATAGAAGCTATGACCCATTCCATGATTCATCAAAACCTCTACTTCCTTGCCAGCTTTCTTCATTTCCTCGCAGTATTCCAACTCACTGTCACGAAGCAAATCCAGCTCCGCCACCATAACCAGCATCGGGCAGAGCTTCAGAGCGGCTAGTGGAGGTGCTTGTGGACCCATTGGGCACGTGATAGGATGGTCTTTAGTGCTACCAACAGGCAAAGCAAATGACATGAACTTGTTTACCATTTCACGTGTTAATAATGGATTGTCCGGTAAATCCAGAAAAGACTTGCTCGGCTCGGCTCGTAAGAATCCAGGGTGTATAGCCACACCACCACCTATCCTCAGTGGTTCGATGTCATCTGCCCCGGCTCGAGCTGCTACCTGATGAACTAAATTCCCACCAGTGCTATCCCCGACCAGATATATTCGGCTGAAATCAGCATAGCTTGAGATCCATTGATCGGATAAGTCGCCACGAGCAATGGCCCGAAGCCAAAGAAACGCAGCATAAGCATCCTCGCTCGGAGCAGGGAGCTTATGCTCGGGGGCACGCCGAAGGTAAACCGAGACACAAATGGCTCGGGCAGAGCGTACAAGTCTCGTATAGTAGTGGTAGTACATGTACATGTCAGGTTGGCTAATACAATAACCCCCGCCATGGAAATGAAGAATCACCGGAAGCTGGCCCGTGCTATGGACATCGTGGTCGTTCCCTGGAATGTATATTCGGACAGCAAGGCCGCTCTTCGGCTCAATAGTTTGGTCTCGAACAGCCACCCCATCTATGAATTCTTCATGGGGTGAAACTGGTTCCATCAAGAACCCAAACTCAGGTGGACCTGTCCATGTTCGGTCAACAGTGCCATCTTCAAAAACTCGAAGATAACCTGAAACCTCATCAACGATCTTTTTGCCGGTAACCATAGCTAGCTAGCTCGTTGCCCCTATCTATGAATGTTGATTACTACCATGGAACCCTTCGGCTGGATATATAGCGTTGGAGGGATTACTTTAGTGGGAGTGGGTTGTTGGAATGGACTACTTTTTCATTTTCACCAATTATATAAATTCTACTGACCTTCACGGATGCAATTTCATCGTTTAGCATCCTCAAAAACGAAATTTCCCATAAAAGAGCAAATAATTTCAAACTTAATACCATAAAAAATGTCATAATAAAAAGTTTATTCACCACAAATGTCTATGATGACAAGGCCTAGCCTCAGACATCCCAGGGAGCATGTTTAGCTTGTTTTTAAGAGTTTTTTTTTTTTTTTAGAAATACATTAAAACAATGTGATTTTATTTTTTTAAAATTATTTTTGATATCAACATATATGAAAATGATATAAAAACACTAAACTTTTTAATTTAAAATAAAAAATAAATAATTTGTTTTTTAAAAAACACTTTTAAAACATAAATGTCAAACAAGATACTAATATGTTGTGGGACATGCATGTGAATTGGGTCATCATCATCCTAATATGAAATTTATTTTAAGTAGATGTGCGTGCGTGTGTGTGTATATACACACATTTTTATACTATAGTTAATATATATACATGCATGTCTCTAATTGTTTATACCATTATTAAAAAACACACTAATGATTTTTATTTTATATTTAAAAAAATTTGACTCTCCCTCCAATGAAATGTAAGGCAAATTACTCGTATTTTCTATGTAAAATATTTACAACACCCCTTTAATGCAAAGTGGTCCATTATCCTATAATATTCAATTGCTATAAATCTTTTTGATAGACCCGTGAAATAAATTAGGGGTGGCCATATTCTAGATTATAAGGGATAAGGATAGTCATAGCGTCTCCAGCAAAAAAAAAGTCAAAAGAAAACTAAAATTGAATAAATAAAATTATTTTTCCAATTTTTCTTTCATGATATTACATTTCCAATGAGAGCCAAATAAAAAGCCAGCCAACAATACTTTGCTGTCAAAAACAAAAATCATTTCCACGAGCTAGAACACTAAAATACATTATTTAACTTTTTCAATAGTTTTTTTCTCAAAAAAGAAATAAAATATTAATATTAAATATATTGAAATACAAATAAGTTATTAAAATGATTTTTTTCATTAAAATGTGAACAAAAAAAAATTATATTTACTCTATTTAAAAAACCATATCACCGATTAGCTTTTCAAAGAGCTTTTATCATTAAAGATTCTCTTATAATTAGATGCAATCTTCGAAATTGTGGGCTTGTAATTTACGCAGATGCTAAACATAGGTAGTTTTTGATACAAATCAAACCGAATCGAAAATGTTCACCCATAGATAGTTTCAGTTTTTACCAAACCCTACGTGATATTGACAGATAGAAAAACATCACCGCTCCTTTTACCAAACCCTAGATGTCTATTTATGGTGTGTTTAAAAATATTTTTGAAATAATTTTTTTATTTAAAATTAAAATAAAATAATGTTCTTAGATCATTTTAGTATACTAATATAAAAAAATATTTTTTTTAAAAAGAAATTATTTTAATATATTTTTAAAAACAATTTCAACAACACCCTCAAATAATCATGCATTAATATATATATATATATATATATATATATATATATATATATTACACATTAAAACTATAAATAAAAAATATCAATTGAATATATTTTCAAATATAACATACTTTGACAGCGCATCCAAGCTATTTAAGTTAATAAAAAAAAACAACAAATTCTATTTTTACGATATATTAGACTTATTCTAAATATTTCTTTTTCCATATACTTCATGTCCAATTAATAAAGGAATAGTATTTACTTTCAAGATGCCTGTCTGCTCGCACGGCACAATTTATTCAGAGGCCACCAACAAATATTCGCCTTTTTTTCCGGTATAAGTGTCAGTTTGACATTGTATTCTTAATTGTTTTTTGAAAAAAAAATGAATTTTTTTATTTTAAATTAATATTTTATATAATTTTGTTATATTAAAAATATTTTTTTAATAAAAAATAAAAGAATAAGAATCAAAATACAAAACAAAAAATTATATATATTAAAACAAGCCAAAATAAAAATTCTCACCACAACAGAGCGCAGGCCAATAGATCGTGATAATATAAATCATAATAATCCCCTCTTAGTTATTCTTTTTTTGTTATCGAGATGATTTTAAAAATATTAAAGATATTTTATACGTAGAAAATATTTTTTAAAAATGAAGAGAGATTTTTTGTCAAATTCTTGAGATTTTAATCGGTCCATATAATTATTTGGTGTCAAAGAGTATTTTTAGAATTTATCCATAATAATATAAGTGACTAAATTAATTTTACTTACGAACATAAATATTCAAAAAAAAAAAAAATTGTTCCTTGCCTTTGGTTACAGAAGGTTCTGCAGAGAAAAAAAAAATCCAAAATTCCTTTCAAGGTATTTATCATGAAAATATTGGGAGAACTAGGATTGAGTTTTGTAATTTCATTAAATTACTCGAAGATCCCTTTTGTTTTTCTTCCTTTTATTATATTTAATTACAACATAGTAGTAATCTAACAAAACGAATTAATTACTTATTATAGTTTGAGAAACCATTTTTAATCCTTTAATATGTTGATTTGGATTGGAAACAAATTCATGGTATCTTTACCTTTAATATTAAATCATTTGACAATTAAATTTGATAATTTAATTTTTGAAGTGGTTGTCTTGGTATAACAATTAGATCGCAAATTTTTCATGTTAACCCGGGTGGTTGAGGTCATTTTTTTTAAACTTTTTTTTTATCAATTATCTTTTTCAATTTATTTACTATCATTGTATTGTTTTATTTATATTATTAAATTAATTAATTTTATTAAAGTCACTCATGTCAATAGCTCAATTAGATTTTATTAAATTCTTTTCAATTTTATCAATCTTTAATTTGTATTCTTTTTTTTAAACGCTTGTATTGCTTCTTTATTATTATTATTATTATTATTATTATTATTATTATTTGTTTCTAAAAAAATCAGCTAGCTTAGATGCTGTTCTAAACAAAGCAAGGAGAATCTATTCATTTAAAGCTAAAAAGCCGATATTCTGAGAGTGGCAGAGCCCACCAGCACAAGCGAAAGGTGTCTGAAATCACACCTCTTCATTCGGTACGTCTCAAATCGAATGCAATCTAATTCTACAAACGAAAGGAAATTCACTAGATCTAGACATGATGAATTGAATGCAATCCACCCTCCATTCCTGCTATAAGTACCGAGGCACATTTCTCTCAGTCAAGCTTCAAAAACACAAACGCAACAGCACTGCTAAGAGACCACGAGGATAAATCACTCCATGGATCAAGAATCATCCCCACCATGTGCTGGTGTTGGGATTGTCGAGTTTCTTCAAGGAAAGAGCTATTTCATCACAGGAGCAACTGGGTTTCTTGGAAAAGGTATGTAATGGACCTAGCATTAAACATTTTCTCCCCCTCTCTTTTTACTCTCTCATGTGTATGTGTGTGTATTTATGTGTGTGTGTATAATTTCAAACCTATAACCATATTGCTGGGTGTTTTCAATCTCTGTCTCTGTATGTTTTTAGCTTTGGTTGAAAAGATGCTGAGAGGAGTTCCTGATGTGGGAAGATTGTTTCTCTTGATCAAGGGGAAAGACAAGGAAGATGCAATGAAGAGATTGAAAAGTGAAGTATGTTTTGTATATCATGTCAGATTAAACTTTCAGTCCCCAAACTCTGGATATATTTCCAATAGAAGTAGTCTTGATAAGAAATTTGACCTTCTCTATATTATTCAGATCATAAATGCAGAAGTTTTCAAGAGCCTTAAAGCAATTCATGGAAATTCATACGAAGCCTTTATGATCAGCAAGTTAGTTCCTGTGTGTGGGGATGTTTGCTCCGAAAATTTAGGGATTGATGCTCAAGCAACTAATGAAATTGCCAAAGAAATCGATGTGATTATCAACTCAGCAGCTCAGACAACTTGGGATGCAAGGTTAGTTTTGTTAATTTTGTGTCTAGGAAAGTGCAAGAAATTAAGTAGCATGTAATTTGTGGCCATATCTTCCGAGCCATCCAAGTTGTTCAGTAGTTTTTCTGTTCTTTTCAATTTCATATGTTACTGTATCGATTTTAGTTTCTTTTTTATATGTATTTACGTAAATATGAATACGCAGGTACGATGTTGCAATCAATATAAACACGAAAGGCCCTGCTCGTGTCTTAGAATTTGGGAAGAAATGCAAGAAACTTAGACTTTTCTTGCATGTCTCAACTGGTACGTACAAATGGAAATCAACAGTCTCATCTGATTATTTTTATAATCTTGTAAATAACTGGATCAAGGGGGTAAATACCATGTATATTACATGCACAGCTTATGTTAATGGGACAAGACAAGGAGTATTCTACGAGAAGCCTTTCTGCTTGGATAGAAGATCAACAAGGAGAGACACGATCACCTCAAAAGCTCAAGAAATCTCTGTCCCCTTTCTGGATATCGATGCTGAAATCAAGTTGGCTTCTGTTGCTGCCGAATCTATTAGCAAAAATGCAGATCAAATCATGAGAGAGTTGGGAACGGAAAGGTATTGATTTAATCCCTCTTGTTTTAGGAAACCCCCACTTCGAGCACCGGCAGAAGTTCGTGTCAAATTGGCAGTCGAGCCCCGGTGAACCAAATTTCATCAATCTAACTATATACATTAGATTTACGCAATATATAATATATATATTTGAAATATGCATTTTCAAATATGCTCTCACAATTCACTTGCACGCTTACTTAAACTCTATTGATTTGACAATCTCATATTTTTTAACAATGGAGGATGCCTCTTATTTATATGGATCAAATAGATATATTATTATAGTGGTTGAAGATTCAGAGCTGGCCTACAATTAATGGTTGTAGATTGGTAGTTGAAAGTTGAAATAGTTATAGAGACATAATTGTCGGGAAAATCTAGAAAAACTCTCCTATTATCTTTCATTTCATACATACAATAACATATTAGCACTAAATTAAAAAAAAAAAAAAGAGAAATTCCTTTCTAGCGAATTTTATACATACAGTAACTATTGGTTGTCATATAGGGCGAGAATCCATGGATGGTTCAGCACTTATGAAATGACCAAGGCAATGGGCGAGATGCTGGTCGATAGCTTGAGATCAAGCATACCTACTGTCATCATCCGTCCGAGCTTTATTGAGAGCACCTACCGAGAACCTTTTCCCGGATGGATACAAGGATACAAGTATGCTTCCGTTTTTTGACATTCTATTGTCTCTAAGTAACATTGCTCCACATGTTTATATTTAATCAATTCTTGAGTGCTCCATGATTCCATTATATCTTGATATGTAATGAGAAAACAACAGGGTGCCAATCTTAGCAGCTTATGGACAAGGCCAGCTGCCATGGTTTGTTGGACACCCGAATACAATTGTAGATTCTGTAAGTGTGTGTGTGTGTTCGTGTTCTTCAACCCTTGCTAGTTCTTTGCTATTTTTCATATTCTGATAGCAATATTGATAGCAGGTTCCTATGGACATGGTAGTGAATGCAACTTTGGCAGCCTTAGCAAAGCACGGGAATGATGGAAACCCAGAACTGAATGTTTACCACGTCGCGACATCCGTCGCCAATCCGCATTCGTTTAAGGATGTCTTCAACTACGCATATGATTATTTCTCTTCTTCACCATTATTGGACTCAAAAGGGAAGAAAATTTCTATCCGTCCCATGGAGTTTCTGGTCTCGGTGGATAGCTTTACCGATCTCATAAAGAATGAAGTGGCGCAACGAAGTGGCCTTGCACCTGCTGGTGATAATGTGTACGAGTCGGATCCCAAGCGGTATCTTCGAATGCAATTGGCATGTCTCAAGACAGTGCATAGATTTATGCGGATCGCTAATTCATACAAGGCCTATATGTTTTATAAAGGAAGGTAAGGGTTTTACTTGGTGTTTGAGAATGTGGTAGAAAAACGTTTTTGAAAAAAAATAAAAAAAATATTATTATTTTTTATTTTAAATTAAGTTTTTTAGTGTTTTTAAATCATTTTGATGTGTTGATGTTAAAAATATTTTTTTTTTTTTAAAAAAAAACATCATTATGATGCATTTCTGAACGAAAAACACTTTTAAAAGTAATTTCAACCACACTTTCAAACAGCCATCATATACTAATGTCAAGATCAATCAGAAGTTTGAAAGAAAATGCTGAACTTATTAGCACAGTAGGACCAGACGAGGCTTTTGTTTTGTTTTGATGTTAAAAGCTAACCAAGAATGGGAAATATATGGTTTCTCATCAGGTTCGATGTTACAAATACGAAGAAATTGATTGAAGACATGTCCATTGAAGAGAGGAAGAAGTTTAATTTCGATGTAGAAAGCATAAATTGGGAGCATTACATCAAAAGCGTTCACATTCCTGGTGTAAGAAAGCATCTTCTTCGACAGACTCCAGCTCATGCTAAACTGTAGTTAGTGTATTCAATGAAGGGTAATAAGTTCCTAAACAATAAATTCCTTGCTGTAGTGTTGCCTTGAAGGCTTGAACAACATCGTTTAAATAAGAACACAGTGGGATGGAATCTCTTTGTATATATATATGGAATCTCTTTATATATATATATTGGCCTATGGAGCCATGACGTGAGGGATTGTTAGGTTGGAATTAAGAAATTATAAGGATAATATTGCAATAGGCTTTTTTTCTTTTCTTTTCTTAAAAAGTTAATGTAAATTGTCTTCCACGAAAAAATGTCAATTATCCTATAATATGCACTTGAAAAAAAATCGTCAAATAAAATGGTAAATGATTTTCAATTGAAATACAAAAAAAAAAAAAAGAAGATCAAGCAGCGATACTACATAATGGAGTTGCTAGGCATTTTTGCTACATTTAACATGGCAAAATGGCCATATAGCAATGAAATTGGAAGCTAAATCATCATATGATCAATACCCTGATCAGTTCCTATTGATAAAACTTACAATCACTTCAACCATCTTATTAGCTTGGGCAGCCATCTCTGGATCCGTGTCAATGGCAAGCTTGTTAAACTGGAAGCTGTGACTCATTCCATCATTCATGGAAACCTCTACTTCTTTCCCAGCTTTCTTCATCTCCTCGCAATATTCCAATTGATAGTCTCGAAGCAAATCCATCTCCGCCACCACAACGAGCATAGGTGGAAGTTTCAGAGTGGTTAGTGGCGGTGCTCGAGGACTGATTGGCCACACAATTGGGTGCTCCCCTGTGCTACCAATAGGCACGGCCAATGACGTGAACTTTTTCATCATTTCTCTTGTTGATAATGGGTTTTCAGGTATTTCTAGATATGACTTACTCGGCTTGTCCGATATGAAGCCAGGTTGTATGGCTATCCCGCCTCTTAGCTTTAACGGCTCAATATCATCGAACCCTGCTCGAGCTGCTACTTGATGCACTAAATTCCCACCGGAGCTATCCCCGACCAGAAACACTCGATTAAAATCAGCATAGCTCGTGAGCCACTCATCAGATAATTCGCCGCTAGCATTGGCACGGAGCCAGAGCAATGCAGTATAAGAATCCTCGACGGCTACCGGGAGCCGATGTTCGGGGGCAAGCCTAAAGTAGACCGAGACCAAAACAGCTTGAACCGAGCTCACCAGTCGTGTATTGAAGTGGTAGTATAAGCTCCAGTCAGGTTGGCATATGCAATAGCCGCCGCCGTGAAGATGAAGGATCAAGGGTATCTTAGCTTTGGTCTGGACATTGTTTTTCATTTCTGGGACATAAATTCGGACAGCAAGGCCTGTTTTTGGATCGATAATTTGGTCACGAACAGCCACCCCATTTATGAATTCTTCGTGGGGTGAGACTGGTTTCAACAAGGGCTCCATCTCCGGTGTACCGGTCCATGTTCGGTCCACAGTTCCATCCTCGAAAACTCGAATCCAACCAGGAACTTCATCAACAATTTTCTTGTTGGAAGCCATTGCTAGTATAGCTACCTTTCCGAATGTTGTTATCAGAATGGTTATGGCTGGTAGCGTAGGATGGATGTGTCCAATATAATGGGAGGGGGCTGGTTTCTACTTGTCGGTCAACAATTCTTACCATGATTTCTCGATATACTTAATTCATAATAATCTAACTTTAAATGTTTTAAATCATTAATTTTTAAAGGGATTGATCTGGTACTCTTCTAGTAATTAAAATCAAGATTGCTTTATGGTTGAATTGAGATATCATGTATAAGTGTCTGAAGTAAAATGTTATTATGATTTTTTTTTATACGAAAAACTTCACTTCTTGAAAAACATATTTTGTGGGCTCGGATAAGTGAGTAAATTCTGGTTGTCTAGGCTCTTACAAATGATATATGCACTCACTTGAACTCGAGATTTGTTGTGCAGATCACAATTTTTTTGTCATCACGTCACATCCCATGATAATTGTTATTATGATATGGTATATGATATAATAGGTTCAATCGAAGAACTTGAAATATATATGTGTGTGTGTGTGTGTGTGTGTGTGTATAAAAGTTTATTACCATGATAATATCATTTTTTGAGTTTTTAGTGATTTAATTGATTTAAATAAACTTGATGCACAAGTTCAACACCATTTTTTTTAAATTAAAATAACGAAACAACATTATTTCAAAAAATATAATTTACATGTTAACCGTGACCAAGCAATCAAAACTTTTTTTAAATTAGTTTAATTTTTAAGATAGATATAACAACTTAATCTGGCTACAATAAGCACTCAAATTCTTTCAATTTCTTAAAATAAAATCACAAAGTTGCATTTTTTTTTTATAATTGAATTATAAAACGGAGCTTAATCTCTATGCATGCAAAAACATGAGGATGTCTCCACACCACACATGACAACCCACTCTAAGCCAAAACTGTGTTTGGTATTACACAAACGTTAATTAATATTCCTCATGTCACTCTCTGTAACCCACAAGACGGACAAATTTTTGTTGATGGCATCGTGAACCCATGTGTTTCTTGAGTGGGGCTGTGTTTCTCGAGATGAATACACGTTGAATTACAAGCCAATAGATGGGAGATATCTTGTTCAATTATTTGATTAATTGAGAAATAATAAAATTAAAAAAATTCATATTTAATTAAGCATCATCATATTCAATTCAACTTCTTTTTTTCTTGTACAATTTTGTTTTTAATTAACATGGGTATATGGATCAGTTTGCGTGCATTTCGACTAATCTCATAAGCCTTGAAGTTAACGACAATGTAAGCTTTAAATGACCATTATATGAGCAACTACAAGACTCAAATCTGGGACTACAAGGATAACAAACTCTTTAATATCAATGAATTACCAATTAATGATTTTTTTTTATGATACTAGAGATAGCTTTAAGTTTAGTATTTAAGCTATTTGGTGAAATCGTGTATTTATAGCTGAGGAGATAATTTATTCTTCGATTTCCATTTTAATAATGTGGGGATTTCTTCAAGCATGAATGGATACTACCAAATTTTTATTTCACTTAAAAAAAAAAGTGGCATAATGCTTCTTACATGTGTGTAATTAGTGTATAGTCTTGTTAGAGATGGTTGAATATCTTAATTACTATCAATTAATTCAATTTATTTATTTTTTATCTAAACAATTTTGTTCTATTATTTTTTCAAAACAATTGTTGGGGTTGACTGGTCAAGTTTGACTTAGTCAATTCATTACTTCAACTACATTTAAAATGATTATTTTTTTTTAACTTCAAATTAAACCTGGATCTAGATTAAGTTTTATATTAACTTACTAAGCCAAATCAGGTTTAATAATTATATTTTTTATATATTCATGTTTATTATTTAAAAATTGAAGCTAAAGGTTTGCCTATAAACTTTTTATTTCTTTAATAAAAAGGCTAGAGGTAAAAAGAAGCAACTTGGAAAATCAAAATTTTAATATATATATATATATATATACAGCTAAAGCAAGAATTTGTTGATCCGAGTACATGCGTTTTGTAGGGTATAATCTTATGTGAATAATTAAATATCATTGAGTTGTTGTTTTAGGATAATAAAAAAAAATGAATGTTTTTTTTTGTGTTTTTTATTTTAAAAATATAAAAATTTTATTTTATATTTTTTAATCAAATATATTTTTATATCGACAATTTTTATTTTTATCTCGAAATAATAATTAAAAACAATAAAAAAAAGTTTTGTGGCCTAGACTTTCAGAGGGATAATATTGGGTTAAGGGAGAGCACATTTGTATATGCTCACTTCCAATCAATGTGAGTTTTTTTAATGTTGAGTTAATTTATTAATTGAGAAATAATAAGATTTTAGCCATAGTAGTCCTCCATATGGTATCAACCATGGGACGTCAAAACACTCCGGTGCTCTTTAAATTCTCCTTTTCTCTTACAATAATATTTTAAATTTCAAAACTATTTTTGAATTTATTGATTTGAATTAAGTGAAAGTATGAAGAATAAAAGGTAATTATTATTTTTTATTTTATGTTAAACCATGATCACTTATTTTAAATTCAGTGATTTATATTCAATAAGCTTTATTCATTTAAATTAATTAAATCACATATATATTAATTGATAATCTTATTAAAATTAATATGATTTCATTAAAATTATTATTATTTTAAAAAACAATATATTCAAATATAAAATATATAACCTTTAATAAAAAATAAGATCACGTCCTTGAATCCCTATAAATGAAATTTACAATCTCTTCAATCATCTTCCAAGCTTCTGCAGATATCTTCGGATCCGGTTATATGATACCAATAAAATAAAAACCTTCTTGTCATTTGGGCCAAGTCTAAAAGCAGTGATGGATAGCCTCTGTTTGGTTGGGCTGGGCCCAAACAACATACACAGCTGCCCATTCATGGAATGGATAGCTTATTGTTTAACAGCATCGATAGTTACATACCAGTTGGGCTTGGCCCGAGCAGTAAAGATGGATTACCTGTCATAAAATGCAGACATGGTTGGCTGCTGTTTGGGCCGGCCACAAGCGACAAACGATGTTGTTAGGAGACGAGGTCCAAACGATGTTTCATAAAGATTTATTTTTATTTATTTAAAATTATTTTATTTATTTTAAAATTATTTTAATATGAGGATGTTAAAACTAGATTTTCAAAAATAAAAAATAATTTTTTTTGTATTTAAAGTATTTTAAAAAGCATATAATATAGCTATTTCATTAAAAAAAAAAGGAAAAAAAAAAGATGACTCCACACTCTCCTGTGTCTCATAACGCGACTGTCACTCCTGCAATTGATGATATCGGCTGTAATTTTTTTTTTAATTTAAATGTTCAGATTAATTTATATATATATATATCGATTAATTCTATTTTAAAATTAAAAATTATATAAATTTTTAGTGATTATCATATTAGTAATCACATAATTTAAACTAAAAATCACAAAAAAAATAAATTAATTCTAATATTTTACTACTAGATCACCATCTAGATTGTTCGGTTATAAATTTTCTTCATTCGATGAGTAAGAATTCTAAGATCATCGTCCAATAAACCATCACATGACACCTTTCCCTTAAAGAATTAATATACTCTCAATTATCCTCTTGACAAAAATTAATAATATTTTGTTATATGTCATGATCAGTTATTATGATTATTATTATTATTATTTAACACCACTAACAAATTAATAAATATCATGGTCGGCGTGACATATTACTAGCAGCCATACGAAGGCTTTGTCCCATTCGATTTTGACGGTACAGTTATGTTGTCATTCTTTTAGTTTTTCTTTAATGTTATTTAAATAATATATTTAAAAAATATATATATTTTATACTAACACAGTAAAACAATTTAAAAATACTAAAAAATGAAATTTGAAACAATAAAAAATAAATCAAAATTTAACAAAATAAGCATGTTGAACCTCTCTCTCAAACACTTTTAAGTTATCCTTTCTTATATATATATATATATATATATATATATTCTTCACTTGAACCATTCAACTCTCTTCAAGTAAGCTTTTGCAAACTAAAATTAATCATGTTCCTTGTCATGTCCTAGAAAAACAATCCCCGTCCGAACTTACAATAGTAGAATAGCAAATTTTATGTTTCGCCGGCCGGGGAGGGGACTCGGGGAGGATACATTGACATGAAAAACTTATTCACACACACGCACACACACACACATATATATATATTGAAGCTGTATTTCTAAAAGGTATTGAGTAGAAAAAAGAAAAAAGAATTAAACTTTAAGTAGAGTTCAAGATTGGCTCCCATCAGTTCCATAGCTCCATTTCCATGAACCAGCATATCTACTAGAAAAGTCTTTTCGATAGAGATAGAATCTTGCTCGGAAAGAAAGTAAGAAAGAAATCACTCTCTCTCATTCTCTCTCTCAAGTGGCAATATATCTTCGTGAATTCCATGATGCGTACATATATTATACATTTATTTTTCTCTTTTCGTTCCAGTTCTTTTCTGCTGACAGCTTCGAGGATCCTTCACTGGCTATTTGTCTCGTTAATTCAATGAACTTTTGCCTATATGTGACGGGGGTTCTATTTGAGGAGAAGCATAACTTAGTTTTTTAAAATTTATGCGATGGAGTTTGGAGGACAGCAAAAGGTGGATATGTGGAAAAATGTCGCCGTTCGCTAGCTTTATATAGAATTACGCCATTGGTGGAGCTTTTTGTTTGGTGTAGAGCAACACCACAAGTTAATCAAAGGGATCTGTAAGCAAAGATGGTTCTCTCTACAAATCTATGGAGAAAAGCAGGCACTACTACCTGTCCCAACAAAAAGCTAGCTGGAGAAAAGAGGATTCATTGCATGCCCTATTCTTCTACTGCTAAAGATTTTGTCTAGTTGCGTTGACATGTACGAACTCTGTGCGTATTCAAAATATTATACACATTATTTCTCCGTCAATGAACTTTGCTGTGCTAATGACTAACATCACTAAGGAATAAATTGTATTTGCTTTAATGTTATGGTTCAGTGAATGGATTCCACTATCTTTTCCCAAGCCTCCTGCTGACCTCGCCTCTTCGCCTGTTCATAATCTGTGAGTGGGATTAGCAGTGGAATCTGACATTATCAATGGAGTTGCTTTGTTAAACACGTACATGGCTGCAGCTTATTGGGTTGTTGGGACATTTCTTGCGATGTTTAGTTTCTTTGATGCTGTGAAAAGTTTCGAGGCACACTCATGAATTTGAAGTGATGGAATACAGATGAATCTGATAGCACCTGGTGGGAAATCTCTTTTTGCTAACATCATCACTTGAAATGGGAAAACAAGGGAGAGAATTTGAAGGTATAAAAGATCAGATTATCCCAAATGTGGGAAGCAAATTAATTGAGTTTTCAGTGGAAAAATGAAAATGTTTCTTTATGAGAAACAGTGATGAAGGTTGTAAATCACCTGTTGATTCCAAACATCACGACCTAGAAATTCAGTAGTGATGGAATTATGTTTTCAAAGCATGCATGGAGATAAGAATCGAAAGGCCTTTCATGTTTATTGTTGGTAAGAGAATTTGAGTTTTTTTTTTTCAGGTAAAACTTTTCCAAAAAATATTTTGTTTTTATTTTGTAACAAAAAATACATATAAAATTAGGAGCAAGATTGAGCCAAACATTTAATTTAAGAGATTTTGGATATATATATATATATATATATATATATATATATATATATATATATATATATATATATATATATATAATTTATTTATTTTTATCCAAAACAACATTATTTTAAGTTGATTTAACAAATTTGCAATTCAAGTCTTAATCTAGTTCAAGTATGATAACTATAATTCAAAATTGAAATATCAATGTTTTAAACTTAATATAGAGATTTTAAACTCATAAAAAGATAGTGTTTGATATGTTGGACAATATTGATTGAACTAGACTGGACTAGATATATAATTATTTTTTCCTATGTTTAGGGTGTATTATACTAAAATTAATAATATATCTTATTTTGTGTTTGATAAACAATAGATAGAATGCAATCAACCTTGCTTAGAGCTCAGACCAATATGAGTTTAAGAAAAAAAAGAGAAAGACTTGATCCAATCTAAATTGGTAAAAAACATGTATTGACACGCAACTCGGTCAATCAAAGATAAAACACAGGAAACAAATCATTCTTTTTTTTTAATCAAAACAAAGTTGCTTTGATTTTTTTCCGAGTCAACTTGTGTTGCCCCCAATTAATAAAAATCAAAGTAATTAGGTCAACTAAAATTAGTGCTCTTGAGCTATGACTCATGCCTTACCTGAGGTGGACTCATTATTTTGGTTTTAAAACTATGATAATATTAATTTTATTAGACATTGACTTGATTCAATCCGAGTTAACTCTCTTGACTCATGACTCAAGTCATGTATTAGGTTGACCCAAGGTTGAGTTTTACATATATGAGAACAATCGTTATTATTATTATATTGACTAAGATAAATGGTCAACATGTGTAATAAACCAACTTTCCATGGCATTAGTCTAACAACACTATAGGCTCAAAAGAGATAAATGGTCAACATGTGTAATAAACAAACTTTTCATGGCATTAGTCTAACAACAATATAGGCTCAAAAGACAATAATACTTTTTTCCCACTACTATATATATTTTTACCGAAATTTCAGCAGAGTTTCCCCATAAATTAAAGAATCTCAAGTTATCGATATTCAATCTGCCACACATTTTCACAATCAATTTCTCTTTCAGTAGTTTTTCAACATCTCAAAGTGCAGTTTCATCAATACATCAACCCATTAAATTTTAGTAAAGCAAGAAATAATCTCCATATTACATATTATTATAAAATTATTAGTCATGCAATGTGATTTTAAGGACCATCAATATGTTGTGTGTGTATGTATTCCATCCTAATTATAAAAACATAAAATTTAGATCGTATTTAATTTATTAAATTCAACATCCGAATAATAAAATCATTACAATAATAATGGTTGTAATTCTCACAAAGCTTAACTAAATACATTCATTTTATTTAAACAAAATATGGAAGCCATGTACATAATTTACTCCTGGTTTGCATATGAAGGTCTTGACAAGAGATAATTCAAACATAATAATGTATATAATTTAAGATTATAATGTTAGGAGAAAGAAAATTACTTAATTTAGATAATCATTATTCAAACATATATTTTTATTTTATTCTTTAGAAATTTCATTTAAGTATAATTCATCATCAATTATGTGCTACCCTTCCACCTTTTAATTTTCTCATCAAAATATCTATTAAACGATTCCAATATACATGATGACATCAATATAACTCATCAATATCATTAACTATTTTCTTCCTGAAATAGTTAATCAATTTTCTTCTTATAGATCCACGGACATGTCGTTATCAAATTTCCCTTGACACATAGCTTCCATTCTCAGAACAACTAATCAAGTTTCTTATTATTGTCTATATCAATGTTCTGTACTGCTATCATTAACTTCCATTCTTAGAAGAGTTAATTAGATTTCTTGTTATTGTCGATATCACTGCTCTGCACTGATATCATTAACTTTAATTATCAGAACAATAAATCAAATTTCTTGTTGCTACCGATATCAATGTTCTACACTAAAATCATTAACTTTCATTCTCGGAACAGTTAATCAAATTTCTTGTCACTACTGACATTAATATTTTGCATTGACATCATTAACTATTTTCTTATCAAATAAATTTATAATTTAAATTCATTTTACAGAAGATGCCGATATCAATCTTATATATTGATATCATTAGCCATTTCTATCCAAAATGACTAATCAAGTATTCTTATATAGACATATACACTATATTTTTTATTTAATTACATTGTCATATCAATTGCATTTTCCCTTCAACTAATCATAACTCATACCGTTCAAACTATACAAAAATTATCATTCTTTATATAATCAATAAAATAATGGCTAAAAGATACATATATGTTGCATATGCTCCATTAGTGGTTTTTGGCTATTGTTGCATAGCTCCTAAGGTCCCCTATATAATAATAATATATTCATCATATCATCTCATCATTACATTGTACATTATTTTTTTTTCAATAATAATCTTAACTCAACACATAAAATTTTTCTCTTAAGAGATTTCTTTCCCCTTTTAAGTTCTCATTGCCTCTTTTACGACACCTATTTTGGTTGTCATAACTTTTTATTTAAAATTAAGTTCCTTACATAATGTTTTTTAATTTGATCATTAAAATTAAATTACACATCTACTTAAGGGATATTATTTTTCCTGTATTTTTATGGTTTGTCGAAATTGGCAACAATGCTGCCAGTTCAACTCTCCTCAAATTTATGCACATATCTTGAGTTTCAGAGCTTCGATTCTAGTGTGATCAGTCATGTTAGAAAGCTAACATTCCTTACTAAATTTTTTATGAATAAGTCATCCCCAAAATAAATTATTTTCTAAGTCTAATTACTGGTGGAAGTTAATAAGTTGAATATGAGCAAGTTTATTACTACACCTCAATGGTTCTAAATTGTTTGTAACCCTTATTTCCCTTCAACAAAAACCATCTTAATTTCATTACTGATCTATTACATTAACTCTCTTAAATATAAACACAATTAATTCCTCCCAATTATTCTTGCTAGGGGCTAGCCTCTACCCTCCTACACACTACAACATTTCTACATAATTCCTCCTTTAACAATCGTTATCCTCAAAATCTAATTATCCCTATACAAAAATTCATTGTCCCAATTATTCCATGAACTATAATTTATGAATTTCAAATTAAATACATCAGTACTTAATCGAGTTCAAACTAACTTTATAATCAAGTTTAAAACTCCTTACCAGAAGATAATACGAATTTTGATTTGTTACCAATCAAAAATTTCAACCTCTCCTTTTGCTTCCTCGAGCCAACCCCTCTTCCCTTCCTTTTTCTACAATTTATTCACTTGCTTTTCTTGTTCAATTCTCCCTTTTGTTAGCTTTCGGCGTAGTAAAGAATAAAAAACAACGGGGTGACGGGGGGGGGGGGGGGGGGGGGGTTATTGTATTATCATTATTTACAAGATTAACCCCATTTATTTAAAATATTTCACTTTTGACCCAACTTTTCCTTTTCTTCTCGTTTGTGTTCATCCGCAATGAAATATATTATTATTATTATTATTATTATTATTAATGATTTTATATATTTATTTTTCTCTAGTGTTTACAACATAACATATGACTTAATCTTTGCCCTAGGATAACAACAAAGTTAGATTTTAAAAATTATGATAATAACTATTATAATTCTTATATTAACTCAAGTCAATGAAAAAAAATCCACCCACTACCCAAGCCTAGTCTTGGGTTAACCTCTTAGTCAAGTTTTAAAACTATGATAATAATTATTTTTATCCTTATATTGACTAGAGTAAATGGTCAACCCAACCTGTGGGCTAGGCTTTGCCTTGTTTTCACTTTTAATTGAAGCTTTAAAATTATGTTAATAATCCTTAACTTGTCCATTGAACCGACCTTTGCTCCCAGTTAAACTTGAGTCAGGTTTTAAAATTATAATGATAATCACTTTTATCCTTATGTTGACTCGGGTCTTTTCCCCGGTTAACCCTCTAATTGGCTTTTAACTATAATAATAAATATTTTTATTATTATGTTGACTCGGGTCAATAGTTAACTTGATCTATAACTCAGACCTTGCTTTAGGTCGACTCCCGAGTTGAGTTTTTAGACTATCATAATAATAACTTTTATCTTTATGTTGACTCGGTTTATTGATCAACTCGAACCGTGGTCTATACCTTCTCTCATGTTTATTTTTTAGTAGGGTTTTAAATTTATAATATTAATAATTTTTATTTTTACATTAACTTAGATTTGCCTGAGTTAACCTCTATACAAAAGATTAATCAGCCTTACCATACTTCTTTTAGTGGGATAAAAATTTCTTCACTAGAACAGTTATAAGGATATAACAAACTTCATAAAAAAAATCATCATGTCATGTCCAGCTTTATAGAGCATATCAAACACTATCTTAACATGTTTTCATGTTGATCAACAAAATTAAAATTTTATACTAGCATCTAACAAGCAAATTAGAACGAGTTGTTAAATCATAATTTGCTTTTGATATGATTGGATGAATGAACCTAATCTCTGTCGTCTTTAATGTTTTATTAAAAGAAGGTGGAATGCTAATATGTTGTTAGAATGATCAACGAGTGATCGATGATTAGACAACGAGCATTAACTGGTGTAGAAAATTTGATTGTTTTCGAGAAGTTAATCACTATATTTTTACTCTCGTGCGGAAAAAAGTCATTACTCGTTAGTTCCAAATTAATCAAAAGTCAAATAATAATAATAATAAAAATTATGATGATTCTATTAATGGAGTTATGACTATTTAGGATTAGCATATATGTACTTGTTTGGGATATTCACATGTTGGAGTTTATATATGGTATATAAATATATTTCTTCACATATATTGAATTATCATGAATTTGCTCACATAAACACCTAAATTATCTATTTTTTGTGTGGAGTTCTTTAATGTGCACCACTTAACATATAGTTTAAATCAATCATTTCCTTAGCTAGCTATCTTTCGAACATGTAAGGATTAATTTGATACTTTTAACATTATCTTGATCACTTTTAGATTTTGATATCTTAACGTCTCAACAGAGGGCATGCATGCAAGCAAGTCTTTCCAAAATTGATGTTGTGTTTATCAATGAATTACGACACATTATATTGGTCCAACTTCCCAAAGTCTTGCCTTGCATGCATCTTTTGGGAAAGAAGCTCCATTCGTGGAGGGAGCACATAAAAAGAAGGAAAAAAAAGAGAGATTGTCGTAATCTTCATGAAATTTCTATCTCAACATTTTTTTTAGTCGATCAAGATGATAAAAAGAAAATCACTTTTTATTCTTGTCATTTCTTTATAGTGATCATCAATGTCTCTACTACGTAGTTGTCAAACAAAAAAAAAAAGATCAACAATCAATGGCTAGATATCCCGCCTGGTGTTAGATTTGACAAACAGGATGCTTTTCTTTTTTCAATTGAAAGTTGTGTTTATTTTTGCTTTCATCTCTAATTTTCTTATTTATTCTAAAGATTTTTTTTTTTATGAGAAATTGATAAAGTACCGTTTTTAGATGCAAATTTTTAAAAATAAAAATGAGTTTTTTTTTATGATAATCGATAGTATTATTAAAAAACAGAAGAGCTAGAGCCTTATTTGACTTAAATTGAAAATATTAAAAGAAATAACCATAAAATATTATATGAACCAAACAAATCTCTTATTTTTATAGTGAAAATCTTGAAAAACAACCATTTTGATATTTTTCAATTTTCTAAAAGTGAAATATTAAAAAATAATTTCCGTTCTTAATTTGTAAGCATTCTTATAATTGCTTTTTTTTTTTTTTTGAAAAACTGAAAAGTTTTTAACATTCATATTCTCAAAGAGCTTCCCATGAAAAACAATCAGGCATTTTCATGTCTTTGCATGGTGAATACTTTTAGTTGATTAGATAGATATCACAAGGAAAAAGCTGCAAAGCAATTGACTACTCAATGTAAAGACTGATATAAAAAGGTTTGGACTTGGAGGAATGAAACTTTGACCAGAGCATTTTCGAGTAGATCAGTTCAATTTTTTCCCAATCAAATTAAGTTCTTGCAATTAGATGACTTCACTCGATTCAATTATAGAAGGCCTTTTTCTTCTCAAATAAGATAGTTTCGTGAGTTGGAAGATTATCATTCTCATTTAACAAACACGTCCCAAGAGGGGAAAAAAAACACCGATCTATGGTTTTTGTTGGTTCATGTGTCATAAAATTAGGATATGAAAGGAATGTGACATAAAAAAAAGAAGAGAAAACTATTTAGTTCTTTATATTGTTGATGTTTCTGAAAAGAAAAATAGCCTTTGTGTTATAGATAAGTATCTTTAAGAAAAAAAATATTGAAAACGACATGAAATGGAGATTATTGGATGGAATATTGTCAGATAAACACAAACTCTATTAATGATTTAAATTTTTAGGACATACAAACATGAGAGATTAGCATGGCAATAGAATTCATAAATTAATTTCACAATATGGTGCATTAATTAAGCTACAACATTTCTTAAAGAGACTAATTATGCCTGAGTTTGTATTGGCTTCGGTTTTCCTAAAAGCGGATGATAAAAGAATGCGAGACACAAAAGAACACACCTAAAATTATCTCATCTAAAATTTTAAGTTATTATATGAGGTCTCATAATATGATTTAAATTATTTTTTAACACACCCTTTTCAAGTGAAAGTGTTTTGGACTTGAAACTTATATACAATTTCATACTACTTTGAGTTTAATTTTTTTTATCAAATAGAATGAAGATAATGAAATTCAAACTCGTGACTGTTGGGTCAACAAGACTCTGATACCATATTATAGAACAATCTCACTTAAAAGTTTAAGTTGTTAGTTGAGGTCCCATAATATGATTTATATTATTTTCTAACAACTTTATCCTAGTATTTTTACTTGCAGAAACATATTACTCTTTTTTAGTTTTTTCAAGAAATTATAATAGCAAAGTAATAGTTTTCGAGTGATTAAAACCGATCGAGTCTTGTTGTCATGGTTGCAACCGGCCCCTTGATTTTTTTCAAATTAAGATGATCAAAGAAGTGTATATATTGATCAGCCACATACTCATCGGTAACAGGATGGTATTTATGTTGCTTGCATGCTGTGAAGTTTAGGGTTTAAGAGTTTTGGAAGAGCTCTTCATAGATTAAAACGTGCAAGCATTTCGCTTTAAGGTTCAGTCAAAAGAAAAGTGAGAGGAAAAGAACGGTTCCACCTCCTACACAAAAGAACGACTCATTCAATATCATGAATGAAAGATTGAATCCACACCGATGAAACGCAATAGTTGATAGGGCAGATTGCAAGTCACTAAAAAGCAAAAGTGTAGGAGTTCGAGCAAATAATGCAATCATATACTGTTAAAATTGCGACTTTATTTTTATTTATTTTTTGATAATCGATAGACTTTACCTTATTTGGGCTGTTTTTGCGTCTGTTCCTTGATTCTTTCAGATCAAATCTTAATTTATTCCTGTGTCAGATGAAATATATAGATTACTTGCTGATAATGGTGTCATAGTTTGTCTCTTTTCTCTCTTATTCCGATCTTGAAAGTGGAAAAGAGATCATGTAAGTGCTGTTTTGTGGTTGCTAGCAGTCACCCACATAATTCCTCGGCATTTCCACCCTAACCCAACCGCACCTGAGAAAGGGACAAAAATGGATATGAGCAATACAAAAGCAAATGTGCATATACGTGCAGGGCCCTTTACAGACGGCAACTTGACCCTCTAGCTCACCACCACCACCACCACCACCACCACCACCACCACCAAGTTGAAGATCTTTTCTTTCATGGTGGAATCTCTCAAAAATCTAGCTAGCTACCAACAAAAAGCTCTACAAAACTTGTCCACAAGATTCGAAAAACTTATGAGCCAGTCGATTGATTGGGGTTCAACTACGTGTTTGGTTTTTTTCTATGGCATCGATGGTTACATGCACCGAGTATATCATTATTTAACCGGTCCGGTCATAGTTTAGATAGTTAGTACCTAACCAAAGTTCTATTAATTTAACGTGGAATATTTCCACTTGCAACTTTTTTTATTTATTTATTTAATGTGACGATGTCCACTTACTACTTCCCCTTGCAACACTTGTTTTAGGATATATTTTTTTAGATAACAGGAAATTCTTTTTTCTAGAAAGAGTATTTTGTGGGTTTAGGTGAACGGATAAAATCAAAGTTATTCTAAACTCTTATAAGATATGCATGTTCTGACTCGAATTCAAGACCTGCTGTGCAGACCACAAGTCTTGTATAGTAACATCACATCCATTAGAGACTTGTTTTAGGATATATCAAGTAGCTCCGACTCCAAGATATTTACTGGATTATTAAGTCTCCATGAGTCTTTGATACTATATAGAATTTCATTGCCGAGTCTATGTTTCATAAAATCCAAGATAAGTGATTCATTCTCAATTTTATATATTATTGAATATATATATATATATATATATACACACACACACACACTAGCACTGATCAAACCATTAACCGATGAGATATTTTTGAGTTTTAATTACTGTTTATCACCTGCATCTAAGCAATAACTCTTGCATATTTTCTACGAGAACATATCTCAACATGTTAAGATGCACTTTGTTGTCATGCTTTTTCGGATTAGAGGTCGTCCATACAATATTCAAAGTTTCCTTTTTAATACAAAGAAGATGTATGTTCGGATCTAAAACCTTTTAAGACTCGGTAATCGACTCTGTAATAATTGCTTTTACACAAATTAATGCGTGCCTCTCTCTCTCTCTCTCTCTCTCTCTCGCTCTCTGTATAGATAATTGCTTATTCAGAGACATGCGTGCCTCTCTCCCTCGCTCTCTCTCTTTCCATCAGGAGTTTCATTCTATTTTAATTGAAATTGTCAAAATATTTTATATCAGTTAAAAAAAATAAGATAAAATTACATTGTTTTTATCTTGGTTTAAATTTCAATTCATTCCAAAATTTTCAACCAAATACCGGCTAAAACGTTCCAATTTCATTCTTCCCGTTCTGTTTCAGCCTAATAGTATTTTTTTTTTAATAATGAATAATTTTACAATATCAATCATATCTCTTAATTCTGACCATTAGATTGAGATGAAATTTTACAAAGAGTCTCTTGACATATTTATATACTATGTTAATATTTCAGAGCAGTCAGAAAATATAATGACTTTGCGATATTGATGATGACATTCTCGTAATATTATACATGCTCATAATTTTATTCAGAAAAATCATTTTATTGTCTTTTATAGATTAAACTGTACAATTCTAAATAATTTTTTTTTTTGGATTTGAATTTTTTTTTAATTAATATATATATATATATATATATATAGTACAACCTCAAAACAGTATATTAAAATGCTACAAAACCAAAACATTGTATTTTAATTAAAAATAATAATTTATCAACCGAATGGAAATGACAATCTTGCTTGCTTTGTATAGATAAGAAGGGATGAAAATGAAAAACTGCGGACGTTAGTGCCGACATAATTGATATGATCAGTGAGGTAAACGTGAGAGAAAGACTACCATAACACAGAACGCTTAGCTTTTAGAGCTCACAATCTTGATTGTATGGTTTGTTTTGATCGCCATGTTTGAGGACACTCCCTGACTCATCGAACAGCAACCCAACTAATCATGTCTCCCAACTAAGGTGAAGTTATTTTCCTGTAATTGCCCAGGCAATTTTCAAGAGCCCCTCCCTCCATCCATCCTCAATTATGATGATCAGACAATTTTCAGTTGATTTCTGCAATTTTCTTGCACCAGTTGTTGTCGGTCCAACGTAGCAAGAACTGACAAAACGTCTGTGAGATGACTGGGAGGTGATTAGATGCCCATTTAGATGATTTGGTGCTCCACTTAGCCTCATTGATCATTGCCTCACCTTATTGTTCATGGGCAGCTGGAACTTGCATGACGGGAATGGGGGTATTCTCGACATTTCATCCGTAGCAATATTTGTGGTTATAAAAACAGAGAGGGTGGCTTTCTTGGAAGTGTCGGACGAATTGTTTTTTAAAATATTGTTTTGTTTGAAAGCATATTAAAATTTACAGAGATTAGGAAATTAAATGTATTTAAGAAAAAATGTTTTTAATAATCAAGTATTAAAACGATTTAAAATAAAACAAATTTAAATTTATTAAAACACAGTTTAACCATAATCACAAATACAATCCTTGGATGTGGAGCAGCACATGATTTTGTGGTCTTCAACACCGTAACGATACTGCTCAGAGGTCTCTACTAAAACTGAGTGGTACAATTTTGACAATTTATGCCAATATATATATATATATATATATTAATTTCCTGGACAAAATAGATAGACGGCACTAAGATAGTTTTATGAGATCAAATCTATACTTTAATTAAAGTACCTAATTAATGATACCGCACATATATTTAAACATATTATATGCATACTTAAAAATCATCCTTTAAAATATGGTTTATATTGGGGAAAGAAAAATTAAGAATACCACAATAAATTAAAATATTAAATCAGAAAGTTTATTTTCCCAAGAACAAGTTTTAAAATTTTATGATGTTAAAAAAATATAACATATTGACGCAACCAATCGTGTTTTTCGAAAGAGTTACATTAAGGGGTATTATTTATTCCTAAATATAAATGTGGTATCAGAGCCTTCTTGACCCAGCGATCACGGGTTCGAATCTCATCACCTCCATTTTATTTGATAAAAATCAAGCACAAGATAATATGAGATTGTGCAAATTTCAAGCTCAAAGAGCTTTCACTTGAGAGGGTATGTTAAAGAATAATATACATCACATTCCTGGATCTTACCTAAAAACTTGAGCTTTTAGATAAGATGTTTCTTTAACAAAAAGTATATAATTTACTCCAAATTATTAGTGGAGTATAACATAGTAAGTCTCCTGTATGATTCGAGTCCTGGAAAAACCATTAAGAATTAAATCCATAAAAATATGCAAATGTATAAAATAAATAAAAGAAAAGGCACAAAAGAATCGATGTTGCAGTTGCATCAGCAAAAATCATGACATACACTCTCTACGTGGAAGAATGAATTATATGCATCATCATCATCCCATATTCATAACACCGTTAAAGTAGGTATCAGAGAATTAAAGAAGATATTATATTCGAAGTTCTCCATCTTTGGATCTTTAATATGCTTTCTAACCAAACTTTTCCTTAAGAATTCTAAGAAAAATATATCAAAATTAGAGCTTTCAGTCGTAGTGAAAGGATAAGGAGTTGCTCTGGGGTGCGAAGATGATGGTAGTTGAAAGTTTACCTTTTATATATATATATATATATATATATATATTTTATTTTTTTTTATTTTTTATTAATGTGACTGTCTTAGTCAGCTTGCGCATATCTCGACTAATTTTATGGGTTTTAAATTTAACAATAATATAAGTCTCTAATAACTATCATATTAGTAATCATATGGCTTGAACCTGAGACCACAAGGAAAACAAACATCTTAGTTTTAAGCTCTTACCACTAGATTACTTACTTGATGGTTTCTTTTGTATATTTATTATACGCTCAAGCGTGTGTTTGTACTTTGTTGATGGATTTCGAGTTTACAAAAAAAAAATAGCTATTAAAAATAACCACTCTCTTATGCTCATGATATAAAAAAAACATATATTAAATTATTATTAGGAATACATTAGGTTAAAATTCCCTATCATAGTAGCACATGATCCAGAATTCACGTCACAAATCAAAACCCAAGAAAAGGAAAACCTAATTAATATCATGTAGGAGTATATATGTGTGTTTAGCCTTCCCATATAAAGGCTTCAAGCATCTTTTCTCAGTACATTACATGTATATCATTGACAAGGAATCTTCGATTAGATCATATAACCTATCATATAAAGTAATATCCGATAATATATGCTTGCTAGATTCTATGATATCACTTCAATGGTTGATATATATATATATATATATATATATAGATAGATAGATAGATAGATAGATAGAGAGACATAAATTCTTAGATCAACAATTTATAGGGAAAACAATTAAAATTGCTTAATTATTTAATTATGTAGGCATGTATTATGTAACAAGATATATATTTCCTTGAATTCAACTTGAAAAACAAAAATAAATAAATTAGATGACACTCTTAGATAACTGAAAATTTAAATAACAAATGAAGGAACGTGCTTCAAGATAATTGATTAAAACATTACCTTTTCAGTTTACTTTACGTAAGACTCTTGATTCTTTTATGAAAAGACTGATGAGATGAACGGTGTGCAAGTCTCAAAGACTCTTAAGAAATCCATATTATCTCCTCCCATTCTCTTTTTGTTAAGTAATACATAAAATATGAACTCTACGTCGGTATAAAACAATGAATTGCTAACTTTTTTTTCTCTTTATTCTACCCGATGAGAAACTCAAACATCCAACTTTGCAAAGTGTCCACCATCAGCAGTAAGTATTGGACCTTGCAAATGACAATGGATACTTAACAGATATTCCTTGGAGATCCAATTAAAAAATTTATGAAAGTATAGTTAATTGCATGAATGATTGAATCATATAAGAAAAAATTCTATAATTTTCCACATTTTCATTGTGCATGAAACCCACATACGATAGTATAGCTAGCTAAGTAAAAATAGCAAGTGAGCTATTAAATCAACCAACAATGGTTAATTGGGAAAGAGTTAACTAGAAGAAGGGAATATTTATAATTCTAATTTTTATCACTTGTATTTATTAACCTACATATAAATGTATAATTGATTAAGCATTTCGACTTGACAGGATTTTCTTCATCGTTTGGTTTTAAAAAATCATTGTTCATATGTATATATGTGTGTGTGTCAAGGAATTATCTCACTTAAAAATTTATGTTTTTAGATGAGGTCCCAAACTATAATTTATATTATTCTGTAACACACACCCTCAAGTGAAAACTTTATGGGCTTGAAACTTGTATAGAGGTTTATACTACCTTGTGCTTATTTTTTTTTTATCAAATAGAACGAGGGTGGTAGATTTAAACTCGTGATCGTTGAGTCAACAAGGTTCTGATATCATGTCAATGTATCGTCTCACCTAAAAACTTAACCTTTTGGGTGAGGTTCCAAAATATAATTCATATTATTCTCTAACAATATATATAAGAAAAAAGCTAGCTACCAAGACAGTGATAACTAAATCAGTTCTAGACTAAGAATCATCTTATGAGTGGAGATAATTAAATAGTGTGGTTAGGCACATTGAGCATCTCTTCATAATATATTTAATGACTCTACAGTAAGGTCTTCGCTAAAAATAAACTCAGAAGAAAAGATAAAATTATTGGGTATTTTATCCACTTTGAATGAGAGTTGCTACAGCTTGCTGAGCATACGCAATAGGCATTACCAAACACTGTTCTAATGGATTGATGAAGATGGATGTTTCACGATGCCGCGTAGATCGGCCGAGCTTGTCGAACCCAACAAGCGTGGAGGGGCCACCACTTGCCACCACCATCATATTACATTTCCCCCTCCATCGGCATCAGCATGCACCAAGCCAAATTCTCTTTTGCTTAGCTCTCAACTCGTTTGGCACCAAGGCAAACCAATGGGGATCCCACTTATCACAATCAAGCCTTCCCATTTGCTGCCACGTGGACCCACATCAACCATACAAGCATATAGCTAATCAGAATGTTAAGAAATCATCTCACCTAAAAGTTAAAATTATTAGGTGAGGTCTCAAAATATAACCTATATTATTCTCTAACACACCCCTCAAGTAAAAACTAATAATGATCTAACAAAAACTCTTTGGGTTTGAATCTTGCACACAAGTCAACATTATCTTTTGCTTTATTTTTATCAAATAAACTAATTGTGGTGAGATTTAAACTCACGACCGCTGGGTCAGTAAGATTCTGATATCATTTTAAGAATTATCTCACCTAAAAACTCAAGGTATTAGATAAAATCATATAATATGATTTATATTATTTTGTGATACAGAATATTCGAATAGAATGCAACACACGTGTGAGAGTGTGAGATTCTCACTCTCGCTTGAAACTCTCTATTATATTACATCATCATCTCTCTGTTTTGGATAGAAGCCTTCACGCCCCGAACGCCTATATATATAGTGGCCTGCTAGCCAGTTTTACTTAGGAAACACATACAAGCAACTAGAACTTGAACTGTGGTGTTCCTCTCTTTTTCCTCCTCTATCTCCTTCTCTTCTTCCCGTTAATTATATACCAAACCCTAAGCTAGGATCCGACAAGAAAAAATGGAGGGGAGCGGTTGTTTAGGAAGTTTTTTTCAAAAGAGCAAGCCTTACATCGCCATGATATCTTTGCAATTTGGCTATGCTGGCATGAACATCATCACCAAGGTTTCTCTTAATCGAGGGATGAGTCATTATGTTCTAGTGGTGTATAGGCATGCCTTCGCTACTGCTGTTATTGCTCCTTTTGCCATTATTCTTGAGAGGTACACAAATATGGTAGCGTGATTCAAGCGAGTACTGCTAACTTTTATTGATCTTTATTGGTAGTGAATTTTAATCTTTTTTTGTTTTCTTTTTCTGGGTTCAGGAAAGTAAGACCAAAGATTACATTTCCCATTTTCATGCAAATGTTTGTGCTGGGTCTGCTCGGGTTAGTAATCTCTCCTTTGCATGCCATGGTTCTAAGCTTTTGGAAGGATGGCTGTCAAATCTTAACCCCTTTCTTCTGTCTTTTCTCCGTCTAACAGGCCTGTGATTGATCAAAACTTTTACTATGCTGGGTTGAAATTCACTTCTCCGACCTTTTCGTGTGCCATGAGTAACATGCTGCCTGCAATGACATTTGTCATGGCAGTTCTTTGCAGGTACTATAATTAATGAGCACTCTGATAACTCTCTTCTCTCCCTCTGTATCTCTTCTTTATTTCCTTGACATGATCGACTGGCTAACTGATGTGCTCTTGTTTCGGCGGTCTTGCTCAAAAAAATACAGGATGGAGATAGTGGACATTAAGAAAGTTCGATGCCAAGCAAAGGTGATCGGAACTATAGTAACTGTGGCTGGAGCCATGTTGATGACATTGTACAAGGGAGATGTCATAAATTTTATCTGGTCTGAGCACGCCCACACCCATTCATCTTCTGCTCCTGAAACTTCTGGCAAGGATTGGGTTAAGGGTTCCATTCTTCTCATCATTGCTACATTTGCTTGGGCCTCGTTCTTCATTATTCAGGTGAATAATAGAATGATCACTAGCTAGTGAAACCTTAGCTGTGGTGGATTTGAGAAAAAGGATCAGTTAAGAACTCAACTTTTTTTCAATTACTTGTTTTACAGACAGTGACACTGACGAGGTACTCAGCTCACCTCTCACTTACAGCAATCGTGTGCTTTCTGGGAACACTACAGTCCATAGCTGTCACCTTTGTGATGGAACACAAGCCTTCTGCCTGGACCATTGGCTGGGACATGAATCTTCTTGCTGCAGCCTATGCTGTGAGCCTCTCTCTATACACTCGATCGCAGGTTCAGATATGAATTCGCAAATAGTAAAGGCACTAATGACTGTAATTTTCATGAACAGGGAATTGTGACATCAAGCATTTCATACTATGTTCAAGGACTCGTCATGCAAAAAACCGGGCCTGTCTTTGTCACTTCTTTTAGTCCTTTGATGATGATCATAGTTGCAATCATGGGTTCTTTCATTTTGGCTGAGAAGATTTATGTTGGAGGGTAATTTCTTACTTCCTCCACCGGGAAAAAAAAATTCTGGGTTTTTAACTTTTGGATTTAACACACTCGCTAATAATTTCTTTTTGGATTTACAGTGTTATTGGTGGTGTAATAATTGTAGCTGGACTCTATGCTGTTCTATGGGGCAAACACAAGGAACACAAAGAAAAAGAAGCTGAAATGATCCCAGAACCAATTAAAGAGAATGGTCTCACGACAGGAATGATCCAGGACATTGAAGCTAGCAATTACACTGAGAATCAAAGAAATCAAGCTAACAATGTTTCTGTGCCGTCCGTGGCTATTACTGTTCCAACTTCACAGCCTCCCATGATAGCCAGGGAAGCACCGAGAGCATAATTAGCTTAGGAGAGGAATGAGAGAGACAGAAATAATAGAGGGTTAGCTTCAAAGTGGCCGTGGAAGCTTGGAAGGGATAGGAAAATAAGCTTCTTTTTTATTTTTTTGCTATTCCATCCTTACTATTTTTACCCCTTTTTTGCCTTTGTTTTTTAGTTTTTCGTTTTGTGGGAGATTAAATTATGGGACTTACAATCTTCCATTTGTAAGATGATATTCTGTCTATGAAAAGCTAATGAGAGAACGCAGAATCTTCCTTAATTTTTGCGTTTTATAATTATCGTGTGTCCTGCCTAAACTCCAAATTGATATAAAATCCCAGGAAGTTTTGTTCCACGTGTAATAGAATTGACATCCGAGGCAGATTCCACTCACTGGTGTGCATGTGGCTGACTTTTTTCTTGTAGTTTCCATCATGTCATTTCTTATGAACAGGGTGGAAATCTGACATATCATTCTGTGTTGGAGCATTCGTTCCTAACAATTCACTTTCACCGTTGCATGATATTTGTTTCTCCGATCACTCTTGCTCCCGCTGGCATCGACAAATCAAGTATATAGTGATGGAAACACACGTCTATACATCTTGTTCCTTTGAAATTTCAATCTCTGCGTTGCAGACAGTTTATCGCCTATCAGTATGTGGCATTTTGTAAAAGCCAGACATGTCTACGGATGATCATATCCTTGGCCATATGGAGTGATTGTTGACACGAGGTTACTGGTTTTGTTACCTGGGAACAGTTTGCAGCTCTGCTGTACGATTGTCTTTTGGACTGATCATTTACAAAATTTAGCTGCAATCAATCTATATGGCAGCTGTTTTTCTTAAGAAAAAAAATAAAAAACCTCCTTCAACTGGTATGATGCAGTGTTGTCGTTAAAAAACAAGATAAAACGACGCGGTTTTTACCTCGTTTAAAATTTTGATCCATTCTAAAATTTCGTTCAAATTTCGGCCGGCACATTCTAGTTTTGTTTCAGCCGTTCTGTTTCGGCCAAAAAGTGTTTTTATTTAAATAATAAATAATTTTACAATATCAATCATATCTCTTAATCCGACTGTTAGATTGAGATGAAATTTTACGAGGATCAGTCTCTTGATATATTCATATATATTATGTTAAAATTTCAGAGTAACCGGATAATATAATAATCTTGTGAAATTGATGATGATATTCTCGTAATATTATATATGTTCATAATTTTGTTCAGAAAAATCATTTTATTATGTTTTTTTTTAGATTAAACTGCACAATTCTGAATAATTTAATTTTTTTATTTGAACTAAATTTGTTTTGAATTAATATATATATATATATATATATATATATATATACATACATATAAACAGTACAACTCCGAAAATGCACGCTGAAACGCTCTAAAACCAAAACATTCTGTTTCAATTGAAAAAACAAAACACTAACCAAAACGAAATTAACAACATGGTATGATGTGAAAATAATCATCCAAGCTGACAAAAGTTTCAGGGAAAACAATACTATAATATTAATGCAATACCACTGAACAAAAATGATAGTGATCATGTTAAAAAGAAAAGGAGGAAATCTTATATAGATTATTTTTTCATCCAAGTGACAGATAATTATACAACTATATATATATATATATATATATACCTCAAAATTCGTTTCTCTTCCAATGGATAACTCAGGAGAGAACATATTAATGTTGAAACTTTGCACCAAATATACAAAATAATCAGACACGGTGACGCGAACAATGAGTTGAAAGTTTGGAATCAAATTATGTGTGCATTTTCGGACGAGACATACCTATGCTACGTACAAATGTTCTGGTTCCTAATTGTCCTCTCACTTCTTAGGATAACATCTCCTCCCTAACTTCTTATATATTCGAGTGAAAACCATCCATGATCATAATCTCTTACAATCTCGTGATGTTGCCGTCCTATGATTGATGTAATGCATATATACCAGGTTTGATTCCCATATACTAGGCTAGCTCGTTTGCTCTAGTGCTCTAGTGCCTGCTAAAACCCTGTGGAATAATATTGAAAAGTTTCACTTTGCATTATTTAATTGGAATCTCACCTTGCAATTTCATATCTTCTTAAACCAATGAGACAAAAAAGGTTGGAGATCATAGAGCAGGTTGAGATTTCAGATCGATCAATTGGGATTCCAAGGTCAAGTTTTTTCCTATTTTTAAAATGTCCGAGAGGGTTAATTAAAAAGCCACTAATTGTTGGATTCTCCATTAGAAAATCAAGCTGAGTGGAAGATTAGGTAGCAATGGATGATCAAGGACAGAAGAATTAGAGCTTAATCTAGACACTCATCAGCCATCTCATATCAAAGTTTAAACTTATAAGTAAGGCTCCATAATATAATTTATATTATTCTCTAGCATATCCTCTTAAGTGAAAGCTCTTTGAACTTGAAACTTGCACAGGTCCATATCACCTTGTGCTTGGTTTTTATCAAATAGAATGAGGATGGTGAGATTCGAACTCGTGATCGCTAGGTCAATAAGGCTCTGATACCATGTTAAATGACTATCTCACCTAAAAACTTGAGCTTAACAGTTCATTGTCATTCACCAATGAATTTTGACACTACGCCAGGGGAAAGAAAGAGATTAGGAGAAGTGTTGCAAGATCGAAATATTATAAAAATATATTTTTTATTTCATAAATTTATACGGTTTTATTAATTCCTATAACTAAATTCAAGATTTTGTCTGGACATTGATTTCATTCGGCCTCGACATTTCCCCACCAACCATAGAGAGCTAGCTATAGCACCCAACTTGAGATTTCAAGCATAAAAATTTCACCATGTCAAAAGTAGATGCTGGATTAATTTATTTTCCGAATTGGATGATGGCAACAGCATCGATATATATATATATATATATATATAAAGCACTCTCGAAGAAAGGTTATGCTGCATGGAAATCACTAGCGTTGAAAATGATTAAGCAACATCGATTCTCCACATATTTTTTGCTGCCTCCATCTACCCTTTTGTTTTGTTTCTAAGCACTCTTCCGAGCTCCTTTGTCCTCTAGCAAGGGGACTCTCATCAAGGCCCAAAATCATTCTTATATTAATTAAATATCAATCCCCACTAAGTTTGATTGTACACTTTTCTTTAGTGCAATAATTGCCATGCCATCATCATCTAAGTGTAACTGAGATTTCGATCCCAGAATTAATTATTTTTTCAGATTCACCATTAAATATTATTCAAGATTGAGAGAAGTGTACTGCTAGAGCATTCAATATTCGTATATTTATAATTGCAATTGATTCATAAAAAGACTATCTAATTATCTCGGCTATCATCATCTAAGTAATCATTTGACAGTGTCGTTACAATTGTTTATAAAATATTTTTCTTTCAGAAATACATGAAAATGATGTTTTTTTTATTTTTTAACAATTATTTTTTATATCAGCATATAAAAATGATCTAAAAACATAAAAAAATTAATTTAATGTAAAAAAATAAAAATAAATTTTTTTTATTTTTTTACAAAAACAATTTTGAAACGTAATGTCAAACAAAATATAAAACAAAATAGTTTTAGCAGAAGATAGAAGATTGATTGATCACTTATTCTTTCAAATGTCATCTTTACATAAAACATAATTACTAGTTTGATGCCCTTGCTATACGGTAAGAATGAATGATAATATATAAATATATTCTATATCAACAAAAAAAATTATTTACAAGGATTTTTTTTGTTTTTTGTAATAAAAAAATATTTAATCAAAATTTTAATTAATTTTTTTAAGAATGACAAATAAAATAAATAGAATCTATAAATTAATATATCTTGTGTTTTTAATAAGTTTTATAAAAAAGTGCTAATTTACCTTAAAATCACTCCTAAACCAAATATATTTAAATTGTTTAATAAAATTAATATTAAGTTTTACCCTACGAATGCTAACGGTGATCCCAATTTTCAGTTTTTATTTTTCCTATCTCCTTTGGAAAATGTAAGCAATTGTAAATTTCCTATCATTATTTTGCTATTTATAGTTATAATTGATCATGAAAAAAAAAACAATATCCTCGTGGATATATTTAGAAGGAAAACGGTCTAGGACAGAGTAAATAATATACAAAAATTAAAAAAAAAAAATCAAAAGACATGACTAGGTACAGGACTTGGTTGGGCCAGGTCGAAAAGAAAAAAGCCTGTATGAGACCAGAAACTTTTAACAGGCTTTAAGAGATTGAATCCGGCTCGGCCTAAGAGGGCTGGGATTTTCAGCAGCCAGAAGTATCTTGACATTTAGCCCATACTAAGATCGAACGGTGTCGATTGTCCTGGCTTATCAATACAGCTCGAGGAAGAAAATCAGAATCCAGATTCCAAAGACTAAAATTCGGGATTGCCTCGAAGAAAAACCAGAATCCGAGTGCTGACTACAATTATAGAATTGGGAAGCAAGTTGAAGGGAAGAAAAATGGTTTTCTATTATTAAGGTTCAAGGATGTTGAGAGGTTTACTAGCCGTGTTCTCGGAGTTCGAAGTGGGGCCTTTTATTTTTGAATGATGTTTAGGCAGGGCAAATATGTTTTTTAAAAAATAAAAAATAAAGAAATTGCCACTTGACTCGTACATTGCATTTACAAGCATCATTTGTGAATATAAAAATTATTGATAATCATGGGATCTAGTAAATATTAAATATTAAATACTAAATACTAAAATTGAATATAATTAATGATTAGGTGTATGTTAGTTTATATATATGTAAACAAGGAATGATTTTGAAGAAGAGGGGGCAGTAGCACAATATTATAATATATACTGGGTCAAATGGTTTTCTCTTTTAATTGCTCAAGCTTCGATTCGTTCCGAGTCATATCAATGAAAAGCCTTGGATGCGAGTCGAGGGGGCCGGGGAAAGTTCCGAGTGATGATCATCTTTGCCGATTTGGCCGTGATTGCATCATCATCTTTGCCGAAACAGTGTTAAATGTTCACACCTTCGATATGAAGTAATGTCGTTGCCTGCACCCTTGAATGGGATTGAATTAAATTATTCGGAGGTGGAGAGACGCGGTTCAATGGAGGAGGATATCATTGTAGCCCCACGCGGAATTATTGATTGAATCTATTTCAAGGTCCATGCTCTTCACCTTAGTTCTTCACCATAAATTGATTCTCATTTGATGCCAAAATTATATATAACAAGTACATTTGATTTGACGATCAAGCATTATAATTAATAAATTTTAGACCCATGAGACGGGGCCAAAGTTTACACATATATAATTTATTTATTTTATTCGATGAAACTCCACCTCCTGCAAAGTGTATTTTATGGGCCCTGGTAAACAAGTAAAATCCAAATTGTCCCAGATTTTTATAAGAGGTGCACATTTTGACTCGAACTCAAGACCTGTTGTGCAGATCTCAAGTTTTTTGTCACCACGTTACACCCCTTGAAGACCATATATAATATCGCTTCCTGAAAAATCTAATTATGACTTAAGTTTAATTTGCATGATTAACCACTTGACATGATAATTAAAGTTATTTTTTAAAATATTTTTTTTGTTTATAAATACATTAAAATAAATAGGATTAGGGGTTATGCATAATATAGTTTTGACATATATTCCAAGTTCAAATCCGTATATGCTTTATACTATATTTATTTAAAGCGATATTTTTATCAATTTATATTAAAATTACTTATGTGCAAGCACACTTAACTATAAATCTCGGACAAATGATAATATATATTAGAGAATATAAATAAAACAAATAATATAACTCATTAATATATATAATCACATGTTGATAGGTTTTATAAAAAATTATATATATAAAAAAAAAAACTAGAACTACTACCATCTTCATTCACTACCTAACTATTAGAAAGTGACATTGCATTGAGGTACAAGAAGGCTTCGAAAAAATAAATAAATTAGGGCTGTAAAAACTCTCTTGACCGGTCTTATGAACTCGTTCAAAGAGACAACGACACGAGTAATATGTCATGGAAGATGCGTCCCGTCAACCTTTCTCATTGCCCTACATGCCTTGAGCAAAAGTATTTTTGACTTTTGAATTTTGTTTTCCTTGATAGGCAAGCAGAACCGCGACGTGTATTTTTTTTCTTCATAAAAATCATCAAGAAATTGAAATGATAATGTGATTCTTAAATTATAACCTTCTCATTCTCTTTCTCCTTTCTTTTTCTTTTTCTTTCTTTTTTTCTTTGTATCAAAACATTCTTTAATAAAACACATGTATTCTGAAAAATAATTAATTTTCCACATCAAATATTGCTAAACAATTTTTAAGTACTCGGTCCATATGAATTATTTATGTATACTTCAGAGTTGTTTTAATGTTAATGTCAAAATAACTTTTATAAAATAAAAATAAAAATATTATTTTAATATATTTTTAATGAAAAAAATATTTTAAAAAGCAACCAAGAATCAAAATTTCAAACACTATTTTTGTTATTTCAGAGCTTTAACTGTTCATATCCTTTAAGTTTTGCTAGGCCAACAACTGAAAAAATAACTTAATATGAATGAATTTTTTTTTTTCAAATGATAAAGAATGTTATCGTACGTATGAATTCATGCACGAATTGAGACTCAATCGTAGGGCGGTATCAGGTGCTTGGAATTCAAAAAATAATGCATCTTGAGATGTGACCACATAGAGGATGTAGTCAAAGATTATCAATGTATGTAGCTCCGAAACTACAAAGAATATATTGCATCAACTTATTTGTGAGGTGGGGCAAAGGCGTGGCTAAGAAGTTCAAAGTAAATAGACGCGTAGGCCTATCCTTATAAAGCTTAATCAAAGATAGGGAACATGTTCAAGCCATAGTTTAGTAGAAGTCTACTGTTAATATTGCTTTATCTATTAATTTCACGGCAAACTTTATCTTCTAGCCATATTTCTTTCAAGATCAAGCCCCTCTCTGAAATCTCGACATGGATGGAAATTGCACTAACCCTCGAAAGTTTTCATACCAAGTATTGGCTCGTGCAACTAATAATTTCTCAGAGAAAGGCAAGCTTGGGGAAGGAGCAACTGGTTCAGTTTTTAAAGGAACCTTGAAGGAGTTGAGCTGCGTTGTGGCAGTGAAGAGGGTAGTATTTGGCTCTAAATATGGCATAGAATCATACCTCCCAGAAGTGAAGATCTTGACTAAATTGAGGCATGAAAACTTGGTCGGCCTCATCGGATGGAGCTGCAACAAGAAAGAACTTCTCATTGCGTACGAATATGTAGGAAACAAGACCTTGGAATATCATCTTTTCAAGGAGACAGACTTTCTGACATGGGGTCAGAGAAAGACCATTGCTCGGGGCCTGGCTTCAGCATTGCTTTACTTGCATGAAGAACGTGATGATGAGCAATCTATTCTGCATTGTGATATCAAACTAGACAATATCTTGCTGGACTCTAATTTCAATCCCAAGCTCTGTGATTTTGGCCTGGCAAGACCTGTGGAAGATGAAGAAGAATCAGGTTATCCCACTGTTTTGACGGGGGCGCCAGGGTACCTGGCACCCGAGTGTAAGAAAAGTGGGAAGGCCACCAAGGAATCAGATATCTACAGCTTTGGTGTGGTGGTTCTGCAAATGGCTTGTGGAAAGCATGCTGTGGAAAATCTTCAGCAAAACGGTGTGAAATTCGAGCTCAAGTTGGTGGACTGGGTTTGGAAGAAAATTGCAACTGGAGAAAATATTTCTGCTGTTGCTGATCCACGTTTAGGGCTGAGTTATGATGAGAACGAGATGGAACAACTGATTCATGTGGGGCTCTCTTGTGCTAATCCAAACCCAGATTATCGCCCTTCAACCATGGAGCTCATCAAGATGCTAAAATACTGAAGACCAATTAAGCCATAGTATTAAATTTGCCTGAATAAAGTTGGATCAATATTGTAATGTTTTCAGATATAAATGTACATTGTGCAATGCGTCATGTGAATTGAATTATATATATGGTCAACAGGTTTTGATCATACCATAGATCAACCCGAAATCCTTCCTTGACTATATTAGATTATTTTCTGAAATTCAATATATATATATAAAGTTTCAACATCATATGGGTTTTGACGAACCAGCCGGTTTCACATATATATATATATATATATATATATATATATATATATATATATATATATATATATATATATATATATATATAATCAGGGTGTCCGGACCAGCTTGCACGCATCTCAACTATTTCTTGAACCCATTGAACATCCTACAAGTCTAATGAATATATAAGATACCGCAGAGTGATAGGCTGACAAGACTCGAACCATGGTATCGGGAAAGGAGACGCCCTCATTTACCGCTTGGACAGAACTTTGCTGGTAGCCAGTTTCATATTTAATGTTATGAACAATGGGGAAATTTCGTAGACCTTTAAATTCATTTCACAGAAAAAAGGAATTGAGGCAGCTCCGTGGAAGGAATCTCAATAGCAAGAGACTCTAAGCCCACGATCCCATTCTATTTCTCTTTCAGAAACATCAAATAAATATCAACGAATCTATCACGAAAAACAGTGCAAATTTCATGAAGCCTTCGTTTTATAGAAAAAAGGAAAATAAGTAATGTTAAGAACAAACTAAAAAGAGATTGTGTTTTTCACTACTAAAAAAAGGGTGTTTTGCAACGGAAGCATCCGTTGCAAATAAGTAAGGGTGCCGTTGCAAATTTGCATTTGCAACGGATTTTGCAACGGATACATTCGGATGCAATACCTTGACTGCAAATTGATTTGCAAGGGCTTAGCCGTTGCAAAGGTGCAACGGCTTAGCCCTTGCAAATTTGCAACGGCTTAGCCCTTGCAAATTTGCAACGGCTAAGCCGTTGCAGATTGGCAACGGCTAAGCCGTTGCAGATTTGCAAGGGCTAAGCCGTTGCACCTTTGCAACGGCTAAGCCGTTGCAGATTGGCAACGGCTAAGCCGTTGCAAATTTGCAAGGGCTAAGCCGTTGCAGATAGGCAAGGGCTAAGCCGTTGCACTTTGCAACGGCTAAGCCGTTGCACCTTTGCAACGGCTTAGCCGTTGCAAAGTGGCAATTTTTTTTTTTCAATTAATTTTTATATTAAATTGTTTATTTAATTTATGGAACATTTACACACTTTGATTAATATTATTATTTTTTGGAAGCAAATAAATACATTTCAAATAACATAAAGGAAATATTATACACATTCATAAAAGATTCAGTTACATTTACTTGTTTAAGTATATACATATTTGTACATCAACATAAAACAAAGAAATAAATAGTTCTATCACTAGCAACATGAAAAAAAAAAAAAATACATAGTTATGGTGGAAATGATTTACGATGTTGATGAGATGCTGATGGACCAGTATTTGGGGGATGTGGTCGAGGTCTATTCATTGTGCAAGATGTGGGACCCATATGTGCCATCGTATGTGATGACATCGTGCCAGCAGGTGTTGACATATCTTGACTCATAAAGTCAGGCCTCTCATTACTTCCATGCTGGTTCGCAAGATAAGTTGTAATGGAGTCAATCTGACGTTGCATATTCTTAATAACACAATCTTTTACTAGCAATTCGTCCTTCAACTCCTGTATTACAGTGCTCGGATATGTCGAATTCATAGAGTACGAATGTTGAGATGAACTCGTACTAACCTTCAATGCTGGCATACGTGGTGCACCGTAAACTCGACCCTTGCTGACCCCCCCTGAAGCTTGACACCAAGCTTCTCCATCAAAAGAAGGATGGACATCTCGGTTTGGTCCATACTTTGCAATCATCTCATTTCTATATTTTTCCTGCAAACAGACAAGTACATGTACAAAATAATTTGTTAAAAAAATAAGAAATTATATACTAGTAATTAAGTAATAAAAATTAATAGTACTTACCACCACTGTTTTGGACCTATTATCCACGAATGTGCCGGTTTGATTTACATTCTGATGCAACATTGAAAATACATCATCCCATGGAAGTTCTTTTCCACCGGCTTGTTGGTGCTATGAACATTTCAAAAATAATTAGCAGCATAAATATTAACCCAATACAACAACAAGTGTTTAATTACTATATAAGGCTTACCATACTGGCTCGATATGATGCAAATGACACTGAGCCACCACAATGAGAACTTATTTTACCATCTGTTTGTTTCAACCGATTGCGTTTTGAAGCGTCAGATCGTCTATGGAATTCTTCGGTTGACCAAACTTCAAGTATCATTTTATTCCAATCTTCCTTTTGTATCCAAATTGGTCCATTGTCAATGCAGTCAGTTATATTTCTGGTGTTCAGTTTAGCCAGAGCTTTAGAGCGTGCTCGGGCCAATAGTTGATTCAAAGAGATTCGAGCTTTAACTTCCCAGATTTTCCGAACAATCTCTTCATCTTCCACGGGGAAGTCATATTTTTTCTATTAAATACATATGAAAAGTATAATCAGTAAAAATACACGATCAAAATTATGAAAATAGTTGCATGAATTCAAATTCAACAAGGCAATAAAGTCAACAATATTTTATTTGTCATACCTTGAACTCTTTGAACAATTCATCCTTATACATCAAATCTACTTTGTCCCAACTGTGCCATGGCCCCTTGAAATTACATCGCAAAATTTCACCGATTTCACGCCCACATGATGCGTTATTAAACCTGAAATATATTATAATAACAATTTTTTCAGGAAACAAATACAGACATAAATAATGAATGTGTTAACAAACTATAAAACTTACTCTGTTCTTCCATACAAACTCAGTTGTCGTTTTTTTGTTACTGGATTGATTTCGGTGTCAAAACCCATTCGTTTAATGCAAACATTGTTCCCTGCTGAGTTTTGACCACTGCCTGATTGGTGACAATCTTCATTTTGATCATTATTATCCTCTTCGTTTATTGTTTCGTCATTTTCGGTCTCCTCATCATCCACATGATCACCATCCACTACCGGATAATTATCACTCACAAGCAAATGCTGATACCCGAGCATGTAATTATCTTCTATATTTGGAAATGAGCTTGGGACTTCGGACATGTTATTATCATTTACGTCTGTACTGTCAATAGGGCGAGAAGTTGTTGCAGGCCTACTCTTCCTGTATGAATTTTTCTTTGATCTGGATGAACATTTACCGGTTTTCGAATCTATTATAGATCCACGCCGCAACATTCTAAAACTAAAGTGTTCTTATCAATAATTGTTTGCAATAACTAATAATCATGACAATTAAGCAATTTAAGCATAACGCTAATCATCATAACAAAAAAATTCAATATTAAAATGAAATGAACAAATCCAAATAAATGTCCGAAGTCCCAAGCTCATGATCAAACATCATAATACTAATCATCATTATCATCAACATCAATATTTCAATCAAAATAACAAAGCATAGCATAACGACAATCATCATTACCATCAACATGAATATTTCAATCGAAGTAACATATCCAAGCATAATACTCATCATCATTACCATCAACGTCTAATATTTCAATCAAAATAACAAATCGAAGCATAACGGCAATCATCATTTCCATCAACATCAATATTTCAATCGAAGTAACATATCCAAGCATAATACTCATCATCATTACCATCAACATCAAATATTTCATTCAAAATAACAAATCCAAGCATAATACTATTCATCATTACCATGTAAATTAAACATATTAGGAATCCAAATTAAAAATACAAGCATAATGCTAATAATCATTACCACAAACATCAATACTTTAGTTGGGAATAACAAAAATACATGCATAATGTTAATCATCATTATCATCACTCCTAATTACATCATCATCAACATCTACACCATCACCAATTTCTTCATCCGAACCCATTTCATGCTCTTCTCCCCAAATTCCCTCTACCCGAGGCAGCAAGTACATTTACATCATCAAGTGACGGATCAGAAGAAAAACAGAAATTTGCAACGGCTAGCAAGAGCATTTCTGGATGATTTAAAGCAAGAAAAAGCAAAATAAGTAAGTTAAGATAATATATGTTATTGCATTGATGGTACAATTTACATGTTAAAGTAATTATGTTTACATCATGATAAATAAAAAATTAAGAGAATATATCCATACCTCTATCACAGGCGCAAAGGCTAAGAAATAAGAGAAATCCTACAGGAGAAGCACCAAATAATCTGCACCATCGAAGATCCATTGTTTCAATATAAACGCAATCAAATGATGGTTAATCTATTGTACAAGAACAACCATTATCCAAGTACAAACAAAAGACAACATGAGTTTTATACACTCATTAAATTATTTCTCTTCTTGACTTAATTGAATTAGATTATCCGATGAAAGAATAAGACCAAACATGTGTATTGCATAATTTAGTTAGAAGAAGATGCAGTGCAAGAATAAAAGTATATTATCTCCTGCTTTGTGCCTTTATCCTTGATGAATAGAAGTGGGTTATATTCAAGTCAGGAAGGACAGGAATTCTTGAAAATTTATTCAACACTTCTCTATTTGAGGATACTGCCACGAGATTTTCTGGAATATTCCAAATTCAGTTTCTATATTCTTCATTCCAACAGGAAGCTTAAGCTTGGAGGGCATCATAATATATCTAACTTGATTTCAAGGCACATCGTCATAGATTTCAAGGCACAACACACATTCAAAACATAATCTCACAACAGCACATTATCATCCACACGAAAGATAAAGGAAATGAAATATGAACGTAGTTAGTTTCATCAGGTCAACGACTTAGTCTTCTATTTTGATAACTAATTCCTAATAAAACTCCTTCCCCTACTCCTTTTCAACTTCTTTTCAAGCTTCGTCTCTGTGATCATCTAAAACTGATTGTAAAAAACTTGACCTCATCATTGATAATCTAAAGAGTTCGGCTGAAAAATTGAAGTTTCTTTTTCTCGGCAAAATCAAATGGGTGACCAAAATAATGCTACATTTATGATAATAAATACATACATGGCGTCAAATTAAGCTGAATTAATAGTGGAAATGGCGTCAAGAAGAAGAAACCGAAATCAAAAATTTTCGGAGAAAAACTAAGGACATAAAAATTTGAAATGCTTACCGTATGAAAGAAGATCGGCGTTGTTGTGGTGATGGGTCGACTGTTTAACTCAAAGTCGACGCTGACAAGGTCGAACGGGAACAAGAGATGGAATTTGATTTTTTTTACCACTGTTCACTGTACAGAACAGAGAAGGAGAGAAGGAAGAAGATCGAGGGAGGAAGAGAGATGTGTTCTGAGGAAGATGATGGGTGATTTGTTCTGAGGAACAAGAACAGCGTCTGGCCAGAAAAGAGGAGGAAGAGAGATCGAGCGAGGGAGAGACATCGAGCGAGGGAGGGAGAGAGTTCGAGAGAGGGAGGAAGAGAGATATGGAGGAAAATTAAAAGCACAGGATCCCGATATTTATTTTAACAAAGTAATTTTCATTTGCAACGGAAAATCCGTTGCACATGGTTTTAAATTGCAACGGATTTTCCGTTGCAACCCTTTTTTTTTTTTTAATTTCCTGAAGCAATTTTGCAACGGATAATCCGTTGCAAAATAATTTTCAATTGCAACGGAAAATCCGTTGCAAATGGTTTTAAATTGCAACGGATTTTCCGTTGCAAATTTATATTGCAACGGACAATCCGTTGCAAAATAATTTTAATTTGCAACGAAAAATCCGTTGCAAATGGTTTTAAATTGCAACGGATTTTCCGTTGCAACCCATGTTTTTTTTTTTTTTTAATTCCGGAATGAACGTTGCAACGGATAATCCGTTGCAAAGTAATTTTCAATTGCAACGGAAAATCCGTTGCAAATTATTTAAAATTGCAACGGATTTTCCGTTGCAAATTTATATTGCAACGGAAAATCCGTTGCAAAGTAATTTTCATTTGCAACGGAAAATCCGTTGCAAATTATTTAAAATTGCAACGGATTTTCCGTTGCAAATTAATATTGCAACGGAAAATCCGTTGCAAAGTAATTTTCATTTGCAACGGAAAATCCGTTGCAAATGGTTTTAAATTGCAACGGAAAATCCGTTGCAAGCCATGTTTTTTTTTTTTTTTTTCGGGAATGTGTTTAGCAACGGAAAATCCGTTGCTAAACAAAATTCCGTTGCAAAGTTTGCAACGGATTTTTGCCGTTGCAAAAATCCGTTGCAAACACCCCCCTTTTTTAGTAGTGTTTGTTGTCTGTAATCTCACCAGATATTATTTATTTCACTACTTTTTTTTCTTTTAAATGTTTTTTTTTATAAAAATAATACTTTATCATTTGATTTATTATAAACTAGGTTTCATAATTTATTGTGGTTTATTTTATTAGCGATTAGTTCAGCGTCATAGCTCATATCATAAGTTTAACGGGTTGATCTAGTTCCCTCAAGTTTTTTTTTTTATCTTTTTTAAAAATCTGTATATTTTTTTAATTTAATTTTTTTATAACGAGTTGATTAGAAATTAAGTTTTATGATTTTTTTTTGAGGTTAATTATCTCGATCTCATAACTTGAACTGCAAGTTTGGGGGATTAACTTTGTTAACTCGAGTTTGTTTTGATCTTTTTTTAATTGTTGTTATTTAATTTAATTATTAAGCATTAAGTTGATTAAAAATTAAGTTTAATAATTTATGTTAGTTTGTTTTTTAAGAAGTGATTCTAGTCTTAAAACTCCACACATGTGTTTTGCATTGCTTTATTGTGATTTATTTTTTTCTCTTCAATTTTGACCTTTAACAATGACTTTGTTGAAAAATTAGATTCATAATTCGTTTTGATTTGTTTTTATAGGATTATCATAATCTAAAGAACTTGATTGCAAGTTTGACAGGTTAACCAAAATTGACTTAAATCATTTTTTTTATTTATTTTCTATAAGGTTATCTCGATATCATAACTCGGGTTATGAATTTTACAAGTCACCTCAGGTGAATTTTATTTTTTTCCAATTTTATTTTTCACACTAGGTTGGTTGATAATTGAAATTCATAATTGATTTTGAGTTGTTTTATATGAGATTGTCATGGTCTCATGATCTAAGACACTCAGGTTAACTTAGATTGATCCAATAGATTATCATTTCAATATTTTTTAAAAAAATATATATAATCTTGAATTTTTATGAATCAAACTATGTTCTTACTAATAATTTAGATTGTCTTTGAACCTATCAAGTTCATTAACTCATATTTAATTTGATTTAATTTTTTTTATCAGAAAAACATTAACAGCTCATATATGTTGTTTTATGTACATTTAAAAAAAAAAATCAACCTACAATATAGTGCATGTCACTAATCTAATTAAAACTAATAAAACTCAATATAGTAGACCCAATATAGCCAATTATCAGAAAAAATTAACAGGCCTTAAATATTCAGTTTCAGATTGGTCTAAACAGGCTAAAAACTTAGAACAACCACAGAAACAAACCCAATTGAATGTGTTTATCTAGCCCAAACCAAGTGGATTTGGTGTCAAATGTCAAGTTCTTGGCTCTATCAAGCACTTCATTTTCCCAAATGGAAGGCAATGAAAGGAGGGAAACCAGCAACAGCTTATCTTCAACTCTTACGCGCTAGAACATCTCTCTCTCTCTCTCTCTCTCTCTCTCTGAAAAGATGGAAGAAAGATGTATATTGAATTGATAAATTGTTACAGACCTTGAGCCATGTATTTGTACAGTAAAGGATTCCTACAAATCAGGAATACCTAGCTACATAACAGGAAAGATAATGACTAGAATAGAAAGATAATACATGTTAATTATCTACTTCCATATACAGATAATATTGAGATTTGACTTGCCAACACTCCCCCTCAAGTTGGAGAGTGAATATCTTGCACTCCTAACTTGCGAATCATGGGGACGAAATCTTCTTTGCCCAAGGGCTTGGTTAAGATATCAGCGAGCTGGTGCGCTGAACTTACATACTTCGTAACCACTGAACCATCCCGAATTTTGTCTCTAATGAAATGGCAATCCATCTCAATGTGTCTAGTTCGCTCATGGAAAATCGGGTTAGCTGCAATATGCAAGGCAGCCTTGTTGTCGCAGAATAGTAGAGCTGATTCATGATGTATCAATCTCAAATCCTTCAACAAGTAACGCAACCATGTTAATTCGCAACAAGCACCCGTCATTGTGCGATACTCTGCTTCGGCAGAAGAAAGGGAAACAGTTTTCTGCCGCTTTGACCTCCAGGATATTAATGACGGTCCAATAAAAACACAATAACCCGTGGTTGATCTTCTGGTAAGTGGGCAACCCGCCCAATCTGAATCACAATAGGCCCTTAGTCTGAAATCACTTTTAGATGAGAAAAATAAACCTTGTCCTGGTGCACTCTTCAAATAACGGACAACCCGAAGAGCTGCTTCCATATGTGACTTTCTGGGCTGATGCATAAACCGACTTAAAACGTGTACTGCATATGTAATATCTGGCCTTGACACTGTTAAGTAAATCAACCTACCAACCAGCCTTCTATACTTACACGGTTCTCTCAATATGTCACCTTTGTCTGCTAATTTCAAGCCTCTTTCCATTGGAGTTTTAATCGGGGCAACTCCTAACAGACCCATGTCCTCAATAATCTCCAGGGCATATTTTCGTTGGGAAATGAAAATCCCTTTCTCAGATGCAGCAATTTCAATCCCTAGGAAATATTTTAGGTTTCCAAGATCTTTGATTCTAAACTGGCTATGCAAGAATTCCTTAGTAGCAACAATACTAGCATGATTATTTCCAGTTATCAGTATGTCATCGACATATATTAAAAGAGCTGTAAAATGCTTGCCTTGTGTTTTGGTGAAAAGAGAGTAGTCAGCCCGAGATTGAACAAAGCCAGCAGAACACATAGCATCAGTAAACTTAGCAAACCATTGGCGAGATGCCTGTTTCAAGCCATACAGCGACTTATGCAAATGACATACCAGATTTTTGTTCTCCCCCTGTCGCTGTAGGCCTTGCGGCATAGTCATGTAGATTTCTTCATCCAAGTCGCCGTGAAGGAAGGCGTTGTTGACGTCCATTTGGTGCAATTTCCACCCCCGTGCTGCAGCCAAGGCAAGTAAGCATCTTACTGAAATTATTTTGGCAGTTGGGGAAAACGTATCTTGATAGTCAATCCCTTCAAGTTGGGTGAACCCCTTTGCGACCAGCCTTGCTTTATGCCTCTCAACTGACCCATCCGAGCGAAGCTTCAGTTTATATACCCATCGGCAACCAATGGGTGTTTTACCTGGTGGAAGATGGGTAAGTGTCCAAGTCCCGTTAGCTTGAAGAGCCTGTAATTCTGAGTCCATTGCAGCCTGCCACTCAAGATGAAGACTAGCTTCCGAATAGGACTTTGGTTCGGTCAGAAGGGAAAGCTGAGCAATAAAAGACATGTAGGGAGGCTTATATCTGTGATAGGAAATGTGTTTAGATAGAGGGTGACGAGTACCTTTCGTTGGACCAGGCAGCAAGGAGGATGGGTGGTTTGAGTTGACGTTGTTGCAGACGAAATCTTTGAGAGTGATCGGCAAGCTTGTGGGACGAGTGGAACGTCAAAGTGGAGCTTGAGCAGGAGTGGGGGTGGTGGGGGATCCTTCCAGTAATGGGATAGAAGGAGTGGGTGAAGTTGGCTGTGGTGCCGGAATTGTAGATGGTGGGATTGAGGATGGTGGATCGGGTGAGGAATCGGGTGAGGAAGGAGAAGGATCAATTGGATTTGGGAAATTAGGGCTGGGTGTCTGGGACGGTGTGTCGTCTGGGCTGTTTGGTATGGGCCAGGGAATGTCGCGGGCCACTATGGGTATTGGGCCGGGGTCATGTGTGGGAGAAGAAGTGGATAGTGGGCCGGTTGTGGGTGTGGGTGAAGGACTGGGCTGGGCTGAACCTAAAGAGAAGGAATTCTCACGGGCCACTATGGGAATTGGGCCGTGGGCATCTGTGGGAGAAGAACTGGGCTGGGCTGAACCGAAAGGGAAGGAATTTTCATGAAATCTGACATCGCGGCTAGTAAAAAAATTTTTTGTTGATAAATCAAATAATTTGTATGTTTTTTGTCCTACAGGATAACCAATAAAAATTGAAGGAATTGAGCGTTGGTCAAATTTGTGTGAAATACGGACATTCATAGGTGAGACAACCAAAAACACGGAGATGGGAGTAAGAAGGGGGTTTTGAGTATAGGAGTTCAAAAGGAGTTTTGAAAGAAAACACTGGAGATGGTAACCGATTTATGATGTGGACAGCTGTAAGAGCACATTCTCCCCAAAAAAGAGTAGGGAGATTGGCTTGGAATTTTAAAGCACGAGCCACCTGTAGAATGTGGCGATGTTTACGCTCCACAACCCCATTTTGTTGAGGCGTGTAAACGCAAGAATGTTGAAAAACTACCCCATTATTTTGAAAGAAAGGACGTAATGAGGTAAATTCTCCACCGTTGTCACTTCGAAATATTTTTATGTGAGACTCAAATTGATTTTGGACAAAAGTGAAGAATTGTTTTAAAAGATTTTGTGCTTCATTTTTATGTCGCATTAAAAAAATCCAAGTGAAACGAGAGAAATCATCCACAATGGTAAGAAAATAATGAGCACCAGTAAGAGAAGGGTGTCGATAACGACCCCAAATATCACAATGAATGAGTTCAAAAGGTTTTATTGAAGAAATTGAACTTGAACTGAAAGGTAAACGACTCTGCTTAGCCAAAGGACAGATATGGCAAGCGTTATTTGACCGAATGGAAAAATTTAAAAAATTCTTAGCAATAAAACTTAAACAAGGAGAAGATGCATGTCCTAGTCGATGATGCCAGAGATCAGTGGATGAGATGGTAAGGTTGCATGTCGGCTGTTTTGTGGTTGGGATGGTAGGATTTACGGGATTATTCGTCACAAGTGCCGTTAGATAATACAAGCCGTCTCGTTGTTTACCCAAACCAATCATCCTCCTCGTAGCCAGATCCTGCAAAATACACCAATAAGGGAAAAAGGTTATCGAGCAACTCAAGGCTCTCGTCAGACGACTAACTGATATCAGATCAACTTTGAAAGTGGGAACACATAACACATTATGCAGATAAAATACAGAATTCAGAGGCACCGATCCCTTTGCCATAATTTTAACTTTATCACCACTAGGCAACATTACTGATGGTAACGGACAATTTCCATTTCTGCTGAAAAATAATTTCAGTGACGAAGTAATATGGTCTGTCGCCCCGCTATCAATGATCCAATTGCGAGAAGTGATTTTAGACAAACCTGGCTTGGTCACAGCATTAGCTTGAGAAACAGAATCATCATTCTTACTGACAAGTGATAAAAGTTGCTTCAATTGTTCCTCCGAAATTCCCACAAATTGGCTGCCATCAGCTTTGGAAGATGAGCTCTCGGCCACATTGTTCACCGTGGGCCTAGCCCGATTGTAAGACCCCCTCTGGCCCGAATTATACTTTGCTCGTGGATGGCCCGTTGGGTACCCGTGCAACTCATAGCACGTTTGGACCCAATGTCCAAGTTCCCCGCAGTGTGAGCAATTTGGTCTTCCCCGACCTGCGCCTACACGTCGTCTGTCATTTTGCCGTTCTCGGTCTTGCCTGAAATTCTCAGGCTGTCTCTCTCTCTCTTGAAATCGTGGTTCATGTCCACCATAAGATCGATTGTAGCGCTCATTCTTGACTGGAGGTCTGCTGCGAACAGCCATGGCTGCGCTACTGTTGGAGTCAATTGCAGCGTGCGTGGAACTCAAGAGGCGTTGTTTCTCCTCCTGAGAAACGGAGGAGTATGCCTGTCGGATTGAAGGAAGGGGATGCATCAGGAGGATTTGCCCACGAATCGCACTGTAAGATTCGTTCAATCCCATTAAAAACTGCATGAGTTTCTGTTGATCTTGTGCCCCATGGGCTGTGTTGTCGTAGGACGCCAATTCGTCCCATAAACCGTTTAGTCTGGTGTAATAGGAGGAAACAGAGAGTTGTTCTTGCTTGAGATAAGCAATGTCCCGTTGAATTTCAAAAATCCGGGGAGCATTGCTTTGGGAGAATCGTTCACTGAGGTCCTCCCAAACCTCATGAGCGGTAGGGTAGTAGATGACACTGTTGGAGATATCTGGACTGAGTGCATTGATAAGCCATGAATGCACCATGTCATTACACCGAGACCATGTTGCATAGCCTTCGGGATCAGTTTCTTCTGATGGAACTTTGATTGTGTTGTTGACAAATCCCAATTTGTTTTTGGAATTTAAGGCCAAAGTCATAGCCCTCTTCCAGGTGGAATAATTGTCTCCGTTTAGAGGTTTGGAGACCAAAATCAAGCCTGGGTGATCGGAGTGATGGGTAAAAAAAGGATTTGAAATATTTGTTCTTGAGGAATCTGCATAAGTAGCAGGAACAACTACTTGATTTTCCATGCCTGTGTTGATTGCCAGTGGGTTTTCTTCTGTGGACATGGTGACTGGGAAGGGACTTACTGAACTGCTAGTGATTTAGATGCAGTGAAGGGAAACGGTGAATCAAGAAGAGTTAGGATCTTTGACTCTGCTCTGATGCCATGAAAAGATGGAAGAAAGATGTATATTGAATTGATAAATTGTTACAGACCTTGAGCCATGTATTTGTACAGTAAAGGATTCCTACAAATCAGGAATACCTAGCTACATAACAGGAAAGATAATGACTAGAATAGAAAGATAATACATGTTAATTATCTACTTCCATATACAGATAATATTGAGATTTGACTTGCCAACAGTTATTAACAATAAAGCAATCCAAATATCTATTTTGTGCATTAAAAGGGGAGACTTCATATCTATTTTTCCAGTGTTCGGTAATTATGGGCAAAATTTAACAAGGTAAAGAAGTTCTCTGTCAGGGCTCCATCCAAAAATAAATTGAACAGAGTACCAAAAAGCAATGAATTTGAAATTTATGGGTATAGAACTTAATTTTATACTTTGATCGAGTTTTTAAAATAGAAAATTAGAAAATAGGGAGAGATTTTTCTTTTTTCTTTTTTTAAATAATAACTAAATACTACTTACGAGACCAAGAGAAGTAGATTCTTAATTCATTGGCCACATCTATCATGGATGTACAAAACTTATCAAGAACAAACCCAGCAAGGGTAGGCAAGCCAGGGCTTGACTCTGACCGACTCACAAGCCTAGAGACTTCTTCTTTGACACTGGGTTTCTGGGATTCAATCAAAGAAACGAAGAAATTGTTGGGTTGGTTTGGATCAGGCTCATATTTGGACAAGTGAATGAACCGGATACGATTACAGGCTGTACTCACTGAATCTATAAACCTATCAACCTTGGGGTCAAAATTTATTTTCATGATGAGGAAGGTGATTGAAAGCTTCTCATCACGGTCTACAAGCTGCTTTGCTACCTCTACTGTGGATACGAGGTGGCTTATACCTGGTGTTGGTATGAAGACTAGCTCAGCTTTCTTCATTTTGCTACTGGGCTGCGTTTTTTTTTTTGCTAGAGAATCTCAAGGTGGGATTGCATGTACGTAGTGTTAGTCTAAACTCTAATCTGCAAAATTAAAGTAAAGCATAGCAATCACTGACTATGGAGACCAAATAAAGCCACCAACAGTTACGATCAATTTTTAATTTTGTGTATAAATAAGAAGTTTAGGTGAAGATAGAGCTTTGACTGATTGTTGTAGCTCTGAATTATTTTATTGTTAAGTTAAAACAGTATATTTTATCTTTTCTGAGAGCAACTACAACCGAAAAGACATACACAGAGACAAAAATAAAAAAATAATTGTTTAGTATGTGTGTTTGGTTTTTTGCAATGCCACGAGCAAAGCTAACAATAGCACCCATACATGAGCCGCTATTTGTAGCAGCTCATGCAGAGAAGGTAAAATATTGGCCCTGCCTTGGGGCGACCTTCTATATATATTATAATATATATATTAGAAAATAATGTAACTATATCAAAAATATTTTTTTTTTTTTAAAACTACCTCAACAACAGAGTAAAAAATTATATATAAAATTAATAATTATATTGTTGGAGTGTATTTTTAAAAACAATTGTTTAATTATATAACTTATTCCTATTAATTGTATAATTAATTGCATAACTAAACTACATACAAAATAATTGCACTATATTTAAAATAATATAAAAAAATAGCTCTCCAAAATGACTTTTACCTTTGGAGCGTACAATCAACAAAAAAATCATATATACACTATTAAAGAGTCATTTTAGAGATTTGACTCTCCAAAATAGTTCTTGCTATTAGAATTGCTCTGAGTGTTTTGAAGTCGCCACCAAATGACCTCTCCCACCGACACGTAGAAGACTGATTTTAATTTCCTTTTTATGGTATATATATAATTAAAGTGGACTTGAGATTGGCATTGTATATACGAGCAGGAGTGAGGTCATGGCTTTGTTGTTTTTACAAATTCGTCAGAAAAGTTAAATCAAGAAAAAACATACTATTATATTATTTTTTTTGTCAATTTTTATAGTATAACAAATCTCATAACCTACATTGCATCAAATAATTTTAGAGTAGAACAATGGGCAATAATGATAATATTCATCAAGAAATGTATGGTTTCAAGTCTCCCTGCCCAAAATACAAACGTTTATATGGTATACAGTCTAAAACTAATTTTCCAGATGATATTTTTTATTATTTTAATAAATGTCACAGATTCTAAAGTTAATGACCATATAAATCTCCAGTAGCAATTATAGGATTCAAACATGAAATTAGAAGAAATATAATTTTTTTAATTCGAAACTATTACCATTAAAATACTTTAGTGATGGTTTCTCTACATGGACTTTCTTCTCGGATGTTGGTTATTACCAATAAAGCAATCCAAATATCTATTTTGTGCATTAAAAGGGGAGACTTCATATCTACTTTTCCAGTGTTCAGTAACTATGGGCAAAATCCTGACATTGCTGGGGAGTATCCTATGCACATGCAATGTGACCTAAGTTTATTTTTATTTTTTTAGATTTGAGAAAACTAAATTGCAACGTATTTTATTTTATGAGTCTAGATAAATAAATAAAAAAATTTAATTGTCCTAAATTTTTATAAAAAATATTTGTTGTGCAGATTTCAAATTCTTTACCACCATATCGTACCAATCAAACTCAATACCGCCTGAGTTCTTTATTAATAAAACGTGTTTTGTATGCATAAAAAGTTTAGCTTCACGGGAGAATCGATGCACAGGTAAACAAAAATTATTGTCCTTTCACATTATTGAGCACCATTCATTGGCTGTGTTTTTTGGAGACTATAAGAAATCCTTTCACATCCAAAACCTTGAGATCACTATGTGGGAGGGAAAATATCAAATTGATTGTCATATCATTGTTATTTTTTAGTTTTTTATTTTATTTTTAATTGTCTTAATATGCTGATATGAAGATTAAGTTTAAAAATAAAAATATTATTTTAAAATATTTTAAAAATTACCACTATTATATTACTAAATTCTAAAAAGTTAATAAATATATCAACAATTAGTATATAGCTAAAAGAGCTTGGACTCAAACTGTTCATGCTGACTTAGTTGTACTGTGGACTGGAAAATATCGGGAACCGGCGATAGGGAACTGTCTGTACCGGTATATTTTCAAGTGCATGGTGAATGAACTGCCACGTACTTACCTACCCCATTCTCTATAAAGTATATCTCTCCTCACATTTACTTCAATCGAACCTCGTGAAACCAAACTTTGACATCTCTTGGTCTCTCTCTCTCTTTTCCAACATGACGACGCTTCCCCTGTTAGTATCAGTTTCGATCTTTGTTTTTGTTCTTGCTTACATTCTGCACCAGAGGCTGAGATTCAAGCTACCACCTGGTCCACGACCGTGGCCGGTCGTCGGGAACCTTTATGCCATCAAGCCTCTCAAGTTCAGATGTTTTGCAGAATGGGCTCAGGCTTACGGACCGATTGTCTCGGTCTGGTATGGCTCGGCTTTGAATGTAGTTGTGTGTGATGCGGAGCTGGCTAAGCAAGTTCTCAGAGAGAATGACCAGCAGCTGGCTGATAGACAGAGGACTCGGTTGAGTGCGAGGTTCAGCAGAGATGGGAAGGACCTCATATGGGCTGACTACGGTCCTCACTATGTGAAGGTGAGGAAAGTTTCTACTCTTGAGCTTTTCTCGGCAAAGAGACTCGAGGAACTCAGACCTATAAGAGAAGATGAGGTTACTTTCATGGTAGAATCCATTTTCAAGGATTGCACCAATCCAGGTATGTCGTATAGTTGTATTTTTATTTCCCCCCTTTTGAGCTCGGAACGAACCTGCACACATGCGGTAGAAGTAAATAAATATATTCCTCGGAAGATGCAATGAAAAAAAGACAAAAAAATTGATTTGTATTTCGGTGAACAATAACGTGGGGAACACTATTTTCCCTTGTTTTTTTATAGTATATGTACTAGTCAAATGCCCGCACTACGTTGCGGGCATAGTACGGGCGGAACAAATAATTTTTATAATTGTTGAGATTGAAATATAATATTTTAGTATATAAAATTAGATATAATGAAAAAAATCAACATCCTCTATTATAATAACAGTAACATCGAAATCTTAACTTCTTAAATTATCATCATTATCAGTGTCAAAACAATAAACATTATTGAACAAATCTGAGAGGGAAACAAAAAAATATTAATAAAAAAGCATGTAAGAAAAAAACTAAAATTATTATTATTATTCTTAATATTAATATTATTATTGCTTTAATAACGGGAATAAAAAGAAAATAAATCAAAGGCTTAAAAAAAGCCTAAAAACATTAACAAAAGAGCAAATGTAAAAATACAATAAATGAATAAAAAAAATTATTGACTGGGAAAAAAATTACTTGAACTGGAAATAAAAAACATTATTACACTACGTTGTGGGCTGAGTAAAAAAAAATTATAATTGTTGGGATGAAAGAAATTAATAGCATATGCTGGTCCAAAATTAAAATATAATATTTAAATATATAAAATTTAATATGATAAAAAAGATCACCACACCTTATTCTGAAAATATCAACATCGAAGTTTTAACATCTAAGACTATCATTGCAGTTACTGAGAAAACAATAAAAAACATCAAATTATCCCTAGAGAAAAAACTGAAAAATATTAACAAAAGAGTACGTAAGAAAATAACTTAATTTTTTTCTTCTTGTTCTTGTTCTTGCTCTTCTTCTTCTTCTTCTTCTTCTTCTTCTTCTTCTTCTTATTGTTGTTGTTGTTGTTGTTGTTGTTGTGGTGTTAATAATAATAATAAAAAAAAGACAAAAAAAATCATAATAACTTTAACAAAATAACAAACAAAAAAATAAAATAAAAATTATCAGATAAAAAAAGTCATATGACTTAAAAATAAAAATAAAAATAAAAAAATAAAAAGCTAAAAGAAAGAACAAATGGAGAGATAAAAAAAACACAAATATGAATTTCCAAATGATCATAGATACAAAATAAAATTTAAGAACTATTTTTTTTGAAATGAAACACATCAACACCCCCTATTATAACAACAGGAACATCGAAGCCTTAACATCTAAAAATATCATTACTATTATTGCTAAAACAATAAAAATTATTAAATTATTCCGAGGAGAAAAAAACTCAAAAACATTAATAAAAGAGGAAGCAAGAAAAAAAACTAAAATTATTATTATTATTATTATTATTATTATTATTATTATTATTATTATTAATATTAATATTATTGCATGAATATTTGGAAAATAAATTCAATAAAATAATAAAAAAGCCCAAAAACTTTAACAAAGGAGCAAACAAAATAAAAATAAAAATGAAGAAAAATAAAAATTATTAGCTAAAAAAATCATTTGATGTTAAGAAAACTAATGAAAAAACCAAAAGTTAAAACAAAGGAAAACAAATAAGAAATATCAATTTTCAAATGATCATAAACACAAACTAAAATTTAAGAATAATTTTTTGTAAGAAATGTTATCTCAACAAAAGAGAAAATAATAAAAATTAAAAGATCAAAACTTAAGGCACATATATATAAACATAGATAAAAATAGGAACTATTTAAGAACTATAAAAAACTAAAAGAATTAAAATCAAAAGTATAAGGTTCAAAAATAAAACCAAATATATTATCAATTTTAATCAAATAAAAAAATTTAAAAAATCAAATAAAGTATAACATCTATACATGTAATGTTTGATATAATGAAACTTATAAACACACCCTATTATAAAAAAATAAATATCGAAGCCTTAACATCTAAAAATATCATTACTATTACTGTTAAAACAATAAAAATTATTATTCATGCAAATTACCCCGATGAAAAAAATCAAAAACATTAAAAAAAAGAGGAAACAAGAAAAAAAAACTAAAATTATTATTCTTACTGTGTTAAGAAAAAAAAAATTCAATCAAAGGAAAAAAAAAATTAATAACTTTAACAAAAAAAAACCAACCAAAAAATGAAAAACAAATATAAGAAAAAAAAATTGACGTCAAAATAAATAAATAAAAAAAAACAATAAAAATAAATATAAATGAAAAAAAAATCATCAGTGAAAATAAAAATAAAAAAAAAGCAAAAAAAAATATTGAAAAAAAAAATAAAAGCAAAAAGTGAATAGCTTGCGCTGGGCAGGGATCGAACCCTGCCCTCCTTAGTAAAACAGGGAGTCCAGGCGCGCCTGTTTCCAGTGAACCACTGGCATTTCTTTGTTACTTCCTGCGAATAAATATATAAATATTTGAAAGAAACGAAAAAACGAAAAAAAAAAAACACTATTGAAATCCACAATCTACAGTGTAACTTTAACAAAAAAAAAACCAACCAAAAAATGAAAAACAAATATAAGAAAAAAAAAATTTGACGTCAAAATAAATAAATAAAAAAAATAAAAACAATAAAAAAAAATATAAATGAAAAAAAAAATCATCAGTGAAAATAAAAATAAAAAAAAGCAAAAAAAAATATTGAAAAAAAAAATAAAAGCAAAAAGTGAATAGCTTGCGCTGGGATCGAACCCTGCCCTCCTTAGTAAAACAGGGAGTCCAGGCGCGCCTTTTTCCAGTGAACCACTGGCATTTCTTTGTTACTTCCTGCGAATAAATATATAAATATTGGAAAGAAACGAAAAAACGGAAAAAAAAAAAACACTATTGAAATCCACAGTATTTTCACTCACAATCTACAGTGTTTTACTGAGCTCTTTTAGTATATTGTATAATCACATAACAGGCAGCATGGGCTTACAGCTCGAGAGATTCAAGTATAAAAAAGAATATATATGAAAGATAAGAAAACTGAAACATGAGAAATCAAATAGAACTTTTGTGTGATTTTTATGGAAATTGCTTTTGTTTCTTTCTTTGTAGATTTTAGTTTTCTACCTTACAACTTCTTTTTTGCCAAATCTGGAAGAACAGAAAAGCAACCAGCTTATTTTTGGAGTATTACTGGTGTTGCAGATTATAATATTAGTTGGAGCATTTTTTTACATCTATTTTTTGATTAGTTAATTACTTACATGTGATTATTTTTATAGGGTTATTAATTAATTAATTAATTAGTAATTTGTGTGTTAATTCAATCATTAATTAGTATTTCTTTTGTTTCTTTATTTTTTTCGTCTTTTATTAAAAAAATAAGATAATAAATAAAACATTATAGTAGTAAATACATTGTGTTGTTGTGTGGATTCAAATAGTGTATTAATTGTTTTTCTTTTTTTAATATTACTTTATTTAAATATATTTTATTTTCTCATCGAACTTTTTATATTAATTACCTTTCTATTTTTTCAAAAACAAATCCTAACTATTTTTTAGTTTAAAGATTTTATTATTTTTATTTTTCATATTATATTTTTAATTTCTTATTTAAAAGGAATTATTTTTATTTTTTTCTTATTCTATATCAAACTTCAAACTTAACCACAGTTTTAACCAAACATTTCAATTTCAGTTATGAACTACAGCTAAAAGTGTTTTTCATAAAACTGTTTTTTTAAACCTCAACCACAAAAGCAAAAACAATACCAAATACACTGAAGTCTGTTAGGTTAATTATGACAAGACTTGTAGCTACATTATGTAAATTAGGTTTAGTTCCGTGTGTTTAATTCAGAAATGGCTAAAGAAAGGAAAATCTTATTGAAAACATGATTCATCTGTTGCAGAAAACCATGGAAAAAGCTTGTTGGTGAAGAAATATTTGGGAGATGTGGCTTTCAATAACATTACAAGGCTAGCATTTGGGAAGCGATTCATGAATTCAGAGGGCATAATTGATGAGCAAGGCCAAGAATTCAAGGCGATTGTTTCCAATGGACTTCGGCTGGGTGCATCCCTGACCATTTCAGAGCACATCCCATGGCTTCAATGGATGTTTCCACTAGAGGAAGAAGCTGTTGAAAAGCATAACGCTCGCCGAGATGGGCTAACCAGAGTTATCATGGAGGAGCATACCAATGCGCGCAAGAAAAGTGGAGGTGCCAAGAAACATTTCGTCGATGCATTGCTGACATTGCAGGAAAAATATGACCTTAGTGAGGTTACAATTATTGGTCTTTTATGGGTACGTATGAATGCACGTTTCGCTTCAAAATGTTAAAACAATATGGTGATTTCGTTTTTGCTATCAAATGAATCATCGGTCGATTATCTATGACTGATTATGGCCCAATTAAACTCGAACCTAATAATTTGTGCAGGACATGATTACTGCTGGCACGGATACAACAGCAATCTCAGTGGAGTGGGCAATGGCTGAGCTAATCAAGAACCCTAGGGTTCAACAGAAGGCTCAAGATGAGCTAGACCGCGTGGTTGGGCTCGAACGTGTAATGACTGAAGCAGATTTCCCGAATCTCCCTTACCTGCAAGCTATAGTCAAGGAATCACTGAGGTTGCACCCGCCAACACCACTGATGCTACCTCATCGAGCCAAAACTACTGTTAAAATCGGTGGCTATGACATCCCCGAGGGATCAATTGTTCACGTAAACGTATGGGCCGTGGCTCGTGATCCGGCTCTGTGGAAGAACCCTTTAGAGTTCCGGCCAGAGAGGTTCTTGGAGGAGGATGTAGACATGAGGGGACATGATTTCAGGCTACTTCCATTCGGAGCTGGAAGAAGGGTGTGTCCCGGTGCACAGCTCGGAATCAATCTGGTCACGTCTATGATCGGTCATCTGCTTCACCATTTTCATTGGACCACCCCTGATGGTGTCGAGCCCGAGGAAATTGACATGTCAGAAAGACCAGGAGTTGTCACTTACATGATGACTCCGCTACAAGCAGAGGCTACTCCTCGCCTGCCTCCACACTTGCACAAACGGATGGCATCAGATATGTGATTCGCATTTTGCTGCCATGGTTGTGATCGGGTTATTTTAGTTTTTGAATCTGAGATGGTCAATGTCTTGTGTGCATGGACTCGACAAAATCAAATTAAGTTTTTGTAAGACTACTATTTAAGTCCCTGCATTTTATTTTTAAGGCATGCTAGTCCTTGAATAATAATTGAAATTTAATATTAGAACCTGGAAAGCTCTTTTATGGAACCGTTGATACCAATACTAATTTTATTTTATTTTTTTATTATGGAATATAATCAATCAATGATTTCCTTCCTTTTTTTATTGCTATCCAACGAGTTTCTTTTCTTCTTTTCACTCCATAAACTAAAAAATAAACAAATGAATATTTAAAAAAAGAACTGTAGAGACAATAAAAGAAAGAAAAAAAGAAAGTTAGTACATCAAAACGCACTTTTTGGTGGTTAGATGATTAGTTAAGTGTTTATGCTGTTAGGTCAATTCTTTATAGTGAAGAAAGGTGGTAGCTCGAGAATAATATTTTTATAGGGAGAAAGTATAATAAATATGCAAAAAAAGTACTAAATTTTAAGGATAATTTTTTTATTATTATTAGATGTGGATGTTTGGGCAAGCTTGCGTGTATCTCGATTAATTTCGCAGATTCTGAAGTTATTGATCATGTAAGACTCTAGTGGTCATAGCAATTACAAAACTCGAATCACGGACCACAACAAGACAACCAAACCTCTTAATCCTAAAATCATATCATTAAATCACCTGCTAGATTGTTAATAATTTTTGTTTTCTTAATTTTTGTTTTGGCATGAATAAATGCTATGTAATATTTATGTTGAGACTTGAGAATGGAAATTATGAATATTTGTAGTTGCAAGAGTATTTATATATCTTAAATCTTGTTATGTGGCTTGAGAAAAAGTTTTGAAAAGTCATTCCAACATGGTAACTTTAATGAAAAATAAATGTTGTTTACGCATGTATTAATGATAAATAAGTATTCTTGATATTAACTAAATTGAGAGACAAATATCTACCATGTAAATATTAACGAAACGAATATATATAAAATGAGATGAAAATGAGAGAATATGGTATATAGATGAAGTGTTTGTGGTTAAAGTTGTTTTTGAAAGTTATTTTCATTCAAAATACATTAAAATAATAATTATTTTATTTTTAAAAATTATTTTCTATATCAATACACAAAAATAATCTAAATTACTAAAAAAAATTAATTTAAAAAAAATATTTTTTTCAAAAACACTTTCTGACACCCCGGAGTAGAATTTGAGTTCAAAAATAAGAATATGAATCAATATAAAAAAACAAGGGGCAAGCATTGGGTTCATTTTTTCTAATATGGTGTTAGGCCATTGGTTTGGGTCCAGGCTTATTTTTAAGCCTCGTGAATGTCATCGTTATAATAGGCTTGAACCAGCTAAAAAGTTATTTTAAAAAATACTAATAAATCATGACCATCATTTTTCTTTCTTCCTCACATATTTAGCACTCTTTTTTTTTTTCTTTAGTTTACTCGTTGAAATTCAACATTAGGGATTATGTTAAATATATGTTCTTTCTATTTTAGATTTATATTAAAAATATAGTTTGATTCAATATAAATATTTGAGATGTGAATTGTTGATAAATATTGAGAAATCAACGTATTAAGTTGATTTGCGTCAACTTGTCAATCTACATATAAAATTATGAAATCAGAATGACTTCATATAAACCAAATAAAAATTAATTATAAAGCTCAAGTTATAATAAATCGATGAAACAAAAAAAACAATTAAAAAAATAACCCGAGTCAACTTAGGTTAACTCATCAAACTTGAGATTTAGATCATGATACTAAGATAATCCAATAAAAAAATAAATTTATGAGTTATGATGATATATAATAAAAAATGAGAGGAGGAGTTGTACATCCGGACAATTGGGGTGAAAAATTGTCATTACATTTTCATGACACCAATTACTCATTTCTGATATTCACATCAACCACACTTGTAACAAAAACCCTCATATCCATCAATTTTTCGCCATCTTTCCTTAAAAATCCCTTCAAATGGTGAATGATCCACTACGTGCCAACTCCCATCTCAATATATATATATATAAGAAATAATTACAGTACAATTTTAACTACAATACAATACACTTTAAACACCCACAAATATTTTCCAGTGATAGTAATAAACGTATTTATTGTAAACGGCTATATTTCAATATATATATAGACATCTCTCCAAGCTTTTCTTACCCCAGAAGCTTCAAAAACTAGCATCTGCCCTATAATATGGCTCTGCCTCTGTCATTCTCGGTTTCGATCTTTGTTCTCATTGTTGCCTACATTCTGTACCGGAGGCTGAGGTTCAAGCTACCACCTGGTCCTCGACCGTGGCCGGTCGTCGGGAACCTCTATGATATTAACCCTATTATGTTCAGATGTTTTGCAGAGTGGGCTCAGGCTTACGGACCGATTGTCTCGGTTTGGTTTGGTTCAGCTTTGAATGTAGTTGTGTGTAATGCGGAACTGGCTAAGCAAGTTCTCAAAGAGAATGACCAGCAGTTGGCTGATAGACATAGGACCAGGTTGACTGCGAGGTTCAGTAGAGATGGCAAGGACCTCATATGGGCTGACTATGGTCCTCACTATGTGAAGCTCAGGAAAGTGTCTACTCTTGAGCTTTTCTCGGCTAAGAGACTTGATGAACTCAGACCTATTAGAGAAGATGAGGTGACTTTCATGGTAGAATCCATTTTCAAGGATTGCACCAATCCAGGTTTGTCGTATAGAAGTATATCTCTTCTACTTTCACCGTATTTTTTAAGGGTTTTTTTAGAACACGCATACTATTGTAGAAATATATAGATATATTTAAGGTTGTTCTTTTTGTGCCAGATAGCTATTAATCACAGTGGTTGCTGTGCCACATTCGAAATTGTCTAAAAAAACTGGTCTTGAGTTCATGATTTATCTCTTGCAGAAAACCATGGAAAAAGCTTGTCGGTGAAGAAATATTTGGGAGATGTGGCTTTCAATAACATAACAAGACTAGCATTTGGGAAGCGATTCATGAATTCAGAGGGGATAATTGATGAGCAAGGCCAAGAATTGAAGGCAATTGTTAACGATGGATCTAGGCTGGGTGCATCGCCAACCATGGCCGAGCACATTCCATGGCTTCAATGGATGTTTCCACTAGAGGAAGAGGCATTTGCCAAGCTAGATGCTCGACGAGACAGGCTAGTTAGGTCGATCATGGAGGAACATAACAATGCACGGAAGAAAAGTGGTGGTGCCAAGAATCATTTTGTTGATGCATTGCTAACACTGCAAGAAAAATATGACCTCAGTGAAGTCACATTTATTAGTCTCCTATGGGTATGTGCGCACTTTTCGCTTAAAATCTCAAACAATTTGGTAGATAGAAGTTTCTCAATGCTGTCAATTGAATCTATGATTGACTAGGTATGACTAATTAGGGTTTAATTAAATTTGTATCTGATATTTTGTGCAGGACATGATAAGTGCTGGCATGGATACCACAGCAATCTCGGTGGAGTGGGCAATGGCTGAGCTAATCAAGAACCCGAGGGTTCAGCAGAAGGCTCGAGATGAGCTAGACCGAGTGGTTGGGCTCGAACGTGTAATGACCGAAGCAGATTTCCCGAATCTCCCTTACCTGCAAGCTATAGTCAAGGAATCGCTGAGGTTGCACCCGCCAACACCACTGATGCTACCTCATCGAGCCAAAACTACTGTTAAAATCGGTGGCTATGACATCCCCGAGGGATCAATTGTTCACGTAAACGTATGGGCCGTGGCTCGTGATCCGGCTCTGTGGAAGAACCCTTTAGAGTTCCGGCCAGAGAGGTTCTTGGAGGAGGATGTAGACATGAGGGGACATGATTTCAGGCTACTTCCATTCGGAGCTGGAAGAAGGGTGTGTCCCGGTGCACAGCTCGGTATCAATCTGGTCACCTCTATAATCGGTCATCTTCTTCACCATTTTCATTGGACCACCCCTGATGGTGTCGAGCCTGAGGAAATTGACATGTCAGAAACACCTGGACTTGTCACTTACATGATGACTCCATTACAAGCTGTGGCTACTCCACGCCTGCCTCCACACTTGCACAAACGGATGGCTTCAGATATGTGATTTGCACTTTGCTGCTATGGTTGTACTTGGGATTGTATTAGTTTTTGAATTGGAGATGGGTTAGAGTTTAGATGGATCATCACCATGTCTGAAATAAAGAACAACAGCTATATGTGTTGTAATAAATGATAGGAAAAAAACATAAGCTGCAATCAATATTTTGTATGCGTTGTCAACTCAAGCTTTTCTATATAGACAGATATTATGTGAGAAGGTAACTCATAAAAAGCCACATCTATGCGTACAATATATACAGATCCAAACATAAAGCACGGTTGCCGGAGTAGTGTGTTTATTGTTCTATATCATACCGCCGGTAGCGGCACACCACGGCACACAAGGTTTTAGCATATTATGGCATCAAATTCACATAAAACTTTCCTTCCGTGTTCTTAATTACTTCAAACTTGAAATCTTCTTCTTTTATTCCCCTCCTCAATTTCAGAAGCAGATTGAATTTGGCATAATTTTCAATGACCTGTATCATCAAACGATGGCAAAATCAGTCAGAAAGCTTCCACATTCACATACCATAATGCACACAGATTACAAAGATCAATCCAAGTAGGGACAACAGAAGCAAGATTTCAGGCCGCAACATTGAAAAATGCCAACCTTGGCTTTCACCACAAGGATCTCTAAGAGTTCATATGGGTACAATGAGTTGGATCTCTTCTGAATGGAATTAACAGCATGATTAGCTGCGTCTCGGACCTCAAGATCATTTGTTGGCACCATTTTCCATCCGGATCCATGACCAGAAATGATGATGAATTTGAACCACAAACTATTGAAGAATGTCGACATAGAAATGATTGGCCAATGTGGAAAGAAGCAATCTAAACAGAGTTGAACTCACTTGCAAAACGTGAAGTGTTTGGACCTGTAGTCCATACACCTAAAGGTGTTATACTTGTTGGATATAAGTTGGGTTTTTTTGTTAGAAAACGCAATGAGAACAATGAAATTGTGCTATATAAGACACAACTTGTTGCCCAAGGTTTCTCATAAGAGACCCAACATTGATTATAAGAAAACTTATTCTCTAGTGGTGGATGCAATCACTTTCAGATTTTTAATTGGTTTAGTGGTCTCAGAAACATTAGATATACATTTAATGGATGTAGTTGCAGTATATCTATATGGATCATTAGATAAGGACATCCATATGAAAATCCCTAAAGGATTTACAATGCCTAAAGCCTTTTGTAATGAACCCAGAAGTGTTTATTCTATTAAATTACAAAAATCTTTATATGGGTTAAAGCAATCTGGTCGAATGTGGTATAATCATCTTAATAAATACCTCTTAAAAAGAGGGTTTGAGAATGAAGAGATTTGTCCGTGTAATTTTATTAAGAAAATATCCGGATTTGCTATTATTACAGTATATCTTGATGATTTAAATATTATCGGTACTCCTGAAGAGCTCACAGAAAATGCAACCTATTTGAAAAATGAATTTGAGATGAAAGATCTCAGAAAGACAAAATTTTGTCTTGGTTTACAGATTGAACCTTTTTCAAATGGAATATTTGTATATCAATCGATATATACAGAAAAAGTCCTCAAGCGTTTTTATATGGACAATGTTCATCCTTTGAGTACACCTATGGTTGTTCGGTCACTTGATGCGAAAAATGACCCCTTTCGACCTCCAGATGAGGATGAAGAAATTCTTGGCAAAGTTGTAAAATCCGTTCGGGGCGCCGTTCCGGTTTTTTGATTGGAACGGAACGTTCCGGTTTCGGTGCATTCCGGTGTGCCGTTCCGGTTTTGTACTGTTCATATTTAATTAATTATATATATGAAAAAAATAAAATATTAATTTAACAAGTATAATTTAAATTCAAGATAAATTAACTTTAAATTATACAATACAAACATAATCTCAAAATTAAAAACATCTCTAGAATTCCAAAATATTATGAAAGTAAAATGTTCTAAAATAAAAGAAATATACATCAAACATCTTCTACATCGTTAATATAAAAATAAGGATCTTGATCTTGCTGTGGAACATAAGGAAAGTCATCAACAAGACATTCCAATAGTTGGTCATTTCTACCAAGCTCATTCTCCTTAGTTACACACGTCTCTTCATCATCTAAATTTAAAGTAGAGAAAGGTGCTTCGATACTCTCCCAACTTATGTCCTCTCCATCAAGAAGATTGGGTTCTTCACAAATCCATTCATTCAATAGATCAATGTTATCAAGGCTAATGGGATCTAAAGCATCTCTTGCTCTGCTCAAGTTCCTACAAAGAATAAACACGAAAGAAATTAAAAAATTAATAGCAATGTAATAGAAAATAATTATTAATATAATAGTATTGATATTGTACCTCTGTTGAATCTTTAGATTATAGCGAACAAATACTAAATCATTTAATCTCTTGAGCTCAAGCCTATTTCGCTTTTTGGAATGGATGTATTCAAATACACTCCAATTTTTTTCGCACCCAGTTGCACTACAGCATTGACTAAGAATTCGAATTGCAAACTTTTGAAGTTTCTGGAGTATCATTGTTGAATTGCTCCCACCATGAAACTATATAAGAAAATTTGAATAAATCAAATATTATAGATAAAAAAAAGACTTTATATTGTAAAAAATAAAAGTTATTACCTGGATTTAACTTTTCTCTTTGACGAATAGCTAGGGAGATGCCAAAATCACCAGTTGCTTTCTTATACTCCTCAATTTGGGCACTAATGTTATCTTGAATATCACAATCAGGAACCAATCTAATAATTGTGCTAAGCAAACCTCGAGTTACCTCCTTTTGTTTTGAAAAAGATGGCCTAAAAAATATTCTAGGATTAAGAAAACATCCTGCTGCATGTAATGGACTATGAAGTTGCTTATCCCATCTAGCATCAATTACCCGAATATATGGTCCATATTGAGACATTCTATTTTTCAACCTTGTTTTGATGGCTTCTTTTGCTTTATCCATTGCCTCATATAAATATCCCATTGACGGTTTTTCTTCACTGTCTGCTAACCTTAGAACTCGTACTAAAGGCTCGCTGACGTTGACTATATGTGCACATCTCGGCCAAAAGTCTTTATCTTCTAAAACTATAGCAACAATTTCCTTTCCAACCAGACTTTTCCATGACTTGATTCAACCCATTTTGTGCAAGTAAACATCTGTCGAAGCTCATTCTTAAACTTCAGTAAACATTGGAGGCTTAAGAAATGGGTAGCAAACCTTGTTATGCCAGGACGACATAAATCATTTCCATTTGTGAATTCTTTCCTCATCAATGCTAAAACCCATGCATGATTATATATAAACTTGGTTATATTTCTTGCATTTTTAATGGTTGCATCAATCATTGGAAAATATCTTGGATCACAAATATTTTCTAGCATTAAATCAATGCAATGGGCAGCACAAGGAGACCAAAAAAAGGTGTCATACCTTTGCTGCAAAGCTTTCCCAGCAGCCTTAAATGAAGCCTCATTATCACCAACAAATTAGATAATATTTTCTGGTCCAACTTCTTTGACAACTTCATCAAACATCTCCAACAATGTCTCTTTATCTTTTCGAAGTCCTGAAGTGTCAACAGACTTCAAGAATATGGTACCTCTCGGAGAATAAGCAAGGAAATTGACAATTGGTGCATTCCTCCTTTTTGACCACCCGTCAGCCATAATTGAACATCCATAAAGTCTCCAATCAGCCTTGATACTTAAAATGTATTCATGGACATCATGAACTACATCTCTCAAAAGTGATCCTCTTAAATCATGATATGATGGTCCTTTAAAACCAGGTCCCATTGATGTTACGGCATCTAGCATTGGTTGATAATAATATGACCTCGCACTGTTAAACAGTATATTAGCATCAAACCACCATGTTGTTATGGCTTTTCTTGCATTGTGTTCCATCTCTTTAGAAGCCATTGCACTTCTAATACTAGGTTGCGAACCTAGGGTAGTTCATGGAGCAAATAAAGGCATCCTTCTTCTAGCTGTACTTGTTCCTTGCATTGTCAATCTTCTATTTGTTTGTTAACGTGAATCACCCGAATGAGGATTTGCAGCATCACCCTCTCCAACTTCTTCATCATTGGAAACTGATTGATAAGTTCCAATATTAGTTCTAACTCTTTTTCTCTTCTCTTTCTCCGTTGTCATGTCATCTAGCAGTTATTTCATTTGTCATTTAACATCTGGAGGGACCTTTTTACAAGGTTCAACCTGACCTTTAATACCAGCAAGGTGAAACTTCAAACGAGTAACACCACCACCATTGATCCGTTTGTTACAATGAATGCATATACTTGCATTCTTTGAACCAGCAACCACCTGTCCATGAGCCCATGCTGGATCATCTGATCTTGTTGGAGCTGAAGAAATGGAAGTCCCACCACTACATTCATTTTCAGCCATGTAATTTAATCTGTTGTAATTAATAGAAATTAATTACACAAGTTAGAAATTAATAGAAATTTCGGTTCAAGATAACATGTTGTCATATCCTCAAGGAAGAAAATTCATAATCAACGACAATCCAAGTACTATCATACACATAAATGCTCAGTTTTATAACATGTTATCCAAACAACCTTACACACATATAATTACACATGCATCCATAACTTTACTATTATATTTTCATGGTACAAAGGAGGTGATTCACCCTCACAGCATCCTTGCATCCACCAAAGCAAGTGGCAGTAATGCCAGAGTTTTAGGTGGCAAGATTCTAAAAAGCTATTGACAGGGAACAAGGTGAAATGAAATCTTATAGCTATATTTTAAATATTTCACCATCTTGCAATTTATGAAGACATCCAGCATATAACTATATGAGTTACAAAATATGCAATACAGTTATTGAATGGTTTGGCTAACAGAAAGAAAGCAGAATCAAATGACACTATATGAAAAACATCAGGGTAAAATTTTAGTTGTCAAACAAGATGCAATGACAGCATGATATTCGAACAACACTCAATCAAAGATGTGCGCTTTAAAATAACATCAAAAGTCCACATTCAGCATATCAAAAAACATCATACATGTATTCCAAAGTTCTAAAAAATCATGTTATGAGACCAATGTCTATAATTTATTTCTTCATAGAATCCACGAATCAAGCACAGAACACAATGTTGCTTATTTACACTCCAATAACCCCAAACAACAGAATCGGTTCAAGATAGAAATTAGTAGAAATTGATAGAAATCAATAGAAATCTGTTGTAAGAACTAAAAACAAACCCAATAATTTTCCACCCACAGAAATTGATCAAACAAAGCTAATAACTATCAATCAAACACAAACTCAGTTTCAACAATATCATTTATGCCCAGTTTCATGATTCATCAGTTTCAATATCATAATAAATTCAAGGATTTGGGGACTGGAATGTGTACCTTTCACTTGAAGTTGCTGCCGTGAGATGATTTGGGGAAGAAGTGAACAACCATTGAATTGAAATTTGGGGAAGAAATGAAGATTTGGTGTTGCTGTGTGGATGAAGAAGAAAAGGTTCGATGTGGAAGAAATTGAGAGTTTTTCAGGTGAGAGTTACAGATTAGGTGAGGGAACAGATTAGGGTTCGAAAACTTGAGATTTTCAGTTGAGATTTGGGTTGATTTTTGAGGGATTACGGATGATTTGCGCGGTTGAAGAAATGAAATTGATTTGGAAATTATGGACGGGTTGTTTCTTCAGTGTATTTGTAAGAGACATGAAACGACGTTGTTTTGATGAACCCGGTACCGAACCAAGGCGTTCTGGCCGGAATTCGCGGAACAACCCGGAATTAAAACCGGCACAAAAACGCCGTCGTTTTGTGCCAGTTTTACGCGTGGAACGGCATGTTCCGGCCGGAACGGAATGGCTTTCATAACTCTGATTCTTGGTCCTGAAGTGCCATATCTTAGTGCTATTAGAGCACTTATGTATCTTGCAAATTGTGCAAGACCAGATATATTTTTTGCAGTAAATTTATTGGCAAGATATAATTTCACTCCTACAAAAAGACATTGCAATGGAGTCAAACATATATTTCGCTATCTCTGCGGAACAACCAAAATGAGGTTATTTTATTGTGGATCAAATTCACAATTGATTGGATATGCAGATGCAGGTTATCTCTCTGATCCCCACAAAGGAAGATCACAAACAGGTTATCTATTTACCTATGACAGTACTGCAATTTCTTGGATATCTGGTAAACAATCATTAGTGACTATTCCATCAAATCATTCAGAAATTATCACGATACATGAAGCAAGTCGAGAATGTATTTTGCTAAGATCAATTATCCAGCACATTAAGACAAAATGTGGATTGTCAGCCATTGAAAATAGTCCCATAATATTATTTGAAAGATAATGCTGCCTGCATCACTCAACTCAGAGGAGGCTATATTAAAGGAGACAAAACAAAGCATATCTCACCAAAGTTCTTTTATACTCACGAGCTCCAACAAAAGGAAGAAATTAATATCAAACAAATCAGGTCATATGATAATTTAGCAGACTTATGTCCATAATATTGGAATGCGTCATCTTAAAGATTTGTCATAAGACATGTACTTTTGAGGAGAAGCCAATGCAAATTGTACTCGTTTTCCTTCGCTTAGGTTTTTTCCCACAGAGTTTTCCTTTGCAAGATTTTAATGAGACAATTTGACATTGTTTTAATGAATCTTGAAGTATTCATATATGGATCTTAAAGTATCTATATAAAGTCCTCCATTGAATTTTAAAGTACATGGTCATTCAAGGGGAAATGTTATAAATTCATAATAAATTATATTTATATGTATTGAATGTTAATTACTCTTAAGTTTAGACTCTTGGATTTCCATAACCCTTGAGTTCATTTCCTTCTTCTATAAATAGACCACTTGTCTTGTATTCTTTACACTTTTGAAGGGGAGATACTAGCGTTAACAGTGCGTATAGCTGAATGTGAGGAGGGTTTATGACAGGTTAATTTATCGGAATCGCTAGTCATGTGGCTATATGCACCTGTATCAATAATCCAAGTGTTAATTTTAGAATGTGCAAAAAAAAATTCGATGATACCTGGATGGACCACATTCATTGTAGAATGTACCTGATCAGTTTCGATCAGATTTCCCACAACTTTTCAATATTTTTCTAAGGTTTTTTTTGTAAAATTCTACTAGTTCGGATAACCAATAATTTCATAACACCGTGGTTTTAAATGCCCGGCTCACCTCAGTGGAAACAAACCAACCCACCGAGGTTTTTGTAACCCGAATTAAATGGGTGTCCGTGACCCATTTGTTTTTCATTTCTTCCCGTCTGCCTCTCACTTTTATTTCTCTCATTTCCAGCCTTGAACCCGGCCTCATCACTTCTCCACCCGCTCATTTCGGCTCCTTTTCTGTTCAAATACGTTTGTTATGAGCTCCGATTCTCAAATACTTTTGCCTGTTCTGCCTCCTTTTTTATCTAGATGGGTCTGTTGGTTCTCGGGAATTTCTGTAGGTGTTTGTTTTCTGTTGGGTATGGGTTGATTTCTGGGTTCTGGGTTTCTGGAATTTCGGTGATTTCTGGGTTGATTTCTGGCTTTCTAGGTTTTGGGTTTCTGGGTTTGTGATTTGGAATTTGGAATTTCTGGTGAACAACCACCGTGAACACGCACGGGTGATCTTAGCAGAAGATTAACACGAACAAGATGAACTGGAGGAACACTGGATGAAGAGGATGAACAAGATGAACACGTACGGTGATACGTATGCACTGTGATTTTAGTATTTGCAGAACTGTGCTACACCAATGAAGAAGCACTGTGATACGTAGGATGAACACTTACGGTTTGTGATTTTGGTATTTGCAGAACACGCACGGATTCTGGGTTTTTTCGTGATGATTAAATTCTGGGTTTTCTGTGGGGATTGATGGGTTTTTTTCTGGGTTGTGTTCTGTTTTTTTTGTATGAACAGTGCTGATTTTGGCTCTTGATTGCTACAGTGACTGTTGACGAACTAACACTGTAGCGATCGAAATTCTGGGTTTGAGTTTCGATGAACAGTACGGTTGATGAACAAGTACGGTGCAGATTCGAGTTCTGGGTTTCGAACCAGACAGAAAAGAAAAAAATTTGCAGGAATTCGATTTCAAAGAAAAAAATTCGAGATTTGCTTTGAAACCATGTTAAAAGTATAAATTCGTATATTTCAGAGTTGTTTTTTCATCACAATTGAGAATGAACTTATAGAGTAATTATAAACTAATTTAGCTTAAGATAAAAGTTACTTTATACAATTTCTACAGTCACTATTATAGTAATAAACAACTATATTTTAACAGTCACTATTATAGTAATAAACAACTATATTGTAAACGGCTATAATTCAATATATATAGACATCTCTCCAAGCATTTCTTGCCCTAGATCTGCCCTATCGTCATCTCTTTTTTCATAATATGGCTCTGCCTCTGTCAGTCTCGGTTTCGATCTTTGTTCTCATTGTTGCCTACATTCTGTACCGGAGGCTGAGGTTCAAGCTACCACCTGGTCCACGACCGTGGCCGGTCGTTGGGAACCTCTATGTTATTAACCCTATTATGTTCAGATGTTTTGCAGAATGGGCTCAGGCTTACGGACCGATTGTCTCGGTTTGGTTTGGTTCAGCTTTGAATGTAGTTGTGTGTAATGCGGAACTGGCTAAGCAAGTTCTCAAAGAGAATGACCAGCAGTTGGCTGATAGACATAGGACTAGGTTGACTGCGAGGTTCAGTAGAGATGGCAAGGACCTCATATGGGCTGACTATGGTCCTCACTATGTGAAGCTCAGGAAAGTGTCTACTCTTGAGCTTTTCTCGGCTAAGAGACTTGATGAACTCAGACCTATTAGAGAAGATGAGGTGACTTTCATGGTAGAATCCATTTTCAAGGATTGCACCAATCCAGGTTTGTTCGTATATCTCTTCCACTTTCACCGTATTTCTTACGGGTTTTTATAGAACACGCATACTATTGTAGAAATATATAGATATATTTAAGGTAGTTCTTTTGTGCCAGATAGCTAGTAATCACACTGGTTGCTGTGCCTCATTCGAAATTGTCAAAAAAAAATGGTCTTGAGTTCATGATTTATCTCTTGCAGAAAACCATGGAAAAAGCTTGTCGGTGAAGAAATATTTGGGAGATGTAGCTTTCAATAACATAACAAGACTAGCATTTGGGAAGCGATTCATGAATTCAGAGGGGATAATTGATGAGCAAGGCCAAGAATTGAAGGCAATTGTTAACGATGGATCTAGGCTGGGTGCATCGCCAACCATGGCCGAGCACATTCCATGGCTTCAATGGATGTTTCCACTAGAGGAAGAGGTACTTGCCAAGCTCGATGCTCGACGAGACAAGCTAGTTAGGTCGATCATGGAGGAACATAACAATGCACGGAAGAAAAGTGGCGGTGCCAAGAATCATTTTCTTGATACATTGCTAACACTGCAAGAAAAATATGACCTCAGTGAGGTCTCATTTATTAGTCTCCTATGGGTATGTGAGCTCTTTTCGCTTAGAATCTTAAAACAATTTGGTAGATAGAAGTTTCTCAATGCGTCAAATGAATCTTTGGTTGACTAGCTATGACTAATTAGGGTTTAATTAAATTTGTATCTGATATTTTGTGCAGGACATGATATTTGCTGGCATGGATACCACAGCAATCTCGGTGGAGTGGGCAATGGCTGAGCTAATCAAGAACCCGAGGGTTCAGCAGAAGGCTCGAGATGAGCTAGACCGAGTGGTTGGGCTCAAACGTGTAATGACCGAAGCAGATTTCCCGAATCTCCCTTACCTGCAAGCTATAGTCAAGGAATCGCTGAGGTTGCACCCGCCAACACCACTGATGCTACCTCATCGTGCCAAAACTACTGTTAAAATCGGTGGCTATGACATCCCCGAGGGATCAATTGTTCACGTAAATGTATGGGCGGTGGCTCGAGATCCGGCTCTGTGGAAGAACCCTTTAGAGTTCCGGCCAGAGAGGTTCTTCGAGGAGGATATAGACATGAGGGGACATGATTTCAGGCTACTTCCATTCGGAGCTGGAAGAAGGGTGTGTCCCGGTGCACAGCTCGGTATCAATCTGGTCACCTCTATAATCGGTCATCTTCTTCACCATTTTCATTGGACCACCCTTGATGGTGTCGGGCCTGAGGAAATTGACATGTCAGAAACACCTGGACTTGTCACTTACATGATGACTCCATTGCAAGCAGTGGCTACTCCACGCCTGCCTCCACACTTGCACAAACGGATGGCTTCAGATATGTGATTTGCACTTTGCTGCCATGGTTGTACTTGGGATTGTATTAGTTTTTGAATTGGAGATGGGTTAGAGTTTAGATGGATCATCACCAAGTCTGAAATAAAGAACAACAGCTACATGTGTTGTAATAAATGATAGGAAAAAAACAGCTACATGTCACCAAGTCTGAAATAAAGAACAACAGCTACATGTGTTGTAATAAATGATAGGAAAAAAACATAAGCTGCAATCAATATTTTGTATGCATTGTCAACTCAAGCTTTTCTATATAGACAGATATTATTTGAGAAGGTATAAAAAGCCACATCTATGCGTACAATATATACAGATCCAAACATAAAACACGGTTGCCGGAGTAGTGTGTTTATTGTTCTATATCATACCGCCAGTAGCGGCACACAAGGTTTTAGCATATTATGGCATCAAATTCACATAAAACTTTCCTTCCGTGTTCTTAATTACTTCAAACTTGAAATTTTCTTCTTTTATTCCCCTCCTCAATTTCAGAAGCAGATTGAATTTGGCATGATCTTCAATGACCTGCATCATCAAACCATGGCAAAATCAGTCAGAAAGCTTCCACATTCACATACCATAATGCACACAGATTACAAAGATCAATCCAAGTACGGACAACAGAAGCAAGATTTCAGGCTGCGACATTGAAAAATGCCAACCTTGGCTTTCGCCACAAGGATCTCTAAGAGTTCATATGGGTACAATGAGTTGGATCTCTTCTGAATGGAATTAACAGCATGATTTGCTGCATCTTGGACCTCAAGATCATTTGTTGGCACCATTTTCCATCCTGATCCATGATCATCTGATTTGCATAACGTGCCTGATTAATCACTATTTTGTAACTAAACTAACTTCTACTCAATAACACCCTTTTAAACAAAATCTACAGTTAACTAAGATTGTACAGATCCAATCCCATTGACACCAGACTTGGCTAATTTAATAAGAAAAAAATAGCCTTACACCGAAAAATGAAAACATAAGAAGAAAACCTCACAGGCCAGTTCCATTCTCATTACAACCATCAGCAGGAAACAATAAAAACACAATCAACTGCTTATATATATATATATATAAAAAATATGATCCATTACCTGGTTTAACACCGAGCTCAGTGGAAGTACCCCCTTCAACATGCTTGAATTCCTGTAACTGCTTGAAGTTCATCCATGGCTTCACCCAGACTTTCACTTCATACATCTTATTGTTACCAGCATCAGTTGCCTCCACAGTAAGGTGGTATAGCTTGCCAGCAACCACCTGCTCTTTCGCCTTCAACACCCTCACAAACTCGAGAATAGCATTCTGCAGACAATATCCAAAGTAAATAACAAGAAACCTAAGACCTTGACAAAAAACGGTATCAAATTGACAAAAAATAAATACAATAAACAGAGGTTAGAAAATTATCACTTTGATTTTATGAATTCATTTAATGATCAAGTTGAACTCAATTTTTTTTCTTACAAATAATTAGAAAAAAATTTCATCTTAATTTCTAAAATCATCAATCGAATATCAATCATCCTGTCGAAAAATATTCAAGCCATAAGATCGATAAGACTAAATTAACAAATAAATCCCCCAAAAAAGGAACAGAAGAACAATTCTAGTATATAAAAAGTCATGACCCATATCTAATCTAAACAAAAACTCAACTCAAAACTATACGCATACAAATTTACCTATGACCTCTCTCAAATCATCAACATATTTGACGACAAAAAAGAGAGAGAAAAGAATTTACAGAATTGCAACAAAGAAAAGATAAAAAGATCAAGAAAAAAAAACCTCTTTCTTGTTATGTTCTTGAACAGCAAATCGAGCGAGGCTATCAATCTCTGCACTATTTTGAAAACCTTTACAATCATGAACACCACCGAGCTTCATCTTCAAGATGTTGTCCTGTGTGCAGAGACCCAGTTCAGTATAGCACCCACAGAGCAAAACCAAGACACTCAAGATTATTAAAGAGGATTTATTCTCCATCGTCTTTGTTAAACAGAAATGAGATCTACTCGGTTCTCTGCGTCTGTTTCTTCCCTGCTAAGAATAAATTCCCGCAGATATTTAGTTAACTTGTGGTGGTTGATTTTGAAAGGTAGTTGACACCGCCTTCCCCCTTAAGAGCTGGGCTAAACTTGAAATCACAAAGGGCTAAGCCCAAAACCGAAGAGTGAGAAAATAATCCAAATATGGGCTTGAATCTAAGCAAAGGATTCATATTTTAACTCTGCTCAAAGAGCATATAATATGAAAATCATAGTAATTAAATTCAATCCGAACCAAGGACTGGGAAAGATAATTGATTTAAATTAAATAAAAAATACTTTTTTTATTAAAAATAATAAGTTTAATAAATATTATAAAACAAGAACTCAATTTAATTAGTATTGTCATGGAATATATAAATTGATATTTCTTAAATTTAGTATTGTCCATTAGTCAATCAAATCTGAGTTTAATAAATGCTATAAGATTTTTGAATTTTTTTATTAGTTTGTTTATAAAGCAAGCATTCAAGTTGAAATTAAATTATTTATGATTATTTTACTTCGAATACATGATTTATGATTCATTGTGTTTGAATTGCAAAAATTGACGAGCTTTAAGGAAAGTAATTTTTTGAGTGTCTCTTAGAAATTAAGTTAGGTGATGAGGAAGATATCATCGTATTATATTTATGTCAATGATTTTTTTGACAAGTGGCAGGTTTTAATTCGGATCAATGATATTCAAAGAACATATTATAAGTTCTTACTTAATGTAAATGCAATGTAATTTCATTAAATATTTATGAATTTTGAAAAGTAATATCTATATATATATATATATCACTACACTTGAGGACAAACAAACGGAAAACGGTCAGGAAAGGAAATTTCCTCCAAAGAAGAGGAAAAGAAACCGCCTATCTGGTTTGGTGGAGTACTCACTTCACTTTTGTCTAAAAAATCCACAGATCCCTACTTTTAGCGGCTTGTTCCCTTCTTTAAAAGCTGTATAGAGAGGGAACAGGAAAATAAATATAACGTAATGGGGCTAGAAATTGCGGATCCAAATTCCTGCATAAGAGGATGCTGTACTAGCAATTCAATCCCGCTCCACCTCCCTCCTTCTTCGTACACTCTCCTCTCTCCAATTGCCAAAGGTATGTAGAAGACCCTTCGAATTCTCTGATAGTTCGAGTCTTTTTAAGTTTTTGAATGTGGGTTTTCTTTTTTTGTGTGTAGGGGCTGAGAGTGTGGTTTATGGAGCTGTTTTGGATGGGAGAAAAGTTGCTGTTAAAAAACCAATCTTGTCCACTTCTGAGGACATTGATAAGTTCCATAAGGAGCTTCAAATCTTATGGTATCGATCCCTTTAACTTGTTTTTGATAACGGGGATATGTGGTTTGCAATAATTTTAGATTTTAAAGGGTTCTAGTGAAATTCAAATTCCATTGCAATTTGTTGTTGGAAACAGAACAAGAGGTTTTGTTGCTTTAACATATTGGGATATGTTTAATTTGTACTTTTTTTAATCGTCCCATTGGTTTTCGTGGAATAATGAAGCAAGCTAGATCACCCTGGAATTGCCAAGCTGGTTGCAGCTCATGCAAAGCCTCCAAATTATATGTTCTTTTTTGAACTCTATGAATCTGGTAATCTTTCTGAGAAACTACATGTGGAAGAATGGAGTCCAAATATGGATCATGTGTTCATAATCACGGTCCAGCTGGGTATGGCTTGTTTTAACTCTAAAAGTTTTATCTGTTTTATTTTTTACCTCAAGATTAAATTTTTTGAAGTCATGTTCTGTGGTAGTGTTGGACGCAACTGAATTTTTCACTAAATCGTATATTTTTATTGATTCGGTTAGTTAGAAGTTTTTTTTTTTTTGTAAGGACATTGTAGGGTGATGTTACATTGTTTTTTCTTTTTCACTGTTTTCTTCTTCCAGCAAAGGCTTTGCAATATCTGCATAACCACGAGATTGTACATAGGGATGTGAAACCAGCAAATATTCTTGTAATTATATTCCTCAAGCTTCTAGTCAATCCATGGTTTGCTTTTTGGTATTGGAAATTGTTGAAACACAATTTTGAGATTTTTTTTTCAATATGATGCAGCTTGATGAAAACCTCTGTCCACACTTAGCAGATTTTGGTTTGGCAGAATACCAGAAAAATCTTAAGGGAGTTTCTCTTGAGAACTGGAGATCATCCGGAAAGCCAACTGGTGGTTTCCATAAAAAGAACATGGTTGGCACACTCATTTATATGGCTCCCGAAATATTGAGGAAGGAGATTCATACTGAAAAATCAGATGTCTATAGTTTCGGAATAACCATCAAGTAAGACTTTCAGAATGTTTCTAACTTGCAAAGCTTCTGTTATATTTAACCAGGAGAAGAATTTATTTGCATGTTCTTACTTGAGCATTTAAATTGTAATTGGGTAGTTCAAATGAGAAGTTTTTGGAAGCCTACATAATTTTTTAAATACTCAGGCCATTGAATATGATTCAGTTAAATCATGTTTAACCTTGGCTGAGCAATGGAAAGACAAATCCACTTGTGGTCTCTATATTGATACGTTGTAACTTGTCTATGCAGTTTCTTGATCATCTATGTACCTGTCGCTGCGACAATAAGTGATACAATATGTTTTGCAATTAATTTTACCCCTGAATAGTTATTGAAGATTCATGAAGAAAATGTGGCTCAAACAGTAGAATGAAAAAAGAGTCTTATATTGAGTTAGGCTTTGTTAGTTGAGGGTGTCAAGAGCTAGATATATCAGTTTAGGCGGAGCTTGATTAGTTATGCAGCTTTACATGCTTAGACTGAAGTCCTTACCTATTCATTAAATAAGGTTTTTATTCTCATATACCCTGACACTTTTTATTCTCTCTATGTCGCATGTTCAAATTATTCGTATGGTTTTTTCTCCCCTATGGAATAGAAAATTCATATTAAAAATTTTCATGTACCCAGGCACGCTTTTTATTCTCTTTAAGCTGCATATTAAAATTATTCATATGGTTTTCTCCCCTATGGAAAAGAAAATTCATTTCTATTCTATTGCAGTGAGCTTCTTACTGGTGTCGTCCCATATACTGATCTTCGTGCAGAAGCTCAGGTCAGTCTTTCTTTTATTTGATTTCTTATTTATATCGTCTTTCAATTTATTTTATTTTCTGTTTCCTGAACTATAGCTATCTGTTTGAGTTTCTCTTGTGCTCTGATGGAAACCATTTTTTGCTATGTTATCTATCTAGTTAGTAGCTTCTCTGATTTCTACTTCATTTGATGTTTGTCGTCTCCTTTTATTTATCGGTGTCCTGTAATAGGAACAATTGATAAAACAGAATAACTTCCTAATATCTAAATGTATATGTTAGCTGTAAAAACATGCACACTCTAAATGTCACATTATTCGTTCCATTGATTTATTTACAATGTTTGATAAAGTATGCACATACAGTAATCATAAATGTTCTATTCATGTGATTAGGCTAAGCCAGTTTGTAGAATTTGAGAATGCAAAGTTCTATTTATTATATTTTTGTGGACATTCAAAACTATGTCTGACTTGTTCTGCTTTCCGCTTAACATAAATAATTAGATTTTTTTGGTTTTGGTTCCATAAATGCTGGCAGGCTCACACTGTACTGGAGATGAACTACACTGAACAGCAACTTACAGCATCTGTGGTGTCTGGTAAATTACGACCTGCTCTTGCTGGTCTGGGTTCAGGTGCTTCAGCAAGCATACTTTCATTAATACAGAGATGTTGGGATGACAATCCTCAAAATAGACCTTCTTTTACTGATATACTATTGGAACTTGATCCAATCTTGGAGAGCAGAAAGAAATCAATTGGAAAAGATTTTTCCCTTGACAAATATTCTATTTCACATGGAGATCAGCCAGCAGATAGTGCCAAGAATCTTACAAAGTACCAGGAGATTATTAACTGGTCCACTCAGGGAGAAATTCTATCAAAGGCTCCTCCTGTAGTAGATTCCAGTTTAAGAATTTGGCTTAATTGCTCAAATGTTGGTTTGGTTTATCATCCAAAACTTTCCTGGGGATCCTTTGCCACATGCGGTAAAAGGGAGACTATGGAAGATACCCACTTCCTTATGCCCCATATGTGCAATGAAAAGGATATCCATGCTTTTGGTATCTTTGATGGTCACAGAGGTATGCTCGCTTTCAATAGAAATCATACTATGGCCATGAATTTGAGGAAGAATAAATTCAAATTACCTTTAGAGCATAGTAGACAATTAATCACAACATTTCTAAGATGTCAGTAGGTTAAAATCATTCTTCCTTGGTCTAAGCCACTACATTAATTCATAGTACTTCAAAAAAAAATTATTTTTTTGAAAGTACAACAAAATACTCTCTTAATTTCAGTTAAGGTATCTGTTTTATCTTTTAAGTTAGGGTTTTTTTTAAAAAAAATAAATAAATCTAGTACATTTTTTGTTTAGGAGCACATTCAAAAATTCATTTCGTTTTATTAATTTTTTTCATGTTTGAATTAATAATACACGTTTACCGGTTCATCTTCAGGTGCAGCAGCTGCTGAGTTTTCAGCTCGAGCATTACCTGGATTTCTGAAAAATACTGGTTCTGCCAGCAGGTAGCAACTTTTTGATGCTTTCCCCTTTCAAAAACATTTAAAACTACAACAGGCCCTTTCTTAAAGTAATTAAACCCTTTACATGAATGCAGCCCTAGAAATGCATTAGTTGAAGCATTTGTCAGTACAGATGCCGCATTCAGAAACAAACTGGATACTCATCGTAAATCTAGGAGAGTTGTTCAGAAAGACTGGCATCCCGGCTGCACTGCCATTGTTGCTTTAATAGTTACAAACAAGCTTTTTGTTGCAAATGTTGGTGATTGCAAGACAATTTTATGCCGGGCTGGCAAAGCCTTTCCTCTAAGTAAGGTCAGCTTCATTAATTTACACAAACTGCTTTCAGTTCATTGGCTAGTTATGAGTTTTTAGTTTTCTGAAAGTGGTTGGACTTTGAAAAATCAGGATCATGTTGCAAGCTGTATTGAGGAGAGGGAGCGTGTGCTTAGTGCTGGGGGACAAGTTAAATGGCAAGTTGATACTTGGAGGGTTGGACAAGCTGCACTCCAGGCAAGTATTGTTTGTTCCTAAACTAGTCATTTATTTTTATGATTCATCGCCAGATAGCTGCGTGTTTAATTGAGGGCTATGATGAACCTTGTATCCACTTACAAACTATAAAATTTTGAGAGAAGTCTTTCAATTGGAAAAGTATTCCCATTATATCTCAATATATAAGTATGATACTATAAAAAATATTTATATTAGTGGGATATCCATTTATATAATTGATGCATATCAGTTGGACACTTCGATTGGACCCGTACCCAGTAATTGCTTCTGATTTCAAATATTGGCCTTCAGACTGACATTTACAATTGGATCTTCTCAAAATATACTTAGGCTTCCGATTTATTTTAGGTTTTAAATCTGAGAAAAAATCATAGTTCAGTGAATCTTTTGCTCTCCTACTCTGATCTATCTTTGTTAATTGGGGAAGTCTTACAAACAGTGACAAAGAAATATTTATAGCCATCCTTCCCTACCACCCTCTCTCCTGTGAAAGAGTTAAATTAATTAATTTCTTTTAACAGGTCACTCGATCCATCGGTGATGATGATCTGAAGCCTGCTGTAACTGCAGAACCTGAGATAACCGAAACTGTACTGTCAGCGGAAGATGAATTCCTGGTAAGGACCACTGCTTTGCTCTTGTTATCGCGAGCAGTTTCTTGTGCACTGAGTTACTTAGCGCTTCAGTTTTCTTTCTTGAAGGAACAATGTGGTTCTAAAAGAAATGTCAGTGTTGGAAAATGGATATGCTGCCTTGTTAGAACTGCTTCCCATTGTTTTTTGACTACTTTTATATGCTTTTGTATCGGCTCACACAATGATCTGCTAGCAAAAGTTATCATAGCGAAAATGATTACAAACGAACACATTTCTGATGTTCCATTGGATGTGAATGAAAGCAATGTTTTCAATTTCCAGGTGATGGGCAGCGATGGACTTTGGGATGTCATGAGTGGTGCAGATGTTATAAGCATAATCAAAGACACTGTCAAAGAACCTGGTATGTGCTCGAAGAGATTGGCAACAGAAGCTGCAGAACGAGGCAGTAAAGACAACATTACGGTCATTGTTGTCTTCCTGCGCTCAGTATCGACAGCTGAGAGAATTTATTAGGCAAACTGAAAATTGCGATGATGCACAGATCTATACAAGGTAATGCATGCTCTTGCTCGGTCTTCACTGCTTCATGTAGTTCATTCATTCGTTTGTATGGTAATAAATTAGTGTATTAATTTATTTTCGCGAAGGCTTGTCGTGAAAATGGATCATTGATTGCTAATCACCTGTACTACTGCAGGCGATTAGCGAATTTAACTGTATGAAAGGGACTATAATGCTCTGGAACAATAGAGAAAAATGAACGAACAATATTCCAAGTGTTTGTGCATGAACAAAATCAAAGAGCCTGCCAATTTCACCCCCCATATTCAAACAAAAAGAGATCATAAGAACATAGCATAGCTGACAAAAGGGTAGATAAATTCAAGTGTTTGTATTTACAAATTGTGAACTATGCTAAACCTAAAAGGCTGCACCAAACATTAGAACTTTTGTGTAAATCAATAGTCCTAGGAAACAATAACAAAAATATCATGAAATATAATTTTGATTCTGGTTTATATATTGAAATATTTCTATTTGGATTGAGATAATTTGATAGTGTAAGAACACACTGAAAATTTTCTTAGGTTTTATCAAGACAGCATTGACCGCATTCACTACTAGTGAACCTGGAAGTACCTTCTCCACCAACCTGGAAGTACAATAGCCCTAAAATTTTGCATCCAAATCAGTAAAATAATTGAACTGTCGCATTGTCTCGATCGATCATTTAACTCTAGCTCTGTGAAACCCATCGTCATCCTCAATTGTATTCAAACCCACCGAGAACTAACTCTATAAAGATTATTAAAAAAATTAAGAACTTTGAACAGATCAGAAAATACTGAAATTCCAAAAGTCTGATTAAAATAATAAATCCAAAACAACCTAGTAAAAATGTTGTGGCTTTCCATGAAAAAAACAGTCTATAGAATCACTTGAAAAAATTTAAGTTCACTAATTCTCAGAATTTATATTATTATTATTTTAAGATGCTAACCTAGTTTAACACGACCATACTTTATTCTAGGTTTAAAATTAATTCACTAGATCATATAATAAGTCATTCATATAGTTTATCTAATTTGGAGTCTCATGTAGTTGTATATCCTCACCTACATACTCAAAACCTTTGATTACCACAAGCTCAAATACTGTTTTGCATTGCACAACACATGGATAGGGTTATGATCTTTGCCAACCTGTTTAGCATTGTGTTTTAAAAGTGTTTTTAAAAAAAAATAAAAAAAATATTTTTTATATTAAAAAATTTTAGTGTTTTTATATCATTTTCATATGCTGGTGTCAAAAATGATTTTTAAAAAATAAAAAATCATCATTTTAATGTATTTTTGAATAAAAAACATTTTTAATAACAACTTCAACCACATTTTCAAACGAACAAGCGTGGCAAGTTAGCATAGAAAGAAAACTTGGTTTTAAAAATGAAGCTACGGGTTTTTTGCTTGATAAGGAGAGATCAGCTGCATTCATATAGGAAAATATAATGGCAAGTAATCAATTAGAAAATCCAAATCAAATTTGGAATGAAAAAAAAAAAAAACAGGGTTTACATAAAACATGCCTATATCTTAATCTAAAACAGAAATAGATTTGTTCTTCTTCTTTTTTGTATGGACTTGGAATATTAAGAACTTCTGCCAACTATTTTTTTTCCGAAGGGCTCATCATAGCGAGCTTCACATAAAAGCAGAACCCAGAAACTAAAATGTCCTTTGACACAAGTGTTGGAATTGGATTTATTTTTATATTTGGTTGAAGTTAGTAGAGAATTCAACTAATAATCAAATGTTATTTCACAAATAAAAAGATGGGGTTTAACAAATTCCTCATGAACTGTATAAGTAGGCCATAATTAGCAGATGATGCAAGAAATACTGTCCCTTAACCTCTAAAATTGGTCTACAGAGAACACCTGCACATAAGCATAAAATGCCTTTATTAACCGATCATACACAGTGAAAGAGACTGTTGAAGTATTCATTTATATCATCATTATACTATTTTCCATCTTCAGAGCAAAAGATCTGTGATCTAAGGTCATGGTGTGATGACAAAAGACTTGTGATCTGCACAGTAGGTTTTGAGTTTGAGTCAAGACGTGTCTAAGATAACTAGAGTTTTACTCGCTAAGTTGGATCTAAAAAGTATGTTTTCCGAGAAATAGAATTTCTTAGCATCAAAAAAAAAAATCTGAGTAGAAGTGATTAGTAATGCATATCATCATTTCAAAATGAAATGTGCTTCTTTCCATCTACAGAGCAAACAATCTTAGTAGAAGTGATTAGGGATCATCTCAACCTCATTTTCTTGAACGAGTTCTCCGGAACTCCTTGCAGCAACATCGTAGGAAATGTCTCGAACCAATAGTTGGTGGGATAGTTGTCACCTTCGACTTCATCAGACTTGGCGAGCAAGGAATCCGAGTCTAAGCATTCGTTCAAGTCGCTGCCGTTAACAGGCTGGGCTGCACTCGCTGCATGTACTCTGACAATGGGGATGAAATTTAATTGCGCAGGCTCCACTTTCAGGGCATGTTTAAGATTGATGTTTTCCGGTTCAATCTCAAGAGTAGTTTCAGCAAGGCCAACTCCATTCTGGTTTTCAATAATCACCGGTTCTTGAGTGTGAAAAATGAGTGGTTCATAGTTGCTGAACCGCTTTCGTCCTCTCATCTTCCCCTCGGCCGAACTAAATTTCTCATTGACACTCCTATCTCCATCTCCACTGCTCTTTTCTTTAACCACCATAGCTTCCTGAGAGGGTGCAAAACTTGAACCAGGTCGAGAAACTAAATCCAACCCACCTTGTGAAATCGCAGTTTTAACAGTTCCAAAATCATATAACTTTGCAGAGATACAAACTTGACAAGCAACCAACTTATTACTTCCAGTTCTAGATCCGAGAATCACACCTTCAGCGTTAATCATTTTATTATCAATTAAAGGAGATAAAACAGTAGAAACTGACCTATCAAGGTAACCCACTTCAAGATTATCAGCATTCATAACCTTTATAGCCAGATTTTGATTTTGATCACCAGGCTTTCTTCGATGAAGTACAAGTCGAACTGGTTCGCGCTCATTGAAGAACACTGTACAATATCCGCTACTCACTATAATACTGGCCATAGCAAAACCAACAATGAAGGTTTCATTGAGGAGAACTTGCTGTGGTGGAGAATAATCCCAATCATAAAAATAAGAAGAAGAAGAATCGTCCCAGTCATCAAGATTGTAAAGGCTCACTAGGTCTTCGTGAAACCCTTCTTCTTCCATAAGAGAAAATGAAAGAACGATCAATCGGTTCTTTTCTTGTTTCTTTCCTTCTTCTATGAATGAAGAGAGAAAGAGAGATTTTTGGTGGCCGAGAATCTAAGCATGTATGAGGTTAGATCGTTTATGCCGGTAATTCCGTTATATTGTTTGATCCACTAGTTACTCACAGTTGATGAAAGACATTTGATTAAAATCTCGGGCAGGTCCTGTGGATTTCTCCAGCTTAAAAGGTTCGGCTGGCAATTCAACTTGGATTATGCTCTCGGCCTCTAGTTTCCTCGATCAACCCTCTGGGATTACCATGTTTTACATGTATATCTCTCAAACCGAGAGATCTAATTGAAATGTATTTTCCAAAACAAGATCGGTTAGAAGTGGGACAAAATAATTCTTCGGATAAATTTAGCCTCCGAGATCAGGGGAGAAAACATTCTGACTATGATAGTTGGCAGAACTTTTGATGAAGCTTTCATTTTGATGGAGCTTTCATTATGTTTTTAAAATAAGAGCATATATATAGGGCATGTTGGAGAATAATATAAATCATATTATAAATCATATTTTGGGACCTCACCTAACAGTTTAAGCTTTTAGATGAGATGGTTCTTTAACATGGTATCAGAGCCTTGTTGACTCAGCAGTCACGAGTTCGAATCTCGTCACCCTCATTTTATTTGATAAAAATCAAGCACAAGGTAAAGTGGACATGTGTAATATAAATCATATTTTGTGACCTCACCTAACAACTTAACCTTTTAAGTGAGATAGTTCTTTAACAGGACAGAGCAAGAACTCGCCAAATTGTAATCAGTAAAAGTCATCAATTTTGCAATCTCCATTTTCTTTCTCGAGGAGGAAGCAAGCTATTGTGAGCTGATTAACGAAGATTCCTGCTCTTTGAAATGAGAAGCAGAATATCAAGTCTAGAGGATCATAGACAGGAATTTTGCCTTCAAAAGCTCTGTCCTGGTCTAATTCCAAACCAAATCCGATAACTAACTCTCCTTCTCGCTATTATCCACTGAGTCAACCAGCTCTAATCCTGAATCTTGAAACTCCTCCACTCCAGCCCAGTGAACATGTTGTTAGATTAAGGGTCTTTTTGGGAGTGTGGTTGCGGTTGTTTTTTAAAGTATTTTTTGTATAGAAATACATCAAAATGATATTTTTTTTATTTTTTAAAAATCATTTTTGATATTAACACATCAAAATGATCTAAAAACACCAAAAAATTTTCATTTAAAATGAAAAAAAAAATTGAATTTTCAGCAATCGGCTGTACAACCACAGTGCCAAACGGGCACTAAATCTCACACCTTTCTCCTTTTCCATAACAGCATTATTTCACAGAAACGTGTGAGCTATTTTTTATGATGACTCTTAAATAAATTGAAGTATATCATGTATAATTAGATAACTTATATATCATTTCAAACGTTTGAGCCAGCATTGTGTTTTTCATAGGGCATTTCAGTATTTTAACTATTTGGCCAACCGTGAAACACCGAAAATACCCTCAGTGTCAGTTATCTGTTTTTGTCTTAGTTAAAAGCTTAGAGCAACTGCAGCGGAGAAGGCATATGGAGAGGCAATATTAAAATAGTGTATTTTTGGGCTTTTTTTTTGTTACTGTATCTACTACAACGGAAGAGGTATACACGCAGCTAAAAATACATGTTCATGATCTAGCTGCTATATATGGCAGAGCAGATGAAAGAGAATGCATGAAGGCCATAACACTGTTCATCATTAATAAATCATATTTAATTTCCATACAAAAGCAGCCCCTTCGCTGCTCTCTTGCCCTCCTCCTTCTCTCCAGGCACCGATATATATATATATATATATATATATATATTAATAATAGAAAATAAATATTTTTAATAAATATTTATTTTTGTTTTTATTCAAAAATATCTTAACAAGAAAGTAAAAAATTATATATAAAATTAATAATTATATTGTTGGAGGGTTTCTTTAAAAAAATTATTTAATTATATAGCTTATTCCTATTAATTATATAATTAATTACATAATTAAACTATATACAAAATAATTGCACTATATTTAACATAATATAAAAAAATGGCTCTTCAAAATGGCTTTTACCACTGGAGCACACATCAACAAAAAAGACAAATATACACTATTCAAAGAGTCATTTTAGAGATTTGTCTCTCCAAAATAGCTCTCCCCGCTGCAGATGCTCTAAAAGTTTGAATATTTTCGTTGTTGGTATTGCGAAAACTAGCTTCTTTTTTATATATTCCAGCAACTCCTTATTTTAACTCGAAAACTGAAAATAAATAAAATAAAATTTTAAATTAAAATTATTGCAAATTTAGAATGAATCTTGTATTATCTCTGTATTTTTTTAGCTTAACTTCATATAATTAGATTTTAAAAAATACAGTAAAAAAAAGTTTGAAAAAAAAATTGGGCAGAAGACCACTGTTTGTACGAACAGTAGATTTAATTTTCATCGTTGTTGTCTTTATTTGAGTTTTATAAAAAATGCAATAATAATGTACTTTCATTAGTTTCGAAATGAAATCACATTTTCCGATTAAAAAGAAAGAGAAAGATAGCAGCACAAATTCCAAACATGCCATGAAAAATAGCAATTTGAGTTAGAACACGACCTCTGAGATTCAAACCAGCTGTTGCAGAAAAAGAATCCATCTCTATAGAGAGTTAGATGGCCTCCATGTTTAGGGAGGATGAGTACAAGTATTATGAAAACAACAATGAAGGTAAATGTTTAGGCTTCCAAGGAAAAAAAAAGTCCTGGTGTTCATCGAAAGACCTAATGGCTGATGAACCATTTTGTTTTGCAGATATGAAAACATTCAACCTGAGAAAGCTTCAATGTCAATTCTCCTCTTTTAGGCAGTAAACAGAAAAATTGGAATTAGAATATGAATATGAATACATTTTGACAGCAGAAGATAAGGCATGAACCCTAAATTCGTGTGCTTCAAATTTTCATAAGGTGTTACACAAACATTTAAATCCAAGACCTGGTAAATGTCTAGTATCTTGAGATGCAGCAGTAAATGTGCCTCCTCGTGAGGCTTGCACATCAACAATATACATTTATATGCTCTCTGTGTCAATCAATGCCATGGATTAGTTTGCTGCATCTCTCCTGGAGGTTCAAACCAACAATCATCTTCGCTATCTCGTCAAACAAAAAAAACACTCTTTCGCATGCTTCATGAAACAAAAACATCATCAAATAAAATCTATCAGAGCTTGATCAATGGACAACATCAGCAACAAAAAATAAAGATGAAAATGAAACTCCATTATCAAGCCAAGAATGTCCCCTTCACTTTTGAGAGGGCAGAAGTTGCATGCTACAATAAAGTTGGTGTGGTCTTACTAATTGGAACCAATAATCTAAGCATATATTTCTGCTTTTCTATAGATTTTACTCGAATAACAACTGATAACAAATTGGTCCTATGACCTGTTAGCATTTATCCAATCACTGGAGGCTGTTTTTCTTAAGTAGTCATGACAGAAAATCAGAGTTTGGGATTGAGATACTATGTGTTTGGAAATTAAAGACATACCTTAGTTATGGAAGACTATGAGTGAAATATTAGAGGATAGGTACAGCAAAAACCACTGCTCCAACACTGCACATTAGAGCAATTGCATAAATTGTTTGATAAAGCTAATTGTTATCCATTGAAACACTGAAATTGCACAATCAAGAAATTCAAGAGGACTTACCACAGAAAGCAACGGTCCCTGTTTGAACTTGTCATGAAACGAAAATGCAATTGGCTTTGGATTTTCTCCAGGCCCTCTAATAAATCCACTGGATTCATATCAAGGCAACTCATAAATATATAGAGAGTAAAGATGCTACTCAGTCATTCAAATTAAAATCTCATTTTATTTATTTCTAAAAGACAACTATTAATTGGAAAAAAAAACTGCAAACAGATTAAGTGAAACGAGGATGATAATGGTAAACAACTAACACTAGTGATGCAGAAATCAGGGGAGTCCTTCTAACATCATATATGGCAACAAGACCTTTGTAGTTATCATCCCCTCCTTTATACGATACAGCCAGTCTTTCACCAGAAGCATCCCAAGCTATCTTCTCAATTCCCTCACTACATAATAAAACATGGAAAAAAAATAGCTCGCATAGTGTCTTTATGCAATCAAACAATTACCTTACATTCCACAATAAGGCCTGAAACAAAAGATTTAAAAAATGAGTGCTCATGTCATGTAAACTTCATCACTTTCTGTTTCTGACCATAATCAGAATGCTAAAATCTTTTTAATCATACTCGAAAATAAAACTTTATAATAATAGCTTTCAAGTTTCACCATATTATTGATAAGGGAGTGGGCAGATTAATGTTCATCAGAATTGAACAGTGTGCATAAAAATAAGAGCATGGCAGAAAGGCATTCAAAACACAGGCATATCTATCAGGAGGTAAGAGAATAACAATAACTAAATACAACCATACATTCATATGGTTTTACTCCTTTCATTCTCAAGAATCAGTTCATTCATAATAATTCAAACCATATGAAAGAAACTAAAAACATTATGCACAAAATTAAGAGAAAACTTCTCTATACCTGCCCGTCATTGTTGTTATCTCCGGTAATTCAACTGGTAACAGATGTGCATCTGCAGCAGAACAATAATGATATTTACAGGTGAAATGACCATATAAAAGACCTTATTCATTTAATAAATTCATCTGATAAGAAATAAACTGAATTTGTAGAGGACAGTTCCTGCATCTATATAGAGTACATAAGCAAGAGAAAACCAGGTCAATCGGTTATTAGATTGAATATCAGACTAAAAATGCAACCTGAAAAGCCCCAGAGACATTACACCACTAATGAGCCCAAAAAAGTAATCTGGACCCAAAAAAGTTATAAACCTCTACAATTCCTTATAAAACTAAAAACTTCTGCTCCATCAACACAAACCAGATGAATACAGAACTAGCAGATTTCTACAAAATCCTGTGATCCTTCTCCCAAAATACACCTGTTGCAAGACTCTGCCTTGTAAGAGATAGATACTATCATCTAAGTTAGCAATTTGGCCTTTGATCAAAAGTGAAATACAATAACCCAAAACAAAGGATTTAAAAGCTTCTGAATTTTTATAAACTTGAACAAAACACTCATTTCAAAGATTACATGCATAATTAGTTTCCTAAACTCCAATAATTTGCCCTTGAAAAAACTTGGACTGCTAAATGGATTGAAACAGTGAAAACCAAAGAAAAAAGAAGAAAAAAATCAGACCAAACTTGGGATCCAACAAAAGATATTCAACCATACAGAAAACTAATAGAATGCTCCTTGACCCGTACAATTACAGAGAACCTACAAAATAGTAATATACTTCAAAATAGAACTTAATACTAATCGAACAAGATTTTAAAGTTCATCTAACCTCGAGTGTAATTTCATATAATACATGATCTATAGTTTTCTATGTTACAAGCCTTTTATGATTCTCATTGATATGATTAAAGAAAGTTATTTAAAAGCTTCAGCCTGCGTACCTAAAGATGGAGGCTTTGATGAAAAATGAATGGAAGCCAATGTTAAAGATCCAGAGAAAGCGATCAATATTATATGCCCATCAGGATCCCATGTTGCTCCCTGATAAAAGAAGACATGATTAATATCTGAAGCCAATAAAAATTCTTCCATTGCATTGCATGATGAATAGCATCCACGATAATGAAATAATTCAGTTTCAGTAATTATCCAAACCAATTCTCCAATTATACCTCTTCAGCCAAATACAGATGGGGCATTTCATTCACTTTTGAGTTAGAGAATCATGTTTAGAATTTAGTACAATTTTAGGGGGGAAAATTGCGTCAGGACTTTAAAAAACAGAGGGAAAAAAAAGGATAAGATGGAACGTTGACCACTTTGCGATACTTATATATAAACTTGTACTCGGATGAGTAAAACTTGAAACTTAGAGAGATTAGGCAAGTTAACTTGATAAGGGATTGCAGTTGCTAAAATTCAAAACTTGAATGATCTCAATATTTTGCAAGTCATAACCAAGAGGTTAGAAGTCATTTATGAATGATGAAAGCATCATCATATACTTACCGTGACAAAGCCACTAGTCGAAGACCAAGGTTCAGATGTCCATGTGTTTGTCTCCCAGAGATAAAATGTCCCATCACTAGATGAAAGAAAATGATTAGCAGCAGCTCATGAAGTGGATCTGAGTTCTATCCAAATGCAATATATATATATATATATATATATATATATATATATATATATATATATATATATATATATATATATATATATATATTAACTTCAGTTATGGCCATACAATTTTGCGGCAAAAAAGTAATCTCCAGTAGGTGACCATTTTAGTAACGATATGCCTCCTAATCCACGTCGAATGGGTGTCCCCAGACCTATAAATTGCAACAAGACAAGACAGATTGAGGGAGGTTTCAGAGACCAAAAATCTTCAGTGAAGCAATATCAAGCACTATAATAGATAAGCCTATCCCAACTACTCCAAGATTGAGGCTTAGTTGTGATACATAGAGCTCTAGGAACATAAGCATCCAAAAGAGTTGACCAAATCCTTTCAAAAGTAGTCAAAATTGCTCAATCGTTTAATGTCATGAGTTATGTTGTGAAAATTTGGTCAAATAAACTCAATTCAGTCTTTAAATACAAGCACATGGGACCTAACCCCCCCCCCCTATCAAAAATGGCTAACCATTGGATTTTCGCCTCATCATATGTCATGAGTTTGTATTTATTTAAAAGTAACTTTAAACTATAAGCATGGGGAACACATATGAGGGCACAAGAACGTCCATAATACACCTCTGAATGCATAATGTAATCAGGTTAGATGCACACGCATGATAATATATCCATGTATGGGGTATAAGTATGAAGCCAAACATCAGGAAAAAAATAATAATATTGTCTTTCAACTAGAGATTTCAAATAGCATCCTTCAAAACTAATTGATGTTAACCATGACAATTTAAGAGGTCAACATTATCCACATACCTTGTGAGACATCCCATATGGTGAACGAGGAGCTATCACATGATGCAGATGCCAAATATGTGAAGCTAAGTCAAGGAAATTTAATCTCCTTTAAAAACACTAATCTGAAATGATGAAAAGACATAACAAATCGAAACTAAATTTCAGAGCTGACAAATTGTAGAAAATATTAAGGATCTTAAGACTAGTCTCAGAGAAATAAAGCTTGGAAATTAGTTCAGGAAAAAAAAAAAAAAAACACCATGTAAAACATATGATAAAATGGTATGCCGGTGTAAAAAAGCTTCAAGGCTACAAGATCTGCTATGATTATGGTCTGAACAGCAAATTTTCTGATTATTTAAACATAACACTTTCAAACTTCAAATTTAAATTGATCAGGATATCTTCCATCAGGACTCCATGATATTGCACTTGTTTGCTCATCACTATGACTACGAAGAAAATCCACTAGAGTCCATCGACCTCCAGAGCCTCTAGTAAGAGTTCCCAAGGAAGAAGCAGCACCAGGTCTCACAGTGGCTGGATTACCAGGATAAGAAGCAGCCCATATGCAGATTCCACCCCTGGAATCCAGTCCAACAACCGAGAAAATACACACACTTAATGCCTTGTAATAGAAATGCATAAAACTGACTATCACAATACAATGACAGAAATTTCAATTTTGATACTTGCTTGCACGCTACAGAAAGTGACTTTCCACCATTTGGTCTCCACTCAAGAGCCCTAATATCTTGTTGAGCCCCATTGCTTAAAACATAGGCATCCTTCCCTTCTGTTGAAAAAATTCAACACAATATCTCTCAAACTCTTTAAAAAAGTCTTTCCCCTTAACATTACTGCTCCTTTAAATCATTAAAATCTTGTACCATAAAACTGCTTACCTGAGTCTTCATAATCACGAACTATAACCTGGTTCGGACCCGCAATAAATGCGATAATATGTCTATGCTGGTGCCAGCTCACTCCTTGAAGATCAATCTCCGGTAACAAGTGTACCTATATCACTTACTACTTGAGAATGCAGAACTACAGCATATCAACTATCTCAATCACTACTTCTCGTTCAAAAACTTCTAAAAATTGTTGCATATAATCGCCTGATTTCCCATTTGCACTATGTTCCACTACTAATTAGACAATCAAATCAAAAGTAAAAGATTAAGGTGTTATAATTAGCTTACACAATTAGGATAAAATATTCGCTTGATCGAGTCATTAACAAGGTATTGCAATGATTTCATTAAACCTTTCCTCTCATCACTCTCTCCACTGTTTCTTTCCTGGTGTTCAGATTCCTGATCTTCGCCGGTCGATCCCAACTGCTCCGGTTGAAACGGAACTGGACTGAACACCATTCCCTAAGCATTATTAAATCCAAAAAATCAAAACATGCAATATCAAGACACAAAATAAAACCAAAACCATTTTTATAAAATCAATTTATTACAAGAAAATAAAAAAATCTGAATCTATCCATTGGTTCAATTTTAAAAAAGATAAAAAATTTCAATTCATAAAAGAAAAGAAGCCCATTTTTATAAACAGAAAAAGGAAAGCAATTTACTAGAATTTTTCCATAAGTATCCTTGGCTCGATCATCAGAGATAGCTTCAGCTACAACTGCAATGTACAGCAATTAAATTTATAAGGATCCTTTGAAAAAAACAAACCAAAAATGTATACTTTAAGAGGGCGAGAGAGAGTACTTAGGTTTCGGTTAATTTCGCAGATGGTGACTGAGCCTTGCTGTGGAAAGGAAGCCATAGTTTTTGGGAGGAAGCAAGGGCGGTTAACTCAGTGAGTTGGGCAACCAAGTTATTGAAATTTGGGGTTTGGGGTTTTTGTTCTGTGTTTCACGGTACAAAAGTTTTGTGAGATTTTGGATCCCCATTTTTGTTGTTGTTTTCTATTATTATTATTTTAAATTTTAATTTAGTGAACAGAGTACGATGATTGTTTTTTTAAATAAAATTAATTTTTTAGTGCGGGATTGACATTAAGCTTTAAAATCATTTTTTTTAAATTAAAAAATATATTTTTTATTTTAAATTATTAGCTTTTTGGTATTTTTAGATTATATTGATATGATAATATTTAAAAAAAATATTTTGATATATTTTTTAATAAAAATTATTTTAATTTTAATTACATTCTAAAACAGATCTTAAGAGCAACTTCAATGGGATAATTAAAAAAAAATAAAGGGAAAAGACGAAGAAAATTTAGTTTTTATTTTTATTTTCATAACTCTAAGAAAACAGTTATATCGAAGAACTAAAATAGCATTTTTAAGTTGAAGAGTTATTCATATATATTTGATCAAAAAAATAAAAATTATTTAATATATTTCTATAAAAAAAATGATTTTAATTATACTTGTTTTAGTTATTTATTATTAATAAATATTTATATTAATATTATATATGTTAAAATAAAATTAGCTTTTTTTCCATTAGAATACAAATATAAAAAATATTATATTTATAATATTCAAAAAATCATATTAATAAATTTTACTTAGCTTTTTTTTTTCTTGAATACGCTCATCCAAAAGCATAAAGAGTATGCAATTATATTATTCTTTAACCCCTAGTTTCATAACATGGTTGTAACCTAGTCATTTTTATTTTAAAAAAAAAAATCTATGTTCTTGCATCCACTTTAATTCTTTAGTTTTTGTTTTGTTTTGTCGGTTCAACTTATTTTTTTAAACTGTGTTTTTTAAAAAAATTATTAAATTAATGTTTTAAGTATTTTTTTTAACAATTTTAATATGCCAAGTTTAAATATTAATTTTAAAAATATTTTTTTTGTAAAAACATTATACATCACATTAACAAAATGTATCTAGACCAATCATCATCGTAGATGGTATGTCTTGCATTTTTTGCTTTTTCTGACATATTTTTTTAGATAAAAAATATATAGAAATTGATTGAGATGGTGTAAAATTTATCAAATATTAAACATTAGTTAATAATCAAAACTTAAGTGGGTTAGTACCAAAAAATTAAAAAAAAATAAACTTTATTTTAATAAAAACTAATTAAAGTAGTTTAAAATGATTGAAGTGTTTTTTTGGATTAGGTATATGACTTGTCGTGTTTAGAATTATGATACATATTATTTTTTTAAAATAAGTTTTTTAATTGTAAATATATTAAAATATTTTTTATTAATTAATACCTAATTTTAATTAAAATCAGTAAAGAAAAACTCTTATACAAAGCCTGCCCATTGTCCCCTTCTCAACAAGAAGAGGAAAAGAAAAAATGAACCTTTCGAGAATCAGCAAGCACCACTGCCTATTGCAGATCAGAATCCACACAAATCCTCAAGAAACAAACTTTCCAAAAATCCCTTTTGGTCCTTTCAATTTATTCATTCAAAGAAGATGGAAAAAGCCAGCAAACACAGCACAAACTCGGTTAGAATCAAGAACCATAGACTCCAAACTCAACAGACTAACAACCCACCTCAAGAAACTCAAAACCATCCTCAAAATCTACGAACTCATGTCAAATCGAAAGAGGGGTCCTTTTGTATCCCTGCAGCTGATGTCCAGATGGAGAAATATAGTGGGGTTGAATGTAGGTATGGGTGAGTTTGTGCATAAGCACCCCCATGTGTTTGATGTATTTACACACCCGATTAGGAGGAATTTGTGTTGTAGGATTAGTGGGAAATTCAAGAGTTTGATGAGTGAAGAAGAGGGTCTTGTGAAAGATTGTGAATTGGAGTGTGTGAAGAGAGTTAAAAGGTTGTTAATGATGTCTAAAAATGGGAGACTTCATGTTCATGCTTTGAGGTTAATTAGGAGAGAATTGGGGTTGCCTGAGGATTTTAGGGAGTCAGTTTTAGGAAAGTATAAGGAAAATTTTAGGCTGGTTGATTTGGAGATTGTTGAATTGATTGATAAAGATGGGAATTTCGGGTTGGCTGAAGTTGAGAAATGGAGAGAGAAAGAGTATAGAGAAAAGTGGTTGAGTGAGTTGGAAACGAAGTTTGCATTTCCTATCAATTTTCCTACAGGGTTTAAGATTGAAAGGGGGGGCAGAGAGAAGTTGAAGAATTGGCAAATGCTTCCTTATTCAAAACCTTACGAGGGAAATGAGGTTGTTCAGGTGGGCACTTGTGGCAAGAAGAGATATGAGAAACGGGCTGTAGCGATGATTCACGAGTTGTTGAGTTTGACAGTGGAGAAGATGGTTGAGGTTGAGAGATTGGCTCATTTTAGAAAGGATTTTGGTATGGAAGTGAATGTGCGCGAGTTGTTATTGGAACATCCTGGGATTTTCTATATATCAACTAAGGGGAGCACTCATACTGTTATTCTTAGTGAAGCATATAGTAAAGGTTGTTTGATTGAGCCAAATCCGATTTATGTTGTTAGGAGGAAGATGTTGGATCTTGTATTGCTGGGTTGTAGAAACACGAGAGAGTTGCAATCTGCGGAAGAAATTAAGAACGGGAGTAACAGTCTCATTAGGAAAGTTTGTGCTGGAAATACATCGGTTGGCGAGTGGGTTGTCCCCATTTTAGAGAGTTTTGACAATGTGAATGACCATGATGATACAGGTGAAATCAGTGATGCATCAGTTGAGTTTAATGGATGCTAGGAAAATTGAAGCGGTGAAAATGACGAATGAGCTAGGGGATGATTCAAAATAAGCATATGGTGACTTTACATTCATTATCCAACATGTAATTCTGTGGACTGTTTGAACACCAACAAGGTTGCCGCCACAAACAGTTTCTCCTTTTTAAAATGGAGTAATTTCACACAGTACACCTACACATCCTTTCTGTAACGCCGCATATTATCAGTTTTAACACTTTCTTCCTCCTTTGTCAGGGGAATGGAGTAGTACCGTGTAGCTTTCCAGAAGGTCCAAGGGACAAAATTTTCATCTTAAGTTGCATCACAGTCTTATGATATATGCAGCAGTCTGAAAATACAGGTACTCTGATCGGAAATGATGGCTGAGGACAAATAATTAGTATGATATATAGCATGCATAGATTTCTTATCAACCATTCTAAGGGTCCCAGGAGCCAACTGCAGGGATGAAATGTGATTGGTTGCTTTAAAGATGATCAGGCTGGAATTATGGACAGGCATTCAAGGGGTCAGGGGATTGATGGCCTTGGCTGAACTTGTATAATCGTTTTAGCCAGTGCTAAAGCATTTAAACGAGGACCAAGGAGGGAAGCATGGCTCTGTCTCTGAAGTCTAAACACAGATCTTTAAGCGGTGCTTAGAGTGATCTTGCTTATCGATGCGTTAAATCTTATCGTACCATGGACAAGACTGGCACCGGATGGGGTTGCTTGAGATTAAGGTAGCCTCGTAAACAGTTTCTGATTTTGGTTACCTTTTATTCTGTTTCTGGTCATTTTTGTAAACTTTCTTGGCATCAACTTAATAATTTCTTCTATTTTTCGTTGGGAAAGAAGTAGTTTGGTGTAGCATTATAGTCGTCATCAGACATGCAGCAACATGACAATGGTTGGACAATCTGAAGAATTGAAGATATGAGGTCCAGGTGCTGGGGTCAATAATGATGGTGAAGAGAGAATTGCAGCACAATAATACTTACGCTTCTTCTCCAATCGCTGTCATGGTCGTGTGTAGTGTTTAATTATTGTTTGGAGACAATTGGAACATAGATAGGGAGGACAGGATTGGAGGCGGAGATTAGCTGTGTTTAGTGGTGGTGTGCAAGAACTTGATTCTAATTGATGGGATAACATCTTATGATTATTTTTTTCTGGGATACAATATAGTAAAATAGAAAGACCAATTTCAGAGAAGAAGATTCCCAATCTTATCAGCTTGCTAAAACCATGTGAGCCAGGGAGGACAGGTGGTGATTCCAATCCTGCATTGCAGAATCAAAACCTGAACACAAACGAGCGTATGTATAGTCTGCAAACTGTTAACCTTCTCAGAGAACAGGCATGAGCTTATATTGACCAGCTTTTTTCAGTCTGATTTTATGATCTACTTGATTTTACCGAGTTTCGACTAATTTTAGTGGGTTTTGAATTTTTAGCCTGATTTTACTAGATTTATACATTTGACTTGTAAAATCATATGATTTTAAGAGTTGGATCGTGATTTTAACAATAATGGTGGCAAGAGCTAAAAGTTTACAAATGCACCTGATTGCTGCCATGGAATCTAATCTGCCACCAAACAAAAACAGTCTAATTTTTTAACCAACTTGGAAGATGCCTCGCTAAATGCCCCACAATTCGGCTATCGTGTGAATTGCAAAACCAATATAACCTGAGAAACCCTTAAACCAATTCCCAAAGTGATCCCAAATCCGTTAAACTTGCCTAGAAAACACACATCCATCACGATACATTTATAATCATCGTTGAAAATCACCAAAACGCTCTATACGTGAGTTAATTACACACTCAAAACATAACCACAAGACCATGCACGTGTATCCAAGCCTAAAACAAAATCAGAATGCTGAGCATACTGTAATTAAGATTACAAATATTTAATCAATACCAACACGACAGCAATTAGAATGACAATAGCAATAACCAGAAAGATCCACCAAGCACAGCCACTTTTGGTGCGTTCGTTCAGAAAAGCCAAATTCCTTTGAACCCTCTGTTCCAAATATAACAAGCATAAGAATAAGGTGAATTGTGACAGTTACCTTTCAGGCAACCATGTATTCATGCATAAGATTATCAAAAGACACTGAAAAATCATCTCTTTCACGCAGTAAAAGCCCTTAATCAATCATTAGTTTTATTGCTAATGAAATAAAAAATAATTACAATTAATGGTGAACCGCCAATCTTAAGATTAGAAAACAAACCTGCATACGGGAATTTGTTACTTCCACATGCTCGTCTAAGCCATCCTGAATAAAGAAGAGAAGGGAATATTGTGTTAAATGCGAGATAAAAAATAGAATAAATGGGGGGAAAATCAACAGCACCAACCAGAAGCCTAGTGTGTAGGGTAAGTTCCTCATTGACAGCCAATGCAATGTGCTTTGTACTTGTCACTGTCTCCTCCAAATTCTCAAGGCCTTCATCTTGTTCTGTTTTTTACGCAAAACAAGTTTTGAATCAGCATTACATCATCAGAAAACCACAGAAGCCAAAAAAATATTAGAATTTGTTCGAGCGTGCCTCTCATGGTTTGCCTTTGAAAACCAACGAGGCCCTGGTTGTCCAAACTAGATGCTCTATTTATAATATCATCTGTCTTGCTATCAGACCCAAGCAAGTTCTCTCTGCTAGCATCACCGGCCATATTGAGAGCAGTAGACATCTGGTTAACTTTTGTACTCAAATTTTTCAGCATCTCTTGTCGCCGATTTATCTCTTTCCCTGATCTGGTTATGAAAACAGTAGTCAAAGATTTCTATCGCATTCAGGAAGAAAGCAGCAACAAATTATGGCTAGCATATCATAGAAACAAAGGTTCTCTACCCTCACCTTTGCGCTTACCTAAAAATTTGTTCATCTAGTTTTGGTAAAGTATACACTGAAAGATCAACAAATCAAAGGATTTTCACTCCTCAATTGTAGAATACCAAGTATCTGCTACTATATTCGATGCTCCTATGAAAAGGGTTTTCTTAACAAATGTGGATGAGCATTGAACAAGCAAAACTTAAAAGATTGTCATCTAAAGAAACACGAGCACTTCACTCATTTAGCACTGTTCTAGCTCCTTAAAAGATTAACATCAAAATTAAATTTGAAAAAGCCTTCACCGAAACTTCAGAAGAAATGAAAAAGAAGAAGAAGAAGATTGCTGTTACATTATCATCTAAACTAACACAGCTGCTTCACTCATTTAATACTGTCCTAGCACCTCAAGATTAACACTAACTGTGAAAAACACCCAACATCTAAACATTCACAAGAGAAAAAAAAAACAAGACATCCACAAATATAAAACAAGATTCCATAACCATACTAAGGAACCCTTTACACATAATGATGTACGCACTTACATTGACTGTTTGCTTGGAAGAGCTGACAGAAGGGACTGCAGAGTATCAAGTCTGGTTCTCAAAATAGTGGTCTTTCTCCGAATCGAAGAGAGATGTCGCTGTGTTTCTGGTCCAGATTGAGGCAAAGAATTCTTCCCAAAAATCATATCACTAATTTCATCACCAAGTTTTGATGCTTCATTGAATTCTTGCATCCATGATTCAGATGGAGACGCCATTTCCCCTACAATAAAATTCAACATCCAATTTGATCGAAATGGATCCAATTTTCACGAAATATCTAAACTTTCAGAATTCCCATTTCTTATTAATAAAAACTTTAAGTCTTCTTTCTATCAGAATTGAATTCAATTGGTAGCTCAATTTCTAAATGAATAAAGCACTTTAAAAAATCCAAACAAAACCCGTAATAGATAATCAATTTGTTGTTCGATTACGACTTACCTTAGTAAAAACGACTAAGGAATGATGATTTTTGATAATTGAGAAATGTTTCTACAGCTTAAGTTCTGTTTGTGTCGACAAAATGAAGGCTTGCCTGTTTTTAGCTCTACAAATTGATCAAAGTTTCTAAATCAAAGAAGAATGGCAATGTTGTAAGTTTCATATAAGCATTACACTATGGATATATTATGTATTTCTAATAATTCATTTTAGTCCTTAAAATATTATATTGAACGAATTCATCCTAATTGAAGATCAATTAGTTTTGATTTCTTAGACAAAAATATAATTTAAAGAAAATAAACCAAAAAACAAAAGGTTACAAACATGATGGATGTGCTAGAGATTTTTTTATAATATCATTTAGGTCCTCAAACTTTAAAAATAACACATATTAAGCTATCCATGTCCCTTTAGATTTCAGAAAAAATCAAATTTAGTACAAAACTTTATTTATAAGTATTTTTCAGTTTTTGTTTAGAGAGAAAAAAAGGGGGTCGCTGAATTTTGATGATAAGAGAAGAAACAATTGATGCTCAAGCCATTTTTGATCAACAAGGTTCAAGTCATTTTCGATCAATTAAAAAAAATGTTGTCTACAGGTTTCATATAAGGAGGGAGCTTTACGGTGGTTATTCAAAAACTCAATGTTGTCTCAAAAAACATATCTAAGCTAAGAAAAAACCGGTTTTTTTCATGTTTTTGAACCTTTTTAAAATTGATGAATTGGTTTGATAGGTGGTTAAAAAATGTTGATAAAGTGTTTTTGAATTGAGACAATTTAAAAAATAGATTTTTTTCTTAAAAAAAGTATTACCATGATTTTCCGGCAACACTGGCTGCCCCGAATTTGAGCTCGTAGACAACAGGTCACCGGCACTTTTAAAGATAGTATTTAGCATTTGATAAATATTCTTTTTTTATGAATGAATTAATATAGTACATTACAAGGTATGTCGGGAAAAGGCTTGTTCAAACGATGAAAACTCCAAAATGGGGAGTTTCTCAGCATTTGTCGATTGAAGTGTGTGACCTGTTTGGCTGGCCCAGCCCTCAACTTTTGAAAACAAAAGGCTAACTTTTAGTATTTGGACACCCTCACACGCGGAGCCAAACGGTGCTTTTTAGGAGTTCATGAATCCCATTCTCAAAATCTATGAATGGGGATGACATGGCAGAGGAGAAACACACATCTTCCCTTGCTATGATGGAGCACTGATTGCAGCTTTTGATTTGCAGTACATAGCACTTGTTTTCATTTCAATTGGTGTTTTGTTTTTTATTTGTAACAAAATGTTTCAATTTTTAAATGTTTAGACACGTTTTTCAGGATGTTGTTTTAGCACGCTGATTAAGAGACTCCTCGTAAAATTTCATCTTATTCTAACTGTCGGATTAAGAAATATGATTGATATTGTAAAATTATTCATTATTTAAAAAAATATTATTTGGCTAAAACGGATCAGACGGAACGAAACCAAAACATTTCAGCCAAAATTTGGGTGGAATTTCCAGAACAGGCTGAAATTTTAGGTGAGATACAAATTGTATTGTTCTATATCGTTTTTTTAAATGGTATGAAACGTTTCGGCCAAACAAAATAAAATTAACAACACTGCTTGTAACAAGAAATTCTTCTTTTATTCATAACACGAAATTAACAACAACTGCTACACACATATCCTTTGATATGCATTGCTTAACTGCAAATATATAGTGTTTAGGAGTGGCAGTTTCGATCTTATAGAGAATATTAAAAGTGTATCCTCAAAAGTTACGAATGTTTAAGCAGTTGAAATATGACAACAATCAGAATGACAATGGCAATGACCAGTAAGATCAAGCTCGAGCAGCCGCCCTTGGTGCGTTTGTTCAGATAAGCCAATTTCCTTTGAACCATCTGTTGCATGAAAAGCATAAGCATCAATTAGAGGATAATCCAGGTAACTTAAAAGGTTAGAATACTGAGATTTTCCTATAAAAAAACTCAAAAGATCCGGAAAGATAAACACTTTCACACAAGTAAACGCACTAACACCATTTGTGTTCCACATTGTTTACAATCACTGAGAACAATTAAAATTAAAAACCAGGAAACAAACCTGTAGTCGAGAATTCGTTACGTCCACGTGCTCATCTAAGTCATCCTGCATCAAAGAGAGAAGGGAATATTGAGTTAAAGGTCTCCATCAACTCCAGCATGTTAAAGGATTGTCAGAATGCTAGGAGATTATAAAAAGGAAAAATGGGGAATAAATCAAAAACACCAACCAGAAGCTTAGTGTGTAGGGAAAGTTCCTCGTTGACAGCCAACGCAATGTGTTTCGTACTTATCACTGTCTCCTCCAATTTCTCAAGGCCTTGATCTTGTTCTGAATATTTTCATGTCAATTAAGTTACAAAATTTGAACTACATCTTTATAAAATCAGAGACAGCGAAAACATCAAAGTTACAATAACATGCCTTTCATAATTTGCCGTTGAAAGCCAACAAGACCATGGTTGTTCAAGCCAGTTGCTTTATTCATGATATCATCTGTCTTCTTATCAGGCCCAAGCAAGTTCTCTCTGTTAGCAGCACTGGACATATTGAGAATACTAGTCATCTGGTTAACTTTCGTGCTCAAATTTTTCAGCATGTCTTGACGCTGATTCATCTCTTTACTTGTGCTGTTCGTGACGGTATCAAAATCAAACATTCTCAACAAGGTCAGGATGAAAACTACAGCTAACACTTTGCAATAAATAGCTTGATTATGGGGTTTGCTAAAATACAGTTTTCAGCAAGGTCAGGGGTGAAAAACTACAACTAATGTATTGTTTGGCATATCATATGTATCTATATCTATCCCTTCTAATATCTATATTTATGCCTTAAATTTGATATTGCTAAATTCCCATCGAAGATCCACATGTTGATACTTTCTACTCTTCAGTTGTAGATTACCAAACCATAAATTAGTATGGAAAAGGGGTTTTCTAGGAAACTCTAGAGGAATGCCTCAACAACACAATAAAAAAATGAACAAAAGAAAGAGAAAGAAATAATGCATCGCTGTACAAAGTCGTCTAAGCTAACACAAGCATTTCATTCATTCACCACTGTTCCAGCTCCTTAAAATTAACATTAACTTTGCGAAACTGGCCACACCATAACATTCACCAGAAAGGATAGGCACAAACATAAAACAGGATTCAATTACCATAATAAAGAGCCATTAGGAAGTCTATTGTTAACCCACACATTGAAGCATAACTCAATTTAAGGCCCAAAACAAGGAATTTACTAAACAACAATTCACAAGAAAGAAAAACACTTACACTGGTTGCTTGCTAGGAAGTTCTGACAAAAGGGACTGCAAATTATCAAGTTTAGTTCTTAAAATTGTGATCTTTCTCCTACTTGCGGAAAGATGCCGTTGTGTTTCTGGTCCTGATGCAGGAAGAGAATTCTTCCCGGAAATCATACCATTAATTTCATCACCCAGTTTTGATGCTTCATTGAATTCTCGCATCCATGACGCCGATGGCGTTGTCATCGCCCCTGTAATTATAATAAAATAAATAAATAAACTTTGCAGCTTTATTTGCCCTATAATCCTACCAAATTCAAAGAAGGGCTTATTCTCAAAAAAGGGTATTCAAAACACAAAAAATTGTCGTAAGACTCTAGTTCAAGATTGAATTTTGAAACAGTCCATAATCGGCATAATCAATCAAAGGTTACCCCAAATTGCTGAATCATAAAACCGAGACGTAAAACCTGGGCTTCAAGGGAGCAGAGAACCTGTACCTTAAATTGTATGTTTGATGGGTAATAGATGATGGGATTGAATGATGAAGAGAAGAGAGCCTTGGCTACAGATGAACGGAAATTAACGTTGACGAAAAGCAGACAGAGAGACGAGAAGGAAAGCTAATGAACTAAGTGCGACACGTGTACGGCGCTTAGCTTGTCTGAAATAAAAAATGCCTTGGAGAGGCCGTTTGTTCTGGGGTTGATAATGTTTTATAATTGCAGGTTTTATTGTCGTTAGTGGGTTAATTAAATTAAAGTTAATGAAAAAGAAAAAATTATGGCGAAGTGTTTTCACTGCATATGAGCACGGTAACGCGAGCAAAACCACCATGGATTATAATAACATTTTTTTCCTGCTCTAAGTTATAACGAGATTATTGTGATGCGTTGCGCTGATTTTTTTCAATTTAGAAAATTAATTGATTTTTTATATATTATAATTAGTTATTTTAATATTTAATTAATAAAAATATAATAGATAAAATATGATAGAAATGAGTTTTTTTATGTTTAAAAAGAACATTGTAATCGAAACACAGGGAAAATGATTCATATATTTTTTAATTGTAGATGACTTGGGGCAAATTTGTCTACCCATTTTATTTATGTGTTGCCTCATTTTTTTTTGTTTACGTCATATTAAATCTGAAATATTATACATAAAAATATTGTAAAAGTTATTTTTTAACTAAAACAACCTAAAATCTAAGGATTGTAAATATTGTTTATGTATAATATTTCAGGTCTGAAATATTGTAAAGATTGTTTAATAATTATTATTTTAAACATATTTTCCATAATAAAATGAATAAATAAAAACTTAATATACAATTATTATTATTATTATTATTATTATTATTATTATTATTATTGTAAATATTTTTGCTATAGTAAAAACTAAAAGTTTTGTAGGCTGATTACTTTGCTTAGATATATAACATTATAAAAAAAAATCTAAGACCATTAATATTTTTTTACATTTTAAAATTTTTGTTTATGACTATGACGAAGTAGAGGGCAATTAGCTCGTATATTTTTTCATTATAGATAATTTGTCATAATTTTTCCACTTGTTTCGTCCACGTATAACTTCGTATATTTTTTGTTCATGTGATATTATATATGAATATCATATATAAAAAAATCACAAAAGTCAACCTCTAAGAAAAATAACAACAACTAATGAATTATTTCGATTATTATTGTCATTGTTATTATCATGATTGTTAAATTATCACAATTATTATAGCTATCATTATAAATACTATTATAAATAATTCATATTCTAATTATTATTGTTCATACCATCAATGACACCATAATTATTATTAGAAAAAGAAATTAAATTATTTTGTTGTTTTATAAGATTTATTCCTCATATTATTATTTTAAAAGTATTTCAGAACAATAATATTTTTTCTTCTTAAAAAAAACCTAGGTCATATATATATATATATATATAAAGACATTAATATTAAATAAATATAAAATATATAACTAATCTCACATATTTATAAGGAAAAAAAACCTTACAAATAATCATTATCATTATTTTGAATGTCTTATCTATAATAATTAGAAATTTCAACACCCAAGAATATTAACAAAAATATATATATATATATATATATATATATATATATTATTAGATTTTAAAAAATTATTTGACTTAAATAATAAATGAAACTAAAAAATAAAAAAAAAATATCAATTTTCAAATGACCACCACAAAAAAATAAAATTTAAACATCACATAAAAAAAAACATTAATAACAGTGGAAATAATAAAAATTTGAAACAAAAACTAAGAACATGTACATATAAACATAGACAAAAATAGGAACCATTTAAGAAATATATATCAAAAAAATAAAGAAATTAAAATAAAATCCAAGATTAAAAATATAAGGGTTGAAATGGAAAACACATATATAATAAATTTCATTTAAAGGACAAAATTCAAACAAATCAAAACTTTGATACCAAAAAAATCAAAGAATTTAACACAAAACCGGAAATAAAAAGACTGAGGACCGAAATGAAACTAAAATATATAATCAATTTGAATTGAAAGATACAATTAAAACAAATCAAAACTCTGATACCAAAAATATTAAGGATTTCTAACCAATCAGGAAATTAAAAGACTAAGGACTGAAATGAAACTACAATATATAATCAATTGCAATCGAAGAACCAAATTGAAACAAATCAAAACTTATATAACAGAAATAAAGACCATAGAAAACAATCGAAAGATCAGGGACTACAATGAAAGGTCAATAAACAGTTGGGGCTGACAAGTACTTTCACATGTAGGAGAGAGAGAAGGGGGAAACTTCAACCTGCCACCGACACTTCTCCGGCCATCTTAGACCCACACGCGTCGTATTATGAGAAAGAAAACATGACAGAGAATAATTCTAGACACTAGTAGGGTATTTTTGCACCCCATAAACCGCCGCACACGTCGTCTGAGATGTGCGTGAGTGTGAAAATGGACGGCGAGTCCGGCGACGCGCCAACGATATCGCATCAGAATATATATTAAAAAAATAGTCAATTACCGGAACACCCCTGAAGCCAACTCTTGAATTTTATCTTATATGGAGGTATATACGTATTTGACCATTTTATAAAAAAAATATGCAGTTATCGTTCTGATCCCGGGGTTTACTGTGCACTTTTGTCTTGTTAGGAGGTATTTATGTATTTAGCCATTTAAAAAAATATCCAATAACCTTAATGCCTCCTTCGGTAATTGTGTTGTTTTGTCTTATGCATGAGTATTATGATTATTTCACTGTGCACAGGAAGGCAAAAAATTGAAAATACACCCGGATTCAAGGCTAAAAACACAGAAACGAAGGACACAATAGTAATTTAACTATTCAAATTCACAGTGCCTCTAAGTTTAGATGAACACTGCAAAACACTGTTCATTATTATTTAAAACTGCTTCCTTGTTTAGCTTTTGTATACTTATTATTTTAATTTTGCTCTTTCATAATCAATTCTGAAAAAAATGGATTTGATCTTTTTTATTTGATTATGAATGTGTTAAAAAAAATTAAGTGCTGGACTGATGTTTGATTTTATAAAGAAATAATTATATTATTTATAAAAAAATAATAAAATTAAAGATATCAAATTAAAAATGAGTGAAAAATCCAATCATTTTAAACCCAAGTCCAACTGGTGCTTTTACATGCAGATATGTTATTATATTTTTTTTATGAAAATATACACTTCTCTAGTGATTTGGAAATGCATACAGCGTGTCATCAGTTTTATTGTATTTCTTTTTTTTTAAAAAAAAAATATATTCAACCCTTGGACCAATAAAAGAATTATAGAAGGCCATTTATATATTTTTTTAATTTAAATTTAGATTAATTAAAAATATATTTGGAATGTCATACGTGTAGGTCTTCCATTTTAATTAAAACTTATAAATATATTATTTAATAAAATACTATTCAATTTTTACTTAGTTTTTAAATTAAATTATGTTTTTTGTAAATTTTCTGTCGCTTTTATAAAACAATATCAAGCTTTTTTTATATATATGTTCTGATTACTTATTTTTATTAAATGAATTAGACATAACAAAAAATATTAACGAGAAAACAATGAATTAAACTCGCTAGTTAATTCATTTTTGATAGAATTTAGATTGTCACTCTTTTATAAAAAAAAGAAAGATATTATTGTTATATAATTAAATAAAAATAATGTAGGGCTTGTCACAACACTAGATTTGATAACTTTCATATATTTCTCGGTTTCATGACTTAATCCTCGATAAATATTAATAATTATTTTAAATATTTATAAATGCATGCATTGATTTTCGAGTTTGCTTTTAAAATTCATAATAACAATGATTGCCAATTCTTTTTTTTTTTTTTTTATTTCCTTACATTAATTTTTTTTTCTCCTCTTAACAAAGCGAGTGACAATTATCTCGGAACCTCAAAAGTTCCTCAATTTTCTATAAGGATTGCTTATGAGGGATTGAGGTCTGATAAAGGAGGAGGACGACATGTCAACCCTCACAGCCATGCATGGTCATAAAGTTGGCGGGCACAGAACGATGAGACTCGTGCCGGCAAACATGACCAGGCGTAGCAAAAATGGTATAACCTGTTATCATTTTAATTACTAAATTTTTATTAATTTTATTATATTAATTAACTTTTATTTTTTTTCATATAGTGGTTTAAAACTTATTAAGTCATGATTTTTCTATTTTTGTACTGAAACTTTCTTTTCAAAATTTAATGTGTTTTTATTTAAAAAACTTGTGATAAAAAAAGTCTTTGTTAAAATAAAAAAAAAACACCCGAGCAAGAAAATAGAAATTTGATTGAAGAAATGTATTTTTTTTCTCACCTTAATTAAGATATCTAGCAGATTTTATGAATCTTTATTTATTTCAAGAATAAATTTGGTAATAAAAAAGACATGTATATATATATATAAACATGAGAAAGAAGAAAGAATTTTGGCTATTTTTCTTTATCAATAATTAATATCAATGGATAGTTTTGATGTCTTAAATCTTTTTCTTCGAAGAATAATTATGCATAGATCAAGGAACTTAAGTTGTCAGGAAAAAAACTTTTAATCGAATTTATTAAATTGTTAAATAAAATGGAGAGACCATAAAAATGAAGTTATTAAATTGTTTGTAGCTATTGGTCAAAGTCATAACTGAGCTTTTTTGATGTTATTTTGACTAATTAAATTCGTATATAATACTATCTTTGACGTTAAATAGTGGTTAAGTTAGACTCACTGTTGAATCAACTGTTTTGTCAAAGTTTTTTTTATTTTAGGAGACACCATCCTTTTTAGATACCCTTTACAATTCCAAATTAAACAAATAAAATTTTGATTATTCTGTATTCTTATTTTGTCAAAGTTATATTCATTAGGGTCAAAGTATTTCCATTTTTTTCTTTCTTACAATAAAATAGTCAAAATTGGCGATCTGACTAGGACAAAAGGACATATTTATCCCCCAAATATTTAGTAATTCTTAATTAATTCTCTAAATAAAAATAGTTTCAAATGGGCTCTCTCATAGATCAATCCTTGTTGATTTAAAATCTTTTATTTTTTAATATCAATACATTTAAAAATAATAAAAAAAATAAATCACGCACCATGAAAAAAAAAAGTTAATATTAAATCTCCTTCGGGGAAAGAGTTTTTGAGATTCTTCTGTGCTTTGACTGTCAAAATCATTGTCAATTATTAATTAATTCTCAGCTAGCTTCCAGTTAGGGCAGCAGAGGTTCACATTTCAGTGTCTGTTTGCTAAGCGGTTGAAATATTGTTTGGTTAAATTTTTTAAAAAAATCATTTTAAATAAAAAAATTTAGTATTTTTAGATCATTTTAATATGCTGATGTTAAAAATGATTTTTAAAAAATAAAAAAAATATTATTTTGATATATTTCTAAACAAAAAACACTTTCAAACACAACTATAACCACGCTCCCAAACACCTTTAATGTCAAAGGTCAATTCTTTATTAAAAGAAGAACCTCCTGCCGCAACTGAATTGATGTCTCGTGCAGTCCACGGCTCTATTTGTTTTTCATTTTGTTTTAAAAGTATTTTTTAAAAAATATATATATTTATTTAAAAAAGAAAACTTGAGTTGCTTCACCTTTATCTTTCCAAGTGGTCATATTTGGCATTACATTTAAAAATGTTTTTGAAAAAAAATAATTTTTTTTTTATTTTTTTATTTTAAATTAATTTTTTTTTAGTTTTTTTAGATCATTTTCATGTGCTAATATCAAAAATAATTTTAAAAAATAAAAAAATCATTTTAATGTATTTTTAAATAAAAAATATTTTCAAAATAACCACAAACATACTTTTAAAAATGAAAAAGATGTCCGTCTCATTGCCACAAGCTTGGCGATTAAGTTTTAATTATATAAATATATAGTGGAAGGTGATAATATATACCATCTATCTCATGATAAAAAAAAAAAATCTTCTCTCCAAGGTGGAATGTTATTTACAATTTTTTATTAATTTATAAAACAATTGGTATGAAAAATTTAGGGGTATTTAAAAGTGTGGTAATTGTTATTTTTCAAAGTGTTTTTTATTTGAAAATGCATCCAAATATATATTTCTTATTTTTGAAAAAAAAAATTGATATCAGAATATCAAAACAATTTAAAAACACAAAAAACTAAATTTGAAGCGAAAAAAACAAAATCTTATTTTTTTTAAATATTTTTAAAACACAAAAATAAATGGTTCTCTGTATTATACCCTAATTTAGGAATAATCAAACACCTTAATTTAGGAGGGGAAATCTGCACAAAACTATTAAATTTGAAGGAAGTTTTGATAGAAACACCTAAATATTAGGAAAATCTTAATAGAAAACTACACGTAGAGAAAAAAAGAAAATTAAATTCGTAACACGTCAAATAAAAGTATTTTTATAAAAAAACACTTTTTCTTTCTCATGTCTCTCTCTCCCCGTTCATCTCTTTTAAAATCAAATATAATTAATTATTCATTAAACACCATAAAATTTGTTTATATATTTTGAATATATAAGGCTTATTTAAGCTTTAGATTTATCTATCTATCTATCTATCTATTTATCTATATAGATAGATAGATAGATAGATAGATAGATAGATAAATCTAAAGCTTAAATAAGCCTTATATATTCAAAATATATGAACAAATTTTATGGTGTTTAATGAATAATTATATATATATATATATATATATATATATATTATCAAGAGATGTTTAGTTTGACATTTCATTTTAATTTTTTTTTAAATAAAAATTTTAATATTTTTATATGTTGATATAAAAAATATTTTTAAAAATTTAAAAATACATTATTTTAATATATTTTTAAACAAAATATATTTTTAAACAAAATATATTTTTAAAAACAATTTAAACCACATTATCCATCTATCATTAAGTCATTCATAATTGAAAGTATCAAATAAACTTTTTAGGGCATAATTATAGTGTTAAGGACATACCGATAATCTGGTCTAATTGTAACTTTTTTTGAGAATGTCTTCCACGGCATTCTGACTCTCCACTGTTATGAAACCATGGATGGGTCCACATGGAAGGAATGGCTGTTTCAAGGAAAACAGAGTTGATACTGATGGTCATCTTTCAACTCAGCTTATAAAGCTTCATCTCATTCTTCATTTTGATTTCGATTTTATCAAAAATTAATCAGTCATGGGGAGAGTTTGGATCACTGCTCTTGTTTCCATGCTGCTGATGTTTCTGCCGAAGAAATGCAATGGCATACCCAGAAGTAATTTCACCGATCAATCTGCTCTTCTCGCCTTCAAGGCTCACATTACTTTTGATCCTCAGAACATCCTAGCCCGCGACTGGTCCACCAAAACCTCCTTCTGCAACTGGACGGGAGTCTCGTGCAGTCTTCGCCGGCAAAGAGTCACGGCGCTGGATCTTTCTAGCATGGGGCTCATAGGGACCGTTCCACCACAGCTCGGAAACCTGTCCTTCCTTCAATCTCTGATTCTTTATAACAACAGCTTCCATGGATATCTACCCAGTGAGATAGGTAATTTACGCCGATTGCAAATATTGGATATAGGCTCCAATAAATTGCCACTGGTGATCCCAGAAAGTTTTGGGAATCTGCACAGGCTTGAAGAGTTAAGATTCGATGGAAATGATCTCACAGGTACCATATGATCACCTTTATCAACTTTAATTTCCTACCATGTGATTTCTTTTTCTTTTTTACTATGCATAGATGTGTTTCAGGTACAATCCCATCCACAATCTTCAACATCTCTTCCTTGAAAGTCCTTGATTTCATGTTTAACGACCTATTTGGAAGTCTTCCGAAGAACACGTGCCACCATCTTCCTAAACTAGAACTGCTTTTGCTTTCCACTAATCAACTCAGTGGCCATATCCCATCTGATTTATTCAAATGTAGAGAGCTAAAATCATTATGGTTACCTTACAATAACTTCACTGGAGCTATACCTGAAGAAATTGGATCCCTCCCTATGCTTGAGCTTCTAAATCTTGGTGTAAATATGTTGTCAGGTTTGTAGTCTCTCATTCCTTTATATGCACAGAGACACAGACTTTCTTTGCAGCTTTTTGTAGCATATTTTACTAACCTATTCATTGATTATCATTTTTTTTTTTACTAATATACTAAGAAATTGTGCAGGTGATTTGCCTCGATCAATCTTCAACATGACTTCTATAAAAAGCATTCTTCTTCCTTTCAATAGGCTATCAGGTAATGCTTTTTTTTCTTCCATTTTCATACCTTGAACACATTCCTTTATAGTTAGAGACACTTCTAGAGGGAGCAGAGCACAAGTCGTACCAAACTTTATCAATCACTGTCATTAAATCCCATTTCGAAATGGTCGAGTTTTGCCACGTTGTTTTCCTATGGAAGGCCTACAGAATCGCACAGAATTTATACCTTCTTGCTTTCTCTCTGTTTCGTATCATAACTATCCGTATTTGCAACACCTAGCAAACTATATTCATCCGGAAACACAATTCTTGAGCTTCTGTTACATAAGTTGTCCCAGTTTTCTTGTTCAGATAAAAAAGCCATCAAAAAACTTCATCCAACTTGATATAACCTAGAATATTAATGGCCTACACATTATATAATCATCTTCAAAAGATGATACGCCTCTCTTCTTGTCTTTTTTTTTGGCAGGATCATTACCTCAAGAGAGCAGCATTAATCTTCCTAACTTGAAGCAACTGCAATTAGATATGAATGATATAACAGGTCAGATCGATACCCATCTCTCTCTCTCTCTCACTCTCTCTTTCAGTTTTCAGTTTGTTTCATTAATTCTAACTGATTGGCTTATATAATATCAGGGTCAATGCCAGGCTTTCTTAGGAATTTGTCCAAGTTGGAGATCCTTGATTTGTCATTTAACAAGATGACTGGTAATGTTCTACAAGAGTTTGGAAATTTGAGAGCGCTGCAAGGCCTGTTTTTGGAATCCAATTCCTTTACTAATCACCCTTCCAGTCAGACACTCAACTTCATCACTTCTTTGACAAATTGTAGGCAGTTGAAAATATTGCATATTGGGGGCAACCCTTTAGATGGCATGCTTCCAAATTCCGTTGGGAATCTTTCCAGGTTTCTAACAAACTTCTATGCATACTCCAGCAAACTCAAAGGCCATATTCCAGGTGAGATTGGCAACTTGAGCAGCCTAATTGTCTTAAGTTTGGAAGAGAATAGTCTGATGGGACCTATTCCTACAACAGTGAGAGGGCTAAGGAAGATTCAAGTTCTAGATCTTTATAAAAACAAGCTTAATGGTTCCATTCCATCTGATATATGTCTTGCAAGGAGGTTAGTTTCCTTGACATTAAACAATAACCTACTGTCTGGAGAGATACCTTCCTGCCTAGGGAATATCACGTCTCTAAGAAACCTTTATCTTCACTTCAATAAATTAAGTTCTGCCATACCTATGGCTCTGTGGAGCCTAAAGGATCTCTTGATCTTGAATCTGCATTCAAATTTTCTATATGGGTCTCTTCCTCCGCAAATTGGAGAAATGGAAGCTGCAATCGGAATTCATTTATCAAGCAACCAATTGTCAGGTAATATTCCAAGTACAATAGGTTCACTCCAGAACTTGATAAGTTTTTCATTGTCCAAAAACAGCTTTCAAGGGTCCATTCCAGAAGCATTCGGTGATTTGATAAGCCTGGAACTCTTGGATCTATCACAAAATAACTTGTCTGGTGAGATTCCAAAGTCACTAGAGGCACTCAGATATTTGAAGTATTTCAATGCGTCTTTCAATGGACTACAAGGAGAAATTCCAAGAGGAGGACCGTTCGCAAATTTTACTGCTAGTTCTTTTATTATGAATAAGGGTCTCTGCGGTCCATCTCGGCTGCAAGTCCCACCTTGCAGCATTGAATCTCGTAAAGATTCAAAGACTAAATCCAGACTTCTAAGGTTCAGTTTACCAGCTGCTGCATCTATTCTGCTTGTGGTAGCTTTCATTTTTCTTGTCATGGGATGTCGACGAAGATACAGAAAAGATCCAATCCCAGAAGCCTTGCCAGTGACAGCTATCCAGAGAAGAATTTCTTACCTGGAACTTCTGCGTGCAACGAATGAATTTCATGAAACTAATCTACTAGGCACGGGGAGTTTTGGCTCCGTCTATCAAGGGAGGCTTCCAGATGGGCTAAATGTAGCCATCAAGATTTTTAATCTGCAACTGCAAAGAGCATTCAGAAGTTTTGACACAGAGTGTGAAATCATGCGCAACATTAGACACCGCAACCTTGTGAAGATTATCTGCAGTTGCTCTAATCTTGATTTCAAAGCATTAGTCCTGGAGTACATGCCTAAAGGAAGCTTGGAGAAATGGTTATATTCCCACAACTATTGCTTGGACATCATTCAAAGAGTGAACATCATGATCGATGTTGCATCAGCATTAGAGTATCTCCATCACGGTTATTCATCTCCTGTGGTGCATTGTGATTTAAAACCGAGCAATGTGTTGCTAGATGAAGACATGGTCGCTCATGTATGTGATTTTGGTATAGCAAAACTCTTAGGTGAAAGTGAGTCTATTGCACAAACCAGGACCCTTGCCACAATAGGGTATATAGCACCAGGTAATGTGTTCATTGATTTAGCTTAAATATTTGGGAAATCACATCCTATCTATAACACTCTTGTCACCTGCAGAATATGGATTGGACGGGCTTGTGTCCACAAAGATTGATGTCTACAGTTTTGGAATCATGTTAATGGAAATGCTGACGCGAAAAAGGCCTACCGATGAAATGTTCGAGGGAGAAATGAGCTTGAAGAGATTGATCAAAGATTCGTTACCTGATTCAGCAATAGACATTGTGGATAGCAACATGCTGAACAGAGGAGATGGCTACTCCTTAAAGAAGGAGCACTGTGTGACATCTATAATGGAGTTGGCACTGCAATGTGTCAATGAATCACCTGAAGAAAGGATGACCATGGTTGAAATCTTGCCAAGGCTTAAAAACATCAAGGTAGAATTCTTGAGAGATTCTGAGAGGCGGAGGCCATGACAAAGCATCGACTTGTTCTTGTTTGTTGTTGTCCAATTTTCTCCTGTGAATTAAATTTGATGGTCATGTGTGTTGAAATTTCTAGACTCCAAGACTGCTGAAGATTGAAGATTGAAGGACACGGACTCTACCTCAAGTGTTAGAGTTAGATAAGAGTTAAACTAGTATGTTTTGTTTCTTTCCTAAATAAGATCAATGTCTGATCAAGTGTTTTAGTTTAGGTGCAAGTTTATTTCTAGCTAGAATAAGAACATAAGAAGTTGTAATCAACTAGAACTCTTATGTAATGCTACAAGCTTTTACTATAAATAAAAGAAAAGGTATGGCAGTAACCTTATCGTGATTCTGCCCCTGATATCCGAAATTTGTGTTCTTCATTGCCCTTGTTTTCTCCAGCAATTCCAGAAATTGATTCAAACAGTAACTGTTTGAATCAATAAAACAGTAACATTGACTTTCGTTGACTTTTTGAGTGTTTTTGATTTCAACTAGATTCAGGGCCAGTTATTCTGTCTAATTTGTGTATTAAGTTCTTTAAATTAGTTTGACATGCAATTTGAAAATGCCAGTGATTTTGGTATTGAAAAGGCTCTTAATGCGAAACAGAGTACTCTGTTGAACGAACCAAGCCCCCTTGCCACCATGGAGAAATATAGGCAATTTTTATAGCAATTTTTGTTGTTTCCGTTCATTTTGAAATCCATGTTCGTATTAAATTGTCAATAATTGAGGGCAACTGGATGAAATTGCCTAAATATAACGATCATAGGTTTGAGTTAAGTTATATCTCGCTATCAAAAATTAGCTTTCAAGATTCGATTCCAGAATTATTTGGTTATTTGGTAAATCTGGAGCTCTGTCTCAAAATAACTTGTCGACGAAGACGCAGAAAAAACCCAGTTCCAGAACCCTTCCCATTGACAGCAATCCAGAGAAGAATTTCATAATTTGAACTTCTGCGTTCAACAAATGCGTTTCATGAGAGTAATCTGCTGGGCTATGGAAGCTAAATGCTGTCGAGATTTTTAACCTGCAATCGCAAAGAGGATTCAGAAGTTTTGATACAGAGTGCGAAATCATGCGCAGCATTAGACACCGCGACCCTGTGAAGATTTTCTGCAGTTGCTCGACTTCAGAGCCTTGGTCCTGGAGCACATGGCGAAAGGAAGCTTAGATAAATGGTTATGTTCACACAGCTATTGCTTAGATATTGTTCAAAGAGTGAACATTCTGATAGATTTTGCATCTGCATTGGAGTATCTCCATCATGGTCATTCAACTCCGGTGTGTATTGTGATTTGAAACCGAGCAATTATTATAAAATATACTAAAAGAAGTCAGTGTTTTACTGTAGATTGTGAGTATATTCACTGTGGATTATAATAGTGTTTTTAAGCTGTTTCGGTTTTTGGGTCGGTTTGGTTCCGGGTGTCCGGGTCATCCGTTTTATTGATTTTTTTTATCATTTTGCACAGTAAAATAACTATTCTACCCCCCAATAAGACAAAAGCCAAGAGTTGGGGGGGGGGGGGGGGGGGGGTATCAGGGTAATTTCACATTTATGGGTCATGAGTCATTCCGATTTTTTATATTTTTGTACAGTTAATTAACTATTCTACCCTCTAATAAGATAAAAACCGAGGGTTGTCGGAGGGGGTGCCACGGTAATTGCACATTACATTGCACAGTAAAATAACTCTTTCACCCTCACATAGTATAAAAACTAAGGTTTGCCTGCGGGGGCGTTTCGAATATTTCATATTTTTTTGAAAATGTCTAAATAATAATCTACCCTCCAATAACCAAATCATTTGGTTATATGGTAAATTTTCCCTCCAATAGGACAACTCTAAGAAGAGTTGGTTGTAAGAGTGTTTAGGTAATTTACCATTTTATTATTATTATTTTTCTACGAAACTGTGGGCTCGTCCCACCCACGCGTTGACGGTTTTCTTCGTAACGCTCCATGCAAGTGGCGCGTACGGCGTGTTCCAGTGGTCGAAAATATCCATCCGACGTCTTGGTGGATTCACCGCCATGTCCTCTTCCCCATGGTATGGAGCGTGGTCTCACACGGTAGCCAGAGACATGATGATGGTTGATTAAACTTTTTTTCCCCATTTCTTCACGCTAAACTATACGCCTCTCTATTTTATATTTGTTTCATTTCAGCTCGTAATGTAGTGCTGACAATTTAACTAGCGTGTTACTAGATGAGGGCATGGTTGCGCTCGTATGTGATTTCGGCATAGCAAAACTGTTCGGTGAAAGCGAATCCATTGCACAAACCCAAAACCCTTGCCATGATAGGGTAATGAATTACCTGAAGAAAGGATCAACAGACTCGATATCGTGGCAAGGCTTCGAAAGATCAAAGTGGTGTTCTTGAGAGAACCAGAGAGAGAGACACAGGAAACATTAGCTTGTAGTACCTCACTGCATCTTCCATTTTCCGGTGGTGTAAGTTATATTTTCTTGTCAATAATCTAAACTTTAATTGATGCTTGAACATTTGAAGAGGTGTTAGTCCAAACTTTATTTCAAAATATTGCTATCAGAGCTCTTGCCAGGCATTCTTTCATTATTCAATATCACATTTTGTGAGGATATGCTGGTTTGGGAGCTTTCTACATGCGTTTACATGCTACCAAAGTACTTTATTTTAAATATTATTTTTTGCTTGTAATTAATATTTTTGAAGTGTTTTTTTTATAATTTTGATATATTATAAAAATATTTTTTAAAAATAAAAAATTATTTTATTATACTTTTAATTAAAGATATATTTTTATAAAAAAAAACTCTACTCCAAGATAACAAACACAAACTAAATTACTCGAAAGTGCAATTTCAGCATCAACTAGAAATGCACAATATAAATAATAGGTGAGCAGTGATAAAAATTTAAAATTAAAAAATTTGTTTTTTATGTGGTCTCAATTTGAGTATTGTGGTTGCTAATATGATGGTCATTAAAGTTTATATAATCGTTTACTTCAGAGCTCATGGGATTAGTCAAGATATGTGCAAAATTAGCCCCGACATGACTTTAATAAAAAATGCAAAATATTTTAAATTTTATATTAGACTTTTTAATATTTATTTTAATATTAAAAACAAATAAAATATTGTTTTAATATATTTTTTAACCTTTTCAATTCCCCAACGTAAACAAAATGTTTGGTTGAAAAAATTTTGAAGCTGCAAGTGTCACCCACTCACTGCTACAGCCAAAGCCTTTTCCACTGCCCAAACCTCCAGCAGCCAAAAACCCTACCTGATATTTTGTTTTTAAAAAAAACCACCACTTTTAAACCCTGAAGGCCATTTTTTCCATTCAAAGTAAAAATGGTGCCAATATCTCTCACTCATAATATTCCATTGTCACACTGTATTGTTGGTTTTTCACGCAAACCCACTTCTCTTTCTAGCCAAAGAACTCAGCTTTCCTTGGACCCTGTTCAGATAACTGGATTCAGGGCCTGTTCTTCTACCACTCTTTTTTCAGGCTCTTTAAATTATATTCATGGTGCTGTGTTTAAGGACTTGGATGGTACTGGAAAGGGATATAGGCAACTGGGTGCTGATCAATTTCGTGTCTTGGCTGTTTCTGATGGCGGCTCTGGTGGTTCTGGTGGGGTTGGAGGCTCTTCTGGTGGTGGAGGTGAAGGTAGTGGTGCTAGTAGTGATTCCGGTGGAAGTAGTGACTGGTCCTTCCTTTCATGGTATAAATGAATTGTCAGTTTTGTTAATCTGTTAAGTTGTTGGTATTTGTAGTTCTTTTTTGGTTCATGCTGCTTAGCAAGCTCTTTTTGTCTCATTGGTGTTTGATAGTAATTAAATGTTTAGGGAATGCAATAAAAATGTTTAATTTGATATATCTTAACTCCTAAAGTGGAAATCTTTTAAATTATGATTTTTTTTTGTATTGAATGTGCATGCTGTACCCTATGTGTCATCTTTTTTTGCATTGAATCCTTCTTCTTTTCTCTGCAATTTGTGATATAATATCTCATTATCTTCTTCGTTAATAACAGAAACATGATCACTGCTAGATCAAATTGAGTTCTACGTTATTGCAGGTATTTGAATCTTCTAGCAAACTACCCTGTGTTGACTAAAGCTGTTACTTCTGCAATTTTGACTCTTATGGGGGACTTGATCTGCCAGGTAATTTTATCGGCTATGACAACAGATGTTAGCGAAATGTGGATCTCTCTTCCACATTTTACTTATTTTTTTTGGTTTTTCTGTTCATATATGTGTCATGAGTGTTTGTGCTTTTTATCGATTTCCATTAATATGATCTCTCAGATGAGTGGTTTTTGCTTTATGTAGCGACCTATGGATGTGTCATGAACTGAAACTTTTGGTCTAAGTATTGATCTATAAACTTTATGATATCTATATGGTAGTTAAACCTCATCAATTTATGTTATTCTGGCAACTTTGGTTTTGCATATATGGTTTTTGAATGATTTATATCTTTATTGAATGTCTCCAAACAAAGGTGTGAGCAATCTTTGAGAAAACAAATGATTTCTAGCGCCACCCACCCCACCCCCAAAAAAACTAAAATAAAATAATAATAAATAAATAAATACATGATGGTGATGATAAATAAATGTTACTGAATTAACCTTTAGGGTGGTCTGAATTGCTTGTAAGAACATCCGAAATTTGTTTTTTGAACTGCAGAGTGTTCAAACTCAAGTTTACTAACATTGGTGTCACATTGAATTAGGAACCAATGGCCCAATTTTTCATTTATTTGCTCTCGTGTGTGTGTGTGTGTCCTGGTTAAGCTATTGCATCTTCTAAGAACACCTCGTGGTTCTCAATCGTAGTAATAAAGCTATTTTTAATACATGCTCTTGTTTTGAGACCATTTCATGTATAATTTTCTAAATCTTTGCCTTTTCTGCCTCAGCTTGTGATTGATCAAGTTCCATCCCTAGACCTTAAAAGAACTGTCATGTTTACACTCTTGGGGCTGGTACTGGTGGGTCCCACATTGCATTTCTGGTAATCCTTCAGACTTTTCATATTTTTGTTTTGCAAGCATGAGAAGGTTAGTGTGGTAGAGTTTAATTAGCGCATGGGAGAAGCCATTTATGAAAAAAAATGGTGCACACCCTTCAAAGATGACTGTAATTTTGTTTGCCTGAAGTATGGATGACCAATCTGTTTGACTAAATACTAATGCTGCACTGGTTTATGTATTTTTGTTTGCCTGAAGTTTGGATGATCCAATCTGTTTGACTAAATACTAATGATTCACTGGTTTATGTTTCTTAGCCACCAAATTGTTTTGGTGTTTAATGTACTCCAATTCATATGCTTATCTTGTCAACCAGAATCTGCTAAAAAAACAATGAAAACACACCTTCTTTTTATAGGAAACTGCTGATTTTTCATTACTTGACTTGGTGTTTCTTAGGTACTTCTATTTGAGCAAATTGGTAACAGTTCCTGGAGCATCGGGTGCATTATTGCGCCTTCTAGTTGATCAGGTGACAACTAGTTTTTAATAGTTGATTTTCATAATTTTTGTGACAAAACATCCATGCTGCTGGGCTAAATTTGTTCTATGTATTCTAAAATAATTGCAGTTTGTTTTTTCTCCTATATTCATTGGAGTTTTCTTGTCGACATTGGTGACGCTGGAGGGAAGGCCATCACAAGTCATACCTAAGCTTCAGCAGGTTGTGTTAAAGACTTAGGAGGCATCCCTTACTGTTCTTTCCGTGGCTTATATGTGTATAAACCATTGAACACAGCCAGTTGGAAGGATTGTTCAGCATTAACTTTTCTTAATATTCTTTTTCTGCAGGAGTGGTTTTCTGCTGTGCTTGCAAATTGGCAACTGTGGATACCTTTTCAATTTCTGAATTTCCGTTTTGTCCCTCAGCAATTTCAGGTTTGAATGAGCATCATGTGTCTATGCATTTGTGGTTGTTAGCATGTTACATGTCTTACATGGTTAGATAACTTTGACGTGCTGGTTTGGAAAAAAAACCCTTTGAAGTAGTAAAAGTCGAACAGCTTTGCATTCCCTACTTGCTTCGGACACTGGTACAGTGCCAGAAATGAGCTAAAATTGTGCCCAAATTGAGTTGTCTGATCGTGAAGTAGTAAAAGTCGAACAGCTTTGCATTCCCTTCTTGCTTCGGACATTGGTACAGTGCCAGAAATGAGCTAAAATTGTGCCCAAATTGAGTTGTCTGATCGTGAAGTAGAGTAGCCCGATATTTATCCACACATTATGTGCTGGCCATATTTAGGTTCGTTTCCATTCACCTCCGTGGCTGTTATAGAGAGTCAAGTTAGTGTTACATTTTGCTATAATATCCATGTTGACAGTCATTGTAACTTTTGCTAGTGATTTTGGCCATGTGTTCCAATATCCGTTCACCTAAAAATCAATTTCAGGTTCTTGCTGCTAATGTTATTGCTTTAGTCTGGAATGTGATTCTCTCATTCAAAGCTCACAAAGAGGTTCTCCCAAAATAGGTACGTTATTTTCTGAGAAACCACAAAACTTACCTCGAAGATTGGTTTTCCCGTGTTTTCTATACCTAATTAATCAGTGTTTTTTTACCGGGTTTGGTATTATTTAAGTGTTTTAAAAGATGATTCTTTTAGGATTGCAAGATTGTTTAGATCCAAAGGATTGCTAACTAGAGTTTCCTCAAGAGCCACGAGATTGACATTCCCATGAACAATCAGCATTTGATTCTGAACATTCTCCGACGGTGCCTTCAGTGCAGTAGGCCCTCCATATCATGCTTTTAACCTCTTAACTCATGTGATAGAAACAATAGCAGGAAACTTGCATTAGAAAAGTTTGCAGCATGCAACACTTTTCTTTTTCTTTTTCTATTTTTGTTAGAGGCTCAAATGTAGGATCTCTAAGAGAGGGAGGACAATTAACTATTTTTGTTGGCAGTAAGCAACTTTACAAGTCAAGAATAATGATAAGATATGTCAAGCTAGCTAAAAACTATAACTATGGATTGAGGAAGTCTTTATTAAAACCCACACATTGTGAAACATTTATTCTAACGAGAGTTCCTTCATTAAACCCCCAAGTTTGTTGTTTCTCAGGTGAATGCACAGAAAAGAGATGAATTTGAAGAAAACATCTGGGGTTCTTCTCCACATTTTGAAACAATTTTGACCTGGATCTGCATAATTCAAGAGGCTGGCCACATTGAACTGTTCAAGTGCATGGAACCTGGTTCACTAACCCTTTTTCCCCTTGCCCCATCTGTATTTGTGATTCGCACAAGTTTGAACTTTGGTTAGAACCCTATTTATATATTGAATGCTCGTTAGCCGCAGCTCGATCTTCCCTATGGATATCAAGTTCAAGATTGAAAACAACAGAAGGTTTCCTTGCTGCTGATTTAAGCCAAGTCCCATCTCATTCATTCTTTTTTCGTTCGTTCGTTCTTTTTTCTTATATTTATATAAAATGACCTTTGTCCATTGTAGGATTAACCCTCAGCAAATTACATGAGAATTGAAACCTCAGGTTTTTCTCCTCTTTTCTTGAACATTTGCAGGATTTCATGATTCTTGACTGCGGTTAATAGCATAGTTATCGATAATCTGGTTTGGCACCCGTTTGGCGCACCAATGTGTCTGGCGTTTGCCAAACGGGATGGTGTTTTGGTGTTTGGTAAAAACCAAACACCATTTTTTTGTAGTGGGACCCACCGAAATTAACACCCAAACGGAGTTTTTTGAAAAGCACCTTGGAGGTGCTTTTCAAACGCCGACTTGAACAGCATCCCAGGAACCTTAGCCAAAAGTAACCGTTGAAAACCAAAATCCCTACCTTATCCTCTCGTCTGCAACCTCCCATCTCAATTTTTGTTCTCCTCTGCAACTTCTACAACAACCCACATCTCTACAAGAAATCTTTTGACGCGAATCAAGAATTTAATGAGCAAAATGCAGCCAGAAATCAAGATTAGTGCAAAGTCAGTAACTTCGCAAACTCTTTTAGGTTTAATGAGCAAATATTGAGAAAAAAACAAGCTAAAAATTTCGAAATGCAAACCACGGCTCTCATATCTAAGAACCAAACAGGCCCGAATTGGAGCAGAGTCTTTAGAGGAGGAAGAAGGAGAAAGCTTACAGAGATGGAAAACTAGAGAGTGGAGTTAACAGTGGCGTGAGCTTCAGATCTGAATCTTTGGAAGAGGAGGAGGAGAGGGTTTTAGAGAGAGAGCTGGGCGTAGGAGAAGGAGGAGGAGAGCTGTGTGGTTGTGTTTTGTATTTTAATGGAGAAAGAAAATTTGGAAAGCAGATTTAATATTATTATTTTTAATAATAATAAAGGCATATAAATGAGGATTTAATTAGTTGATTAATAAAAATAAAATAGCCAGACAGGTGGTCCATATATATATATATGTGTGTGTGTGTGTGTGTGTGTATTTCCATGCTCTTTTAAGTAAATAATAATAATAATAATTCATCTGTGCGTAAAATGGGATTGAATAGTTTGATAAATATCTTCAATTATCAAATTTATCCCATCAAAAAGTTGAATTTTTTTTAAAATATTTTTTATTTTAAATTAATTTTTTGATATTTTTAAATTATTTTGATACACTAATATCGTAAATAATTTTTAAAATTTACTTGAATTATTAATTATATTATAATTATTAAATTTACAATATTTAAAAAAATTATATATCCATGCCCTTTTAAGTAATTTCACAAGTTAAAAGCAGTTTGTAAAGTTTGGAAACCAAACACCAAAACTTCTTTTTCTTCAACCTTCAACTCAACCACAGTTTTAACCAAACACTTTCCATTTTTAAAAACTCCATTTCAAAAACTCCATTTTTAAAACTCCATTTTTTCAACCACAACCGCAACCGCTACCGCTCTCCCAAACAGGCCCTTGGTCAAGCCGGCGAGGTCTAGACTGGACTGGCTTTGATTTTGAACCGTTTACGTAGATTCGGTCTGACCCGAGTAATCTAATAAGTTAACCTGTGACCCGGTCACTGGTGATTGGCATGGATTGATTGACCCCGCCCATGGACTTGGGTTATTGATTCATTCGGCCCTGGATTAAATTGAGTTTTTGGAAATAGACTCGGCCCATACAGGAAGCGGCCCACTCACCTTGGGTTGTGGGCCTGCTTATCAACGCTGAGGCAAAATCCAGTAATGTGTTTGTCTTCTATTCAAGAGTCCTCCTGCCTTGCAAACGTCATCCATAGACCGCGAGTGTAAATTAGTCGCCAAAATAAGGTGGTTAAAAAAAAACTTTATTGGCTTTTTTAATTTTTTTCTTCTCATAAATAAATATGAGAAAAATGTTATGCTAAAATAAAAATATTTGAATAGTTCAACAATATAATTCGACGTGTTTACCCATACGTTTTCTAAGGGATGTGACGGAATTTGACTTACAAATTTTGAGTTTGAGTCAAGTTGTACTCATCTTATAAACATAACACTCGGTATTTCTAGACAGAAAAAAAAATCCAAGAAAATGTTTTCACATCCAAGAGATTGGTGGATCACTAATGCATAAAAAATGGGGTTCAAAATTTTATTTTGTCATGGATTTTGATTTATATGATCACTAAAATTTATTTATCCTCGGTGAAAAAAAAAAGACATGATGTACTTTGGGTGCCACGTAGGCTTGCCATTTGATGACGAAAAGCAAAGGTAAGCATGAGGTAAGCGATGAGGCCAATAATGTAAGGGGGAAAGGGAAATAGTAAAGTAGCTGCAGGGATTGACAGAGACAGACCAAAGTCAACTGACACGTCAGTCGTTGGTAAACTCTTGATTCTCTCTCGAAAAGCGATTCATGCTTTTCGGTCAACAACTTCTCCCACTAGCCTTCTTCCTGCTGTTTCCTATGAATTTGCTCTTTCTTTAATATATATTTTTTTATTTATTTTTAAACCCATAGGCTGACAGGATAGATGGTTGGTTTTTTTTAAAATATATATATATTAAAATAATTTTTATATTTTAAAAAATTATTTTTTATATTAATACATCAAAATATCCCAAAATGTTATTATTTAAAGCAAAAAAAAAACAAAAAAAATCTAAATAAACTCTCGATGTAAGTATTATAGCTCTCAAGTATTATTTGAAATTTAGACTAGAGTTGAATTGGTCAGTTAGATCATTAAAAATCATCAACAACTATGATAATTATTTATCTAAATGTATTAAATTTATAAAAAATAAAATCATTAAAATAAACATAATCTTTAATGCAGCTCACCGTCGAACCATAGACGCCCTATCATCCGAGCCTCTTCTCAAGAGAAGGTCAACAATATCTTTCAACCGTTGGATTCTATTGGGATGATGATCAACCGGAGGGCGACTAGCAAGGAAGATGCAGGCGAGGACACGTGGTTGTTCATTTACACGACACGGCAAAGAAAGTCAAAAGGTCTTCGATGTGGTGGGGAGGAAGAGGCGGGTCATAGTCGGTCAAAGTAGAAAAGAACAAGATTGTACAATCAAGTACAGCTCTCCATTTTTGACCTCTTACTGTGTTCTTATATTTGGTCAGAAGATAGCTCAGCATCCAAAGTTAATTATTTACTTTATTTTTATTGTTTTTTTTAATATTTACAGTAGTGGAGAATGAAAAAATCTGGTTTGTTTTTTATATGATACTATATATATATATATATATATATATATATATATATATATATATATCATTTAAAATATTTTGAAAATTAAATTAACCATCTTGTTTATGGATGATTTCACTTAACTTATAACACGGATTTTAAGATGGAATCGTCATTTAAACCGGATCTTATAACTATGATTACAATAAATAAATTACTTCTTATCACATCTAGTTCTTGGATTTTATGCTCTACATCCTATAAAAATAGAAATTATTCGAATTTATTATGTAGGATTGGGATTTCAATTTAGAACTTGCTCGTACCTTGGACCAAGTATTACAATTTATTCATTTTTTTTCTAAATTGATTATATTGATTGTTTGTACCAATTGAACACGATGGACTTGACATGGTAATGTCAAATTTGTTCTCCTTGCTAGTTTTGATAAGATTCAAACTTCATGACCATAGGTTAGTTGGATTTATTTTTTTTATCAAAATTTAAATATTTTTATTTAAATTATTTTGATCGTTTTGATTTGATGGTGTTAGAAATAAATTTTAAAGAATACTCTAAAAAACAATCAATATCATACTCTCAAGCATCTCCTCCACAACATTACAAGATTGAATAATTAAAATTTCACGAATTTTTTTTTATTTTGTTATGAATAAACATGTTAATCGAGCATGTTGGAAAATGACCTGTGATCATGTTCTAACCCCTTATTTCTTGTCCGATCATATCTTTAATCAACTCAACATGGTTAGCCAATTCAAATTGATCGGTTTCATTTGATTTTATATTTTAAAAATTAAATAAATCTAGTTTAGTTCATAGATCTTCTGGTTTTGCTATTTTTTAGTGGCTTTAATTTAAGTGATTTTTAATTTATAATATTTTTTTTTTTGGTTTGATTCAGCATGGAATTTAACTATTTTTTAATCTATAAATAATAATTATTTTTCTTAAAAAAAGAAGAGAATTATAATCGCTTCTATTGAATAGCTTTACAAAACAAAACAAAAAAGGGAGGCAACAATATCTTATCTCCTTTTCCACCCTAAAATACCAAATCTTGTTCTTCTTCATTAAAAGGGAAGCACACACTACAGAACATGACCGTGGACTTTCAAATTATTTTATTTAAATAAAAACAAAAACCTTTAGACATTTTTTTCAGACCCACCTTTTTCACAAAAACAGCTTTCAAATGCTTACGTTATTGCATGGGTCATCTTATTCTTTCTCTGTAATGGAATTTTTTGCTTTAATTGAACGGTTTGACCCGATTCATGCTAGACTCTCGAATCCATCCCTCCATTACCACAACCTTTGTAGTTGTCTATATTGTATCACTGCCAACGTCATTATGGTGTCCCTGCCTAAATTAATTTTAAATAAAAATAAAAAATATATTTTTTAAAAATACAATGTGAAACAACGTAATTATACCACTGTCAACGTCATTGTGTGTGTCTCCTTCTTCATCAAGTGAAAGGAACGAGTCATCTCCTCCATGGGAAGCAATTTGGAGCTTATGCGACACTCAAATCCTCTTGTCGTTGTGCTTTGAATGGGTTTCTTGATTAGGTTGTTTATGTATAGAAAGCTTATATTAGAATTGATAATTAGTGTGAGATTAGCTTGATTGGAATAGTTTATTTGATCTCGATAGCTTGTTTGACTTTTGTTTTTAACTATTGTTTTTCATCTGAAGTGCTCTTCTATTAGGTGTTATTAAGTGTCTGAGTGTGTGTTAGTTTTTATTTTTAATGTTTTTTAAAAAACAGGGTTGACTTGAAAATATATTAAATTGATTTGTTTTTAGTAGTTTTCAATTGTTTTGATATGTCGATATTAAAAATATAAAATATTTTGATGTATTTCCGAATAATATTCCTGGAATGTATTATGTATCACAGTATCAGATACATGAGTATTAGCGCGTGTATTTGTTGACAAGAAATTAAAAAAAAAAAAAGATCTTAATCTCAAATTACAAAATAAGGGGCATGGAAGAATTGATTGAGCCTTGGTGTGAACATTTTTTTTTTCTTTTTGGCTTTATGGAAAAAAGAAAAGTTGCATGGAAGGGAATCTATGGAAAATGACTTTTTATTATTATTTTTTATATATTTTCTATGCATTTGTAAGCTCAGCAAACCAAGACTACTTGCAACCAGAAGTGGTATCAAAAAAATAAATGGGCTAGACTTCACTATCATATGGAGAGTGACACCACATAAATCATTTCCACTCTTCTCGCAGCACTCTCGGGCTGGATGATTGAGTTGTATCTCTAAGCAGCTTGATTATGTCAATTTTAAACAAAAAAAAAAAATGAAATTAGGGTTTTAATTTGACATGAAATTAATTAATCCCAATAAAAATCACAACAAGTTGCATCACTTGAACAATTCACTGTTTTTTAATATGAATTTGTTTAAGAAAAAAGGGTCACAAGACCCGAGTCAAGCCCATGATGCCACCTAACACATTATAGGGTTTTGAAATTTTAATTTATTAAATCTTTTGACTTGAGCAAATATATATTTTCACTAATATGTTTTTAATGTCAATTTGCTAAATATAATGCATTTATATTTCCAGATCAAGACCTGTGCATCTCATGAGATCAGCTTTAAGTAATTATAAATTATTGGTTCTAGAAGATAACATATTTTTAGGGCAATGAATTGACTGGTTGTGTGTATGGTTTTGCTTTTGCAATCTTAGCGAAGAAGTCAACAATCAGATTTAGTTTGAATAGTAAATAAATTCGTCTATTTATATTTATATTTATATTTATATTTATACTTATATTATCATCTGGATTTGATTTCAATAATAATAAAAAAATCATGAATATAAAATAAATGGGTCGATTCCACATATATGTATGCTATCATCTGCCCACAGAAATGCTCTCCGTCAACTCTATGGCTCGTGTTCATCTGGGAATTGAAAGGCAAAACACCAAGGCAGATTTTTTAAGAGATCCAGCTTTGCCCCGTACGAATCTAGTCGAATAAATACTATAGAATAAAATTATTTTAATAAAATTATTTGATTTGATGACCAATAATCCAGATTATTATCTCCCGTGTCAGCTCATCACGTTTAGGGGGGCATGGGGAATCTTATTTGACTGTAGAGACCCAGGTCATGTGGAGCCCCGATACAGGAAGAAGAGAAATATTGATGGGAAATTCAATTAATGATAATTAAAATAGGGTATCATCATTTAAAAGCAGTTGATCTAGTAATAAAAATCTTCAATTTAAGAGATGTATTTAAAAAAATTAAGTTATAGTTTAGTTTTACGTGAATAATTTATATAAACACCGACAACAAATTAATATATATTGGATGGATTTTCTTTCTCACTCGAAAATTCACCGGCCATCTCCAACATGCAAGTCATGATTATTATTCCTAAACACGTTGTGAGCGTTGAGATTCATATAATTAATAACATCATCACACCGGCAGAATAACTATTTTCAGCATCATGTCAAGTTCTTACACCTCTCGACTGTGCCCATCTTAGAAATGGAGGAGCTATCCATGTGTATATTTAGTGGGATATATTCTTGTTCACGTCTTGGACATATGGAATATAACGATGTGTTTGACATTGTGTTTTAAAAATATTTTTTTAAATAGTATTTTTAGATTATTTTGATGTGCTGATATTTAAATTGGTTTTTTAAAATAAAAAAAAAAACATGATTTTAATGAATTTTCGATTAAAAAATACTTTCAAAAGCAACCGCAATCATACTTTCAAATAGACAAGCAAAACGACAACGTTGTTGCCACCAGGATTTGCTAGGGTTGCCTGAATATATGGCTCGTGGCAAAATTCTGGAAAAATCAAACAATGATTTATAGGAGTAGATTAGCATTCCAACCCATCTCATAACGTGAAAAAACCAGTAGGATAGCATTTGATTTATCCTATGATTTGTTATAAAATTATTTTATTTAATGTTTTTGTTTTTATTTTTCCAATCAAACATGGTTCCATGCCTTATATATTTATCTATTTTGTCCTAAAACATTAACCAAACACGACATTCTATATACACATTTGTTTTTAATTGAACATTAGTTAATTAAATCGAGATCACTTATATTGTCAGAAAGTCTAAGTTGTTACTTCTCCACTACTTTAAATTTTAGATTTAAGGGCGTTCTAATTATCACAAAAATTAGTACTTGTTTGGCTAAATGATTGAATTGTCATTTGGCCAAAAAAAAAAATTCATTTTAAATGAATTTTTTTTTTGTTTTTAATTAACCTGTTGTGATTTTTAAAATAAAAAAATAATATTATTTTAATATATTTATAAATAAAACATATTTTTAAAAGTACACCCATCCATTTCTACATGAATGGTTCAAAATCATGGAAGAAAAGGTGCTTCTAACACAAGAAAAATAGCCAGGTGACTGACAAAATGGACCTCGCAACAATTCCAATCAAGATTTTAGTTCTAACTTGTACAGCAGCCTATCAAACTGCAGCCGATATTTCAATGATTGTTGCCATTTTCAAGCAAATCATGCTAGCCAATCTCAGGCAAACAAGGCACCACCTTCTTCTTCTTTTTCTCTGTCTGAGATTACTCGTGTGAAGGAAGAGTTTGCCTGAGTTCATGTCCCACTCCATGTGGCTTGCTAGACACAATGTGACTAGCTAGGTTTGAATTCAAACCCAGAAATTAAATCAAACACAAATTAAATACCATAAAGCCTTAATAATTATGCATAACATGAAGTTTTACAGTACATAAACTGAAATACAGAGTAAACAAAGCTATGAAAGAACCTAAACTAAACCAGGGGACCCCAAAAATATAAACAGATAACATAAACCTTCACCTGGGAGGTGACAAAAACCCTAAATTGGCTCATTATCACACAACTTTCCACGACTCTAGAGTGGGAAAACTAGAGAAAGTGTCAAAATCTAAGCCACCACTAGAGACACCACCAGAACCACCCATCATGGGCTGAGTGAAAGAAATCGGGCCAGACCCGGGACTAGAACCAGGAGTTGACCCCATGACCACCTGCTGTTGATGATGGTCAAGCAGAAACGCCGACGTATCAAGGGTAGGTAAGCACCCACTACCCCCTTGCAACCGGCCACCAAGTCTTTGCGGCTCAGGCTTCAAAACAGGGACCGTTGAAACCTGCGAGTTATTGAATCTAACACCGGTAACCTGTTGCACCATCTGCCTAAAGTTAGCCGGATCCGCTGAAATAAAAGTGGTCTGAGACCGTTTCGAGGCCCGTGACTTGCGTTTCGAAACCCTCCCAGTAGCACCCGGCACAGGGTTTCGCTGGCGTTTCGTGACGCCAGCCGTCTCTGGGTCCGACCCGGAAACGTTGGAGGCCGTCGGAGTCGGGGACGCCGTCTCTATTAGGCTGGCAAACGGGCTGATTGAACTTGAAGAAAACGTTTCGTTGAAAGAGTAGGAGTTAGAGCTGGTATTATTGGTGTTGGTGTTCATGGGGATATCGTCTATATTGTTAAAGATGGATTTTTGGAGGGCTTTTGTTAGAGTTTCCGTGTCTCGCGCAAAAGCTTCAGAAATCCAACAATCTGACAAAGTTGGCCTGAACATCATATTCCACGGTTCAAGACTTGCCAAGTTCTCCGATGATGCCATATTGCTAGCTCCCTTGTGTGTATGTTTCTTGGTGCTATGGAACTTCAAAAAACAACGCAAGAACCGCAAAATAAGCCAACTTGAGGTGTTTTTCAATGCATTTTGTAGCAAGAAGTGAACATCTAGAGCAGGGTTGACAGAGGAAATGAACAAGAAATGAGTAACGTAGTCAGCAAGGAATTTGTTTTATCCGGCGACCAGAAGTGGTGACCGGCGGGAAGCGAGGATATGATGTTCAGAGTTGGAGAGAATTCTTTTGCTGGAGAGGAATGAGGGTAAGAGAGGTCGAAGGAGGGGAGGATATATAGGGCGGTGGAGATGGAGAAACCGCGTTGGGAGGGGGGACACGTGTCAGCTATTTAGTACGGAATATCAAACTCTTTTGAGTCTTGGGAGAGCTTAAAATTTTAACTTAACTAACCATGGTTATGCTTGTAGATTTGACTGTTGAGGAATGTACATAGCAGTTGCTCTAGTACATAGAAGTTCTCGTTCTGGCTCATCAATTTTAAAAATAATCAATATCATCCCTAATCAACCCATCTGAAGAATTTTACAGCTCATTTAGGTGGAAGAACTTCACTTTTTCCAAGGGTTCGATCGTCATTGCCAAACTATATGGTTAGATTTCAGTGGTAAAAAATATTGTACGACCATCATTGCTAAAATTAGCATGTCATTGTATGCAAGACTTAAGGTGTACTATATGTTTAAAAAGTATTTTTTTAAAAATAAATTTTTATTTTAAATTAAAAAAATAGTATTTTTAGATTATTTTCATGTGCTGATGTCAAAAATAATTTTTAAAAAATAAAATAAAAATTATGTTAATTCATTTTCAAACAAAAAATATTTTTAAAAATAACTTTAACTACACTATCAAACATTCATTTAAACTAGATTTTTATTGATTAATTATTTTATATTCAAAATATCTTCATGCTAGTTTAATTATTTGAAATGCCCTTCAGCTCAACGGAGCCGAGTTGGAAAGTCAGAGCTATCGTAGAGTAACTCGTAAACTTGTGATATGGATAGCATTGAGGTTTTAGCACTTGAGAAAAAATAATACGAATAGTTGAAGGACTGGTTAATAGTTTTTATCTTACAATTTGGTCCTTTGTCTTACAATGGAGTGGGGGTTTGCTAAAGTAACTAAACGGGTACGGGTAGTCAGTGAGAAGCAGTGAGGCTGTGAGCTCTTAAGGTCAACCCGCGTCGCTCGGCGTCTTCTTTTTAACGCGGAATCTCGCTTCCCCATCCGTTTTTTATTTTTTTATTATTTCTTTTCTGCTTTATTTGTTTTTTTATATATATTTCTTTTAATAAATATTCAAGTACTGCGCCGTTACCATCAACTGCCCACGTACACTTGCTATAAAAAAAAGAAAATGAAAGAATCTTGTAAAGAAACACTCTATCTTGTTATAAAAGTCTTTAGTTATTTTTAATAAATATTTTTATTTTTATGATTTATTTTTTATATTACATATTAAAACAATTTATAAAACACAAAAAATAATTTAAAATAAAAAATAATTTATTTTTAAAAAGCACAGCATGGCTATATAAACATTAATATTATAAATACAAAATTCAAGATAGCATGCCACGAGTAACATTAAGTTTTTGTTTGTCATTGTGTTGCAAAAAATATATTATTATAAAAAAAAATTGTATAAAAAATACTTTATTCTATATCTATATATAATAATTATTTAAAAATACTATTTAATTGGGGGGATTTTTAAAAAATATATAGTGATTGAAAAACAAACACAGTGTAAATAACTAGCTGGCAATTCATATTATTGTGATATTATTTTATGCAGATGACAAGTAGGGCCCAATCATTCCATGCATATTCCATGGCCGACGAATTGCTGCAAGTCACGTGGGCATTGGCCTCGCCACTGGCCCACAAATGGTGAAAGCGTGTGGGTCCATTTATTTTCGGCTAAAATCGGTTTCTTTATATTTTATTGCCTCTTTATGTACTTTAATGATATTCGAATCCTTATCTCAATTTCCATCATGCTTCTATATCTTTATGCTGTTCATGTATTGTATTTAAAAAAAAAAAAAAACTGACGATAAATAATTTGTCATTATTATAGTATTTTTCAATTTATCATCCCGGGAGTTTATAACTTTTGGGTGGGCGAGCTTATTTGTTTTCATGTTTTAGATTATTATTTTTATATTGTTTTAATGGTTGATATAAAAAAATAAAAAATATATTATCTTGATATATTTTAAAATAAAAAAAATATTTTTTAAAATAATTATTATCGCGTCACCAAATATATATAAAAATAATTATTTTTAAATATTAAATAACAATCCCTATACACGTATGAAAATTGAGAATTAGTTTGAAATCATTAAAACAAATGTAGGATACTAACTAGACTAGGGTTGATCATTACATAATGTGATCTCGACACGTAATACCTTTTTTTAATTAATTCATTGAAAATCGCCATAAACAAAGCCTGGGAGATTGCGTGTCGCTAAAAGGGTAGAAATCCGCTGCCGTATTGGAGCATGGCAAGTGGAATTAGGCAACATTGAAACTGACGTGTCTCCTAAACATATGCCTTGTCATTCTCTCCCTTCCTTCCTATTTTTTGGACTGCTGGTGGTTGGGCAACCCTATTGAACTATAATGTAATTCTATTGCTATCAATTCTATTTCGTTAAAAATCAAATCAAATCAATTTTTTTTTATTTAGCTTCAGATCAAGATATTAGACCCCGTAAGCTCAAGTTTAGTGTTTTTTTTTTATGTTGTTTTTGAAAATATTTTTCGTTGAGAAGTGCTTCAAAATTATTATTTATTTAATTTTTTTTGACATCATCACATGAAAATGATCTAAAAAAACTACAAATATTTAATTTAAAGAAAAGATAAAGATATTTAAAAAAAAACACAATGATAAACTCTCTTTTTTTATTCGATAAAATTTCACCTCTAAACAGCTTATTTTTTAGGCTCAGGTGAACGAGTAAAACCCCAATTGTTCTTAGTTTTTACTAAAAAAATACATGCTCTAACTCGAATTTAAAACTTATCATATAGATCATAAATTATTTATTGTCGCACCACGGCTCTGGAGACACTAACAAACACCCCCTTAGTATAAAAGTGAAAAAAAAGAAGCTGTCCTCGTAAAGAAAAACCACAGCCAGGGAGGTGGCTTTTGTTGGAAAAGCCAGTGAAACGTGATCCATGCAGAAGCATTGCTTTGCTCTTGGTGCATCCAGTGAAAGTAAAACCCTAGAATTTACTATATATATATATATATATAAACCCTCTCTCAAGCGATAAAAAATAAAAATCTATATAATTCAAAAAACAACTTAATACCCACCAAGACAAATTAATTAATCCAGTTTTTTCCAGCTCACAAAAACAGAGAATTGTGGGATGATCGATGCTGGGTGATCGGGATAATCAAGTTCATAATCGATTGAATGCAGCTTGTGTTTCTATATCAATTCTGGAATACATTTCCATCCATCCTTTTCAAACACAGAAGAACGCTACTCAACTAAGAACAATTATTAGATTGTTTGTCTGTTAATGACACTTGAGATGCAATTAGTGATCATATAAAAAAGCGATTAGTGATTTTGGCGTGTATGTCCTGGCTGTTCCTCAAATAAAGAAGTTCAATTTTTCTTAACATTTTATTTTTACTTTCTAAGAATATTTAAATTTTAATGGTGTATTTATATTGTATAGTTTAAAATTAATTTATTTTTATATTTAATTAAAACTATACATGTTGAATTAATATCTCGAGCTTATATATATATATTCAATATTATTAAAAGAAATTAAGAGGAATTTATAAATACATAACGTTAAACTAAATTTGTTTATTATAATCAAAAGTTGTAATCATAATCATATTAATTTATTACAAGAAATTAATATCTCGAAGTGAAATTTATCATTTATTATCCTCTATATAAAATAATAAGTCCCTTGTTGAAAAAAGAAGAAGAAAATCACATACCATAAAACTCGGCCAATTTTATAGATTATTCCATGTGGAGAGAGTTCAATTAATCAAAGAACAGCCGTGAATGGACCCTCCATTCTTCCTATTTTTCTTCCTATTTGACATGACAAAGCATTTGAATTCAAATCCCATCGAGTGAATTTAACCACACAAGCTTCTTGGACGTCAATCAAACGACATGCTTGGCAAATAAAATATATTAAAAAACAAACGTAAAATATCTAGGTGTTTTCAAGAACATCAGCCCGTGGATGAATGGCTCTCTCTTTCACCCCCCCCGTACGACCCGCCTCACGTTCATGCTAATTCTTCAATGTGAAGACCATAATTACAACTTTTGAAAGAAAAAAGAATTCATACATCGGAATTAATGGCGATAAAATTGTTTCACGAAACCATCTACAGTGATGACAAATGGCGGACAGAATCTATCCACATCTCACTCTCATCACAGATGTCATCACCGACTTTACGGATAACCTTTGTCGTTTCCGAGGATACTCGCAGGCAGATAGAAGCTGAAGACAGCCACGTTGACATGCATAAGCTGTGGTTTAAATTATTTTTAAAAATAATTTTTATTTAAAATTTTTATTAAAATAATTTGTTTTTTAAAAATAGTGTCAAAAGCACTAGACACAAGCCCAGTTAATGTCTAGGTTAACTTGGGATAGAGAAGGAGATCTTGTAAGCTTGTGTTATGTGCTGTCGGTTACATCGAACATTAGGTTAAAAAAAGATTTTTTAAATGAAGAAGAAAATCTCACCTTGTAAGCTTGGAATCCATCAGTAATTTTGGATTATTTTGAGATAAAAAAAAGTCAGAGGTGTGGACCAAGAGCAAAATTGTTATTGTTTCTGGTCCCGTGAGGTATGCATTGTTGATGGTTTTTAGACCAATTTCTAAGATGACACCTGTCCTAGAAGCATGCTTGTATTTAATGCATATTTCGTATCTTCCCTCCCTTTGACTATCCATTTTGTTTTTGCTAAGGAAATTAATTTTCAAAAATATTTCTGAATAAAATATTTTATTTTTTAGTGTTTTTAAACATATATTAATATCAAAAATAATTTGAACACCTAAACTCACATGATGAATATATACCGTCCGAGAAAAAAAAAAAAAAAAACAGCATCCTTAAAGTATATATGCACGTTAATCAATGGTCCACAATGGCTCAAACAGGTGGCATTTATTGACAAGGAAGATAGACAGATAGAGGCGCGGCGGAGACTTTCTAGATTGAAAAAACAAAAATCATTTAAAAAAAACAAATTATAAGAAAATGGAAATAAATAAATGGCGTGAGGGATGATGTCACAGGATGGCGTGGCATGACGGAATCGTGACATGTACCTTAAATATATTAATCAGAAAAAAACTAAAGCAGAAGATGGGATTTGACTTGAGTGTTTTTGCTATTATTTTTAATTAATTATTAAATTATCATTATCATTATCATTATTTTATTTATACACCGAAAGCTTCTGGGTTTATTCCCTAGAAGCAGACAGTCTTGTTCCCCGGAGACTTTTTTCTATTCAAGCTCCGGCTTGGCTTGGCTAGCATGGTGTGGCTTCTAATGTCTTTAGTCGGCTTAGGTTGTTAGGACATTTCTGTTATAACGGCGTTAAATGGATTTTTCTTAGCAAGAAAACAAAAAAAGATATGTAGCTATTTTTTTTTTTTTTAAGGTTATTATGGAAAGAATTAATGAGTTCTTCACTGGTGATTAAATTAATGAAAAGAAATTTCCTTATATTTTTTTTTACATTTTAAAATTCGAGAAAATAGCATCATTAGCAAACAATAATCTAGTAAAAAAAAAAAGAAGATAATTGTAAAAATAGAAAATTTGCAAAGGATATTAAAATTAATATTCTTATTATTAGTAGTAAATAGAGGTATAATATTGAAATATGAAACTTTTCCTTCGTTTTCATAGGAATGATTTTTAATTTGCTGAGCCTTTTTGTTGCTCGCAAAACCTCATATTTGGTGTAACCAACAAGTGTTTAATAATGTTGTGAAAGATGCTTTTTAATTAAAATTATTTTATTTTAAAAAATTTATATCATCAATAAACACTCCAAAAAATTCAATTTTCTATTTTTTAGATGAAAAATAATTTTAAAAGCTCAAACTACCGCATTATCAAGAAAACAAGTCTCATTCATGACTTGGGGGATGTTCGAAATATATTTTAAAGTTTTTTTTAAAAATTAAATATTTTTTATTTTAAATTAAATGGTTTTGGGTTTTTTAGATATTTTTTATGTGTTGATATATATATATATATATTAAAAGAAAAAAACTTTCAAAAACAATTTAAATTATACCAGCAGCCAATTAGTTTAATAAGTTTTTTGGTATTGGCAAAACCTAGTAATTGGTGAAACGAGTAGAGTGGACTTCGAAAACATAAGAAGACAAGCTTGATCGTGATTAATGTTTATTGCATTTAAACTGGAGCTTCCTTTTACCATAATAATTACTATTCGATTGCTGTGTGAATGAGTAACAGCTCAAGAATCCAAGACACCAAATCATTCAACTGCAATTATTTAATTTATATATATATATATATAGACACACACACGAAGGAATCATATTTTCGAAAACCATTTGAGTTTGAAACTTGAACATATCAATTCTATCATGTGTTTGATTTTTATAAAATAGAATAGGGATGGTAAAATTCGAACTCGTAATTGTTGGGTCAAAAAAACTCTGATATCATGTTAAGAAATGATCTCGGCTAAAAAATATTTATATTATTCTATAAAAAAAACATACATGGATAGAGTCTCGCAAGCAAGCAATGATGTTCATGGACTGTGTTTCTCATCTGTGGAAATTTTCCCATCTGCTATCACAACTACCACCAGCAACACGGGGACTGGTTTCACCAAATTGAGCTCAAAAACAGTCCTCGAAGGTGGGCTTTGCTTCCATTTCTGGCTTAACTGAGGAGAAATCACTGTCCAAACACATGAAATTAAGTATAACGGCATCGTTTAAGTATCTTTCTCGAGTTTATAATATCACTCTCTCAACTCACTGATCCACCAGGGAGGTAGCTAGCGAGCGAGCATCTATCCAGAAATCATACTGGTCATATTAATTATGCAGCAAAATCTTCGTGGGGTCATGCATTGACTTCAAAATGCATACATAAACAAGAAGAAAAGGAGAGAATAAACAATTAATGGCGAACATCACAATGGTAGCGCAGCACTTGTATGGAGACTTTTATCCGGCAAACCCTAGTTGGTTACACGTGTCCTCGTGAGAAACAACACTGAGCCACGTAGACATTATATTGCTGGACTTGTTCTTTGTTTTGATCTGCCGTACCATGTCGATCTTGATTTTGATGGCTCTATCACTTATCCATGGCGCTGGATCTGCTTTCTTTGGGGATGTTAAGCTTTCACCAAACATTTTCTGGCCTCGCTCGAAGGTATACGTCAATCATTTTAACTTTGTGTTGGTGATGATAAATGTCGTGAAGAAGAATGGAGGAACAGGGAGCTGTCAATTGCTAGCTTGATATGGAAGAAAGGGATTGTGAGGGAGTGATTAAGAAATTCACTTTCCTTCGTTTAATTGGATAATTACTTGAGGAAATCAAACTGCAATTCTTGAAATCAATGTTTTTTTTTTTTTTTTGTGATCGGTAATTATTGAATCTCTCTCTATTTGTACCGTTAGGGCTTGTAATCCTTCAAAATTACTATTTAGAATTGCGTTTTTAACTATATTTTGATGCGTTTTAAAAATATATTTGTCTTGAAAAACATTTAGTTGGTTTTTTTTAGTGTTTTCTACTAAGTTTAAGTTTAATGTGCTGATATTAAAAATAAAAAAATAAAATATAAGAACTATAATATTTCAATGTATTTTCAAAAAAACCTTTTTTTTAAAAAAAATATTTTACACCACGATATCAAACACGTATTTAGTCTCCAAAGATAACTTTGATGTTGCCTTGAAATAGTTAAATATCTACTTTAATTAAATAAAAGGTCACGTACTTAGTGTCCGTTTGGGAGTGCAGTTGAGGTTATTTTGAATGTGTGTTTTTTTTTTTTATAAATGCATTAAAATAATGTATTTTATTTTTTAAAAATTAATTTTGATATTAAAATATGAAAATGATCTAAAACGCAATTTCAAACAAAGTCTTAATCTCTCATCTTTTCTCTCAAATCCTCATACACACTACAAAGAAAATTCAAAAACGCCATTAGAAAAATTTCTTTGGCATGTAAACACCACTTTATAGGTTGTTAATATCGATAAAATTAGAGATGAAATATTACTCATCGGTATTTCTATTGCTATTTATCAAAAAAAACATTTACGGTGATACATGTTAATTTCTCATAAATAAATTAAAAACTTAAAAAGGGTAGTTGCCAACCTGGGTATGTTAGTGATTAGGTTCCATTAGCTCTTCAACTATTAAAGGCAACTTTGAAATATATGGAAACTTTAAGGACGGTACCGAGAAGAATACAACTTTAGGGGTGAAGATGAAACATTCTGAAATTGTAGGAGCAAATATTAAGTTTATCCTTTAAGATTTCCCCAATATCTATCCTCTTTTCTCTCTGCAATTCTTCCATTTTTTATATATATATTTTAAATAAAAATAATATGTGAAACCTGAGTGCTGGTCCCCTGCCTATAGATGTTGATAGTCGATGACTTCGTTGGAAGTAAATATTAAGTTATTTTAAAAATATTTCTCATTTAAAAATATATCAAGATTTTAAAAACATCAATAATTTAAAATAAAAAATAAGATTTATTATTTTTTTACAAAAATATTTTTAAAATACACATCGTCTTCATCAAACTTGAATAACTATGAAGATGATACATATAGTAAAAACCAAAAGCCTTGGCATATAATAAACATTTTGCAATTTGTACACTTTTTTAAATGAACACGTTACTTCTAATATTTGTCTGGTATTGTGATGCATGGTACTTTTCAAAAGATTTTTTAATTAAAATAATATATTTTTTTAATTTTTGATATTAACATATTAAAACTATAAAAAACAAAAAAATCCAATACCCTTGCATATGAAAAATATATTTGTAAAAAGAAATAATGAGTGAATGCGATGGTCACATGCCGAATAGCTCCCGTCCATGGAAGACATGTCTTGGTTCCTGGATTGGGGACCTCATCCATCCGGTTATAAAGACATCTGTGGGCCTCTTTTGTCTAAAAATTTTAAGTTAATGATCACGAGTTTGAATTTCAATATCTTCATTTTATTTAATAAAAAAATCAAGCAGAAGTTAGTGTGGGTCTGTGCAAGTTTCAAGCCCAAAAAACTTTCACTTGAGAAGATATATTAGAGAATAATATAAATTATATTTTTAGACATCACCTAACAGCTAAAGTTTTTAGATAAGATGATTATTGATCACTCATTTCACAATTAATTTGAGCTGTAACTACTACGGGATGCTGAAATTTCAAGAAAATGATTTCGAGAATCCCTGTTCATTGAACTGATAATTATCAACAATCGCTTTAACTTTGATTGCAATGATTTGTTCATATTTTAGAAAAGAAAAACACATTGCTTTAGCTCAAGAATTCTGTCCCAGATCAAGGAATCGATTAGCAGACCTTTTGCTTTAACAGATCCCCAGAAATTCCCTGTTTTGGGACAAAGAGTTAGCGAGCTAGGGCAAAAGCGGTGGTGAAAATGATGATACACTCTTTTGCTGGTAGAGATGGATGAACGTATCGGCCGATACGTTAAGCTCAAGAAAAGGATAAATGTGGAGAGAAGCTTGTAAAAGCAAGCAGAAGTCTCTTTCAATTTCTTGTAAAACTTCAATGGAATCTTCTTGTCTTCCCTTTTAGGCACAGAAGCTCGAGGATAATGATAATAATCTCACCTTGAAGATCATGAGAGCGTAGATTCCAGGATCTACAGGGAAAAAGGTAGATCAGAGCTCGCCGCCATGAGTGCAGGATATGAACGCAGAAGGCACAGTTATGCGGCGGAAGACGGCGTGACTGCTCTTTTGGCCACATAATTGCTCCGATGCCGAGCAGGCCCCGGCAATATACACGGTTGATGTGAGAGAGAAAGCCAGCCAGTTCGGGGAAGAAAATATTTACTGAGCACTCCTGTTGTCCTCGAAATCCATATAAAATCCAGTTACGATTATCAGATTTGTTCATGATTGTGTTGCGTGATTCTTTTTGCTAACCTAACTAGATTTGGAATGAGTTGATAAGTCTTACAAATCTAATCAATTCAATTTAATTTCATCAAATCAAGAAGCTAAATTTAATAACTATGATTTTTATTAAAAAAAAATCCTTGAAGATTAAGGAAAAAATAACTTGGCTATAAAATCTGAACTAGCCTGGTGGGTCAATCCAAGACATGATCAACCAGCAACCTCAATCGATTCATTCAAGTTGACTAAAAAGGACAAGGATTGAACCAGACTGAATTGATTGAAAACTCGGGTCGACCCTCAATCCAGGTAAGACTTATTACTTAATTTGTTAATTTTTGTCGATCAAATAGTCAGGATCGTAGAGGCTTTCACGTATAGATTTAGTTCGTGATGGAATTACAAATGGTTTGATGAGAGAATAAAAACAAGTATCTAATTTACTTAAATTATTAATTACATTTTATTATTATGATTATTAAATCTATAATATTTTAAAAACAATATATATGTGTGTGTGTTGTGTACTTTAAAGTAATTTTACATGTTGACAGTAATATAAAAAATTTGGTAGTCAAATACATGAAATTGCTTTTCATTAATCTCAAATTCAATTACAGTTTTAACCAAACACTTCAACTTTAGTTATGAAACACAACTAAAAGTATTTTTCATGAAACTATTTTTTTAAAACCTGGACCATAAAAACAATCGCAATACCAAACACACTCTAACTCGAGACAAACCTTCTAAACCGTGACTTGGGCTTTTTCTCGAAAAGGAAGTTTCAAACCCATAGAAAATTGGTGTCGTTTCAACTTTCAACTACAACTCATTAATAAATCGAAGTTTGAACTCGGTTCTAGTTTCTTGGGCCTCCTCTTGCGTGACATGCTTGGGTTAAAAGGTAGTTTGTAACCCAATCTATTATGAAATATGGCCCACAAAAAGCCCAACAGTGAAACATCGTCACCACTCATAAAGGGCCTCTCCATCCCCAGTCCACCACCGCTCTGATTCGGTAAACTAATCATTCCTCGAGAAAAAATTAGACACCTTGCAAGGCACCAGCAGAGATTGTTCAACAGCGACAATCCTGTTAGCAACATTATGGTTTTCGAGACATCAAAAGCCAATGCCATACTTACAATCTTACAAGGATGCAATAATTTGACAAGGCTTAAAAAAATTCAAGCCCATGTCATTGTTAACGGTCTTGAAAACCATCCCGCCATTTCTAACAGCATCTTGAATTTCTGTGCTGTTTCAATCTCAGGTTCATTGCCCTATGCACAGCACCTCTTTAAACACATTCAAAACCCACAAACTCAAGCTTGGAACTCTATCATCAGAGGATTTGCTCAAAGCCCATCTCCTGTTCAAGCCATTTTTTACTATAATCGCATGCTTTTTGACTCGGTTTCTGGTCCTGATACTTTCACTTTCTCTTTTACTCTCAAGGCATGTGAGAGGATTAAGGCCCTGAAGAAATGTGAAGAGGTTCATGGGTCTATAATAAGAACCGGGTATGAAAGAGATGTTGTTGTTTGCACTGGTCTTGTGAGGTGTTATGGGGGAAATGAGTGTGCTGAGATTGCAAGGATGGTTTTTGATAATATGCCTGAAAAAGATCTGGTTGCGTGGAATGCGATGATTTCGTGCTATTCGCAGGCAGGTTATCATCAGGAAGCGTTGAGAATTTATGATAACATGACAAATGAGAATGTGGGCGTGGATGGGTTTACACTTGTTGGGCTGCTTTCGTCTTGCTCTCATGTTGGTGCTTTGAATATGGGGGTTAAATTGCATAGGATTGCTAGTGAGAAAGGATTGTTGAGAAATGTGTTTGTTGGGAATGCGCTTATTGATATGTATGCTAAATGTGGTAACTTGGATGGTGCTCTTGAAGTCTTTAATGGGATGCCGCGGGACATGTTTTCTTGGAACTCTATGATTGTTGGGTTTGGAGTGCATGGTTTTGGTGATGAAGCTATTTATTTTTTCAACCAGATGTTGGAGGCAGGAGTGCGACCTAATTCAATTGCGTTTCTTGGTTTGTTGTGTGGATGTAGTCATCAAGGATTAGTTGAAGAGGGTGTTGAGTTTTTCCATCAAATGAGCTCCAAGTTCAACGTCAAGCCTGGAATTAAGCATTTTGGATGCATAGTGGATATGTATGGACGTGCTGGGAAGCTTGAGAAGGCGCTCGAAATCATAGGTGATTCTCCATGGCAGGATGATCCGGTTTTGTGGCGAATTCTGCTTAGCTCTAGCAAGATTCACAAAAATGTAGTGATCGGGGAAATTGCTATGAGGAATCTGTCTCAGCTTGGGGCAGTAAACGCAGGGGATTGTGTACTACTTGCTACCATATATGCTGGAGACAATGATGAACAAGGTGTTGCCAGAATGAGAAAGCTAATAAAAAACCAAGGAATTAAGACCACTCCTGGTTGGAGCTGGATTGAAGTTTCTGACCAGGTTCACAGATTTGTTGTGGATGATAAGTCGCATCCTGATTCAGGAATGATTTATCAAAAACTGGAGGAAGTAACACATAAGGCCACCATGGCTGGTTATGTAAAAGGCAAGTCCCAATTCATCTTTCATGGATCGTGCTCTGAAGAGTGCTTGGAGTCTTCCAGCACATATCATAGTGAGAAGCTGGCAATTGCTTTTGGTTTGGCGAAAACTCCTGAAGGAACAAGCCTTCGGATTGTGAAGAACTTGAGGGTCTGTAGAGATTGCCATGAATTTACAAAGTTCGTTTCTCAAGCATTCAATCGAGATATAATTGTTAGAGATCGACTTCGATTTCATCACTTTAAGGGTGGACTTTGTTCGTGTAGAGATTACTGGTAAAATCTGACATGGTGACAACAATTCGCCAGAACAAACATAAGATTTAGAAACTACAGCTAGAATTGCAGCTGTTCTAGCAAGGCCTGTTCAGACACAGTGATGGTGCTGTACCAATAGATGTCTTCCGAAGTGCAATCATGATTAAAACCATGTTCAAGCCTGTATTGGAAATGGCATCGTTGGCTGTTAATTCTGGCTGTTGTGGATGAGATTAGTAGGAATTTCCTTTTTGTGCTCAGCTAATGAGTGATTATATGTTTATTACACGCTTGGATGAATTGCGCAATTTTGATTAAAGAAAAAAAATGGCACAAAACGATTGACAACAGAAACTAAAACCTCAAGAGTGAGGCACCAACAGCAAGTCCAGGAGGGAGCAAAAACCATTCCACAGAAACCTCCAGGTAATTAAATAAGATACAAATTTTTGGAGGCTCAATTTAGTTTAATCATGTACTTGGAGGATCAATTTTTCAGATTTTCCCTTAAATTTGAATTCAAATTCGTGTCAATTTTATACTTGGTTGAACCACTCAATTAACAGGCTGAAGTCTATTAGAGGGAGGCAATCTTTTGTGCTTCGAAATCGGCTGCAGCTCAGCTGATTTTCCACTCACTACGAGGACAATCACTCAGCCATGCCATAAAAGAAATAGGGTAATTGAATCCAAGATTCGGAGAGAGTCCTACTCTCTTACAGCTATGCATCGAGTGACTGCTCTTAAGACTTGAATCAGCATTCCTAATAGCACTGAGCAATAACATGTTAAGAAGTCATCTCATCAAAAAGCTCAAACTGTTAGGTCAAGCTCCAGAATATAATTTATATTATTTTCTAATACACATCATCAAGTGAACGCTCTTTGGGCTTGAAACTTGCACATGCAAGCATTACCATGTGTTTGATTTTTTTTAAAATAGAATGGAGGTGACGAGATTCGAACTCGTGACCGCTGGGTTAATAAGGTTCTGATACCAGGTTAAGGAACCATCTCACCTAAAAGCTCAAGCTGTTAGGTGACGTCATAGAATATGATTTATATTATTATCTAACATAAGTCATAGTCTATAACCCCCCTGGTTTAACAGTCCGTTTTCTGGGTCATAATACCCCCAATCTGATTCCTCGAACAAAATATCCTCTTCGTGTAGCTACACCATAACTGAGTTTGTTTAGAGAATTCTCAATTGATTGCAGGAGAATTTAAATTGTATTCATGGCCATGATCATTCAGAAGTCAACAGCAAAACCAAAGTCATTGAAGCAAGATGAGATCTCCAGTAAGTTAAGTAAGATAATGTACCTCTGTTTTGGAGCATTTTTGTCAAGATCACCCTTTGAGTTTGCCAGACTGCTGGTCTCATGCTGGTTATTCAAACCGGATGTTATGGTTGTGTTGGGTTAGTGTCTTCTGTCTTTTTAAAGTCAGCTCCGAGAAACATGTTCCTCTTGTTTCCATTTGTACTCGAATTGTGTTTGAAAGTGTCTTTGCATGTTTTATATGTTAATTGGTCGAACCACTCAATTAATAGCAACTCTAAGAGGAGAGCTAAAAAAAAGTACAAAAAATAGCTTTTATTCTTCATTTCCATAGTTTCAAGAGAAGAGCTATATTAAAAAGGTAAAATAGTATTTCTAAGTTGAAGAACTGTTCCTAAATATTGATCAAAAGAATCAAAAAATTATTTAATATATTTCTATGTAAAAAAGTGGTTTTGATTGTACTTGTTTTAGTTATTTATTATTAATAAATAATTATATCAATATTATATGTATTAAAATAGAATTACTTTTTCTAAATAGAATTACTTTTTCAATTACTTTTTAAATTGATTCTTTGTTATTTAGTATAATTGATTGTGTGGTGGATGGTGCCTAATGGAAAAGGCAAGATGGAAGGCACTGCTGATAATAATAACTTGTCAGCACTGTTCGTTTAGTAACGAGTAATTTCAAAAATAGTCTATATAATTTTAAAAAATAAAGTAAATGGTCCCTTTAGTTTCAAAAATAATAAATTAACCTTTATGTTTTTAAATCTATTTATAATTTGATAATTTTCACCCATTTATAGTCATTTTCAACTTATTTCTTATTTTTAATATACAGAAAAGAAAAAAACAAATAATACAGAATCATTGAAAAAAATAAGATCATTTATTTTAGAAATAATCAAGTATTAAATCGAGCTTTGTCAACAATATAATTATCGTAATCACTCACTCCATCAAGAACTTGGATTGCTAGGACAGCCAGAAGAATATTATTTAAGTGATTTAAAAAAAAAAAACAAAGCAACATCATTTTAAAAATAAATAAATATAACATCCATTTAAAATTAAAATAAAAATTAATATTTAAAGTCATTTTAATTGAACCAAATCAATATCTAAATTTCTTATAACAAAGGTGAAACTTGAGTTACCAAATCAACTCATATGAGTGGTGTGAATTTAATATTTATGATAACAATGATTAAGATATTAACTTATTATTTTTAAAGCTATAAACGCCATTTAATTTATTTTATAAGAATAGAGTGATGTAGTTGTTGGGTTATTATTTTGCCAATTTATGATTTTTTTATTTAAATTATACTTATATATTTTTTATTAAGACAATAATTTTTAAAAAAAACATATTTATTATTTTAAAATAATAATATTTTGAAAATAATAAAAACACCCTTTAAAGTGGTGAATAGCCTGATACGATGGCACAAATTCCAAAGGTGCAGACAACAAGAGGGTTGGGGGACGCTCAAAAACAACAATAAATACAGGTGGCGTCTTACACACCATGCGTATTTTATTTTTAGGATAAAACAGCCAGCGCTTCCCGTACGTCCATCTCCTTACCAGTTTTCACCCGCTGCACACTCACTTTAGTCAAGTCTTTTCTCTCTCTATCACACTCTCTCTCACACACACACAGAGAGAATCCAATGTCGGATCCAGACAACCCCTTTATTCTCCATGTTAAGGTAACATAAAGCTTTGATCTGCAAGTAATTATTGCTTTCTTTTCATATTTATGTATGAATGTATTTGTGTCAATTCTTCCTGTTTGATCTTGACATGTTTGTTTCCTTATTTGGGTTCGATCTTTTTCTATTGTTTTTGTGGGTTTATGGAGTTGGTTGTTATTTGTGATTGAGTTTGGAAAATGAAGTAAAAATGGAGTCTTTTTTGTCTCCTGTTTGATTGACTGATTGTGACTTGTTAAGTTGATAGAAAAATTATGCAAGAAAGAAACTTTTTTTTCTGTCAACTCTGCTGTGTTGGATAGTTTATTGTATTTCTGTATCTGGGTTCATTTTGTTTCCTTTTCTTTTTCTGGAGACTTGATTGATTTTTTTGTAGACAACGGATCCGTTGAAAAAGAGCATTCAATCGTGTTCGTTTGTGTGTGTGTATTGATGTGTGCATGTCTAGCTGGTAGAGATTGGTTTTCTTTGAGAGTTGACTTTAGCTCGATGAGGGGTGCTTGTTTTAGTTTGAGAAATTGATAGAGTTTGATGTGTTTTGCATATTATTTTCTTAGTAAACAATCACCTTGAGGAAAATGGTTGAGTAGGAATGCAATTATTAGGTTTTTGGGTGAGACAATTTTCCATATGGTGATTGAATATTTAGTCGGATTGCTTTGTCGGTAATGAGTTTGTATTTAATGCGGTGGTTTCCACATTGTCAGGCAGTATGCTGTAGATAATAATTAAAGCTTCAGGTGCTTTGGGGACGAGAACTGGATTCTGTGCTGCGAATCTTTTCAGAGGAAGAGTAGACAAGTGGAGAGGATGTCAAGCAACAGAAACAGCCACTGGTGTTACAGATGCAGGCGGCCAGTTCGACTGCGAGGGCGAGATGAGGTTTGCCCTTACTGCAGTGGAGGATTTGTCCAAGAACTTGATGATATGCACCGCATTAGCCCGTTGGATTTCTTTGGAATGGACAGTGATGATGATCGTGACCAGAGGTTTGGGCTCATGGAAGCTTTCTCAGCCTTTATCAGGCAGCGAATGGCAGATAGAAGCTCTAATCATGATATTAGATCAAGATCAGATTCAATTCCTGAACATAATCCAGGTTTTGGTCCTCTGTTGATCTTTGGTGGCCAAATTCCTCTTAGGTTGTCTGGAAATGGTGGGTTTGAAGCTCTCTTTTCTGGGGCTCCTGGTGTTGCCTTGGCAAGGGGAAATGCAGGTGACTACTTTATAGGCCCTGGACTGGAAGAATTGTTCGAACAACTTTCAGCTAATGATCAGCGAGGCCCTCCCCCAGCTACCAGGTCATCAATTGATGCAATGCCTACTGTTAAGATCACACAAAGGCATCTTCGTTCTGATTCGCACTGTCCAGTCTGCCAAGATAAATTTGAGCTGGGATCTGAAGCAAGGCAAATGCCATGTGATCATTTGTATCACTCAGATTGTATAGTCCCGTGGCTAGTCCAGCATAACTCTTGCCCTGTTTGTCGCCAGGAGCTACCCCTGCAAGGATCAAGTAGCAGACACAGTTCTCAAAGCTCAAGCTCTCGAAGCAGAAGTAGCAATTTTAGTGGGAGGGAGAATAGCAGGGAAGGAAGACGCAATCCATTTTCTTATCTTTGGCCCTTCCGCTCATCTACATCTAATTCAAGCTCAAACCATGATGAGACTCCTGAAAGCAGCTCTCCTGCCATGCATGAAAACAACCCCCATATGGGATATTCAGGATGGCCTTTTAACTAGGGTGTTAATATGCTGTAAACGCAGGATATTTTCATTGTCTTAATGAAACACGGTGCCAACATTTATAGTCGACCTACAATCTTGGAGTGAGTGGTTTGAGAATTGAGACCTTGAAGTTACAAGCGTGGAGTCTGTTGTTTGGAAAGTAATTGGGGACCTTTCATGTTTTCGCTGAAACTTTTACTGTAAATGACTTTTTACTTTCTCCTCTTAATAACATGTGCGTATTCTCTCTGTTTATAATCTTCTTTGTGCCTGATGGTGTTCCTGAATCTCCTTGGGTTTTTGCTCTAATGACCAGTCATCTTTCTGGTCGCCCCGCCTCTCTTGTTTCATCAAGCTGGCAATGGGATTGAAAGAAAACATTTTCTAAATCTAGGAAGAACGCGATTGATTGTTGAACTTAAGCTCGAAACTCAAGGGTTCTATAAAGCATGGACAAGCGTAAATTTCATGTTAGTGGTTGTATGCAAAATGTTTGGTGTTTTCTGGGATTGAACCAAATTATGCACACTATTGCGAGCTTCTTCCCCATTGTGCCCGAGTGGTAACTTTACAATATGAGGAGGAGCTACGTTGTTACATTATAAGGCGAGAAGGGTAAAACTGCTTGATGAAATAGTCAAACATCAGATTAAACCAGACCAGATCACTATGGTGGCAGTTCTATGTGCCTGTAGCCGCTCTGGTCTGGTAGCTAAAGGAAACATGTTTGAAACGATATCAACTCTCTATGGTATATAGTTCCTGGAGTGGAGCACTTTTCTTGCATAGTTGATCTCTTTGGCAGGGCTGGATTGTTAAATAAAGCAAAGTAATCACTCGTATGCCTTACAGGCCAGACATTGCTGTGTGGGGCACTCTTGAAGGAGCCTGCCAGATCCATGGAAATACAGAGACAATAGAATGGCAGCTGAGGAATTGTGGAAATGAAGCCTGAAAACCCAGGTTTCTATGTGGTGATTGCTAATATGCATGCTGCTGGTCGTCATCGGAGCAAGCTGCCTGAAGTCAGGACTTCTACGAGGGACTTAGGTTTGAGGAAGGCCCCTGAATGTGCCTGGATTGATGTCGGCTCTGAATTCTCCCCCTTTGTGGTTGCTGTCACGTCCAAGACACAAATCAAATGATCTTTACGTATTGTTGGAGGGGTTGAGTAGTTGCTGATCTAATGAAAGCTGTTGTTTATGTTGCCGGAGAAAATCTTAGCTCGGAAGAAGGAAGTATTGAAGGAAATAAATGGCGGCAACAGGTGAATTATTGTTTTTAAGTTGGTCTTGGTGAATGTTTGAGATTGTGATTGCAGTTGTTTTTAAAAGTATTTTCTGTTCATAAATGTATTATAATAATATTTTTTTTATTTTTTTAAAATAATTTTTGACATCAGCATATCAAAATGATTTAAAAATACCAAGTTTTTTTAATTTAAAATATAAAATAAAAATAAAAAAAAAATCAATTTGACAAACACTGCACCGGAGCCTTGAACTGTGTTGTCTTTCTGGTCTTTACTTGGAGGGATAGTGCTCAAATGCAACCTGTTAATGCACATTGAAGTATAATTGTCAGACCGGTTTAAGACGTTAACTTATTAGTTTACTGGATTGTCGGACGAATCACCAAATCAATTGTCAGACCAGTCTGGAGTTTGATTGTTGGGTTAACCCAGTAACCACCCTATCTAGGTCAACTTGTCATATCATCAAGGCGAACTTCAAAAACCAACCAAATCAAACTACTTTGGTGACCGAACCAAATTTCATAATTAATAACTATGCATTGAATTTCTTTACTATAAAGTATCCATAAAAAATTTCAATAGGTTTGATTGGGAGCTTGTAGACGTCAATAACTTCGCAAGGATAGGGTTCGGTATTGAGCTGGCATCTTTTTTTTCTTGTACTTAAAATGTTGCAAAATCATCACTCAAGGATAATGGTAGATCAATAAAGACCTATGGGGTTATTGTCAGCAATGGTTATTACAAGGAGCTCAAGGTGTATGATCAAACACGCGAAAGTTGATAGGGTTTGAATCGGACGTTCACCAGAGCTTGATAGATGATCGATGATAGATCAGAACAACTACTTTTTTGCATTAAGGAGCCAATCAAAGACGTTCACAAGAAGGGCATGATAGGAGGAATACAGATTGCAATATAATATTGCAAAAAAAGAAAATATTGAAGGGTCCTTCCTTCCACCAGCCAGAGAGTGAAAATCATGAAATGCTTCCAACAGGTCCCTAGAGCTACGCTGCTACACTACTTCCAGTTGATCACTAAGACAACGGAAATTTCAAAGTCATGTTTCACCAGCCGCCGCCGCCTCCTGACCATCCATTGCCGGCTTGCGAATGTGAAGAATCTCTCTTAGAAGCCATACCCCATTTCGCATCGTAAGTGACTCCACCACTTCCTTCACCCATGTCACTGCCACTTCCACCACCCCAGCCACTTTGTGCCCCACCTTTTTTAGAGCCATTACCCCACCCAGAATCCCCATTGCCAGTGCCTCCATGACCAGAGTCACCACCTTCACCGGCACTCCAGCCCCCTTGTGCTGAACCTCTTTTCAAGCTAGTATTACCCCAGCCAGCACTCCCACTATCAGTGCCGCCACCACTTCCATGTCCCCCACCACCATTATCGCTACCACTAGCTCCTCCACCCCAACCACTTCCACCACCGCTTGCACCAGTTCCCCAGCCACCAGGAAAGGCTTCCTTTCCAGGAGAGTTTTGGACTTTCGCACCTGGGAAACTGCCCTGGCCTTCATCATTGTTATCCTTGGTACCTGAATCCCATCTGGGCTTATCATAACCAGAATCCTGCCTCTCATTGCCATTATTTCCTCTGGTGCTGTTATACGATCCACGACCACGTCCTCGCCCACTATATGGTCTTGGTGGCCCACTCTGATGACCATCACGACTACCACCACTTCTATAATCATTTCGACCTGTGAAAATGAAACAAAAGATTTTTACAGATGAGAGAAATTATGATGAAAACCAAAATCTTGGTCTAAGCTTGAACAAAAGGTAAAAGCAAAATATAGATGACAGCCTAATATGTTCATTAGATCTGAAGTGGATCAGGCACTTCTCTAGTCTGCCGAAACAGCCCTGGAGATCTGCTGTACACCAAGAAATCTTACGCATCATAAAAACAAGTGCTTTTAGCATCAATGCATTCAATATGGATCACAATTCTCATCAAGATCAGTGTAACTCCACAAGTTGGGGTTATCCTGGAGAATTCAAATACCACCAGGAGCAGAATTTAATGGACTCAGAAATGCAAACTCAGAAAGTTATAAGAGCAAATCATTAGTTTTTCACATTATAATTATTCAAGTCACTACACGGGTCATATAAGAAATCTTACGCATCATAAAAACAAGTGCTTTTAGCATCAATGCATTCAATATGGATCACAATTCTCATCAAGATCAGTGTAACTCCACAAGTTGGGGTTATCCTGGAGAATTCAAATACCACCAGGAGCAGAATTTAATGGACTCAGAAATGCAAACTCAGAAAGTTATAAGAGCAAATCATTAGTTTTTCACATTACAATTATTCAAGTCACTACACGGGTCATATAAGAAATAAAGAAAACCACATGCAGGCGCTGTTCAGCCAAAGACTTCAACAAACTGAACAGGCAACCCAATGGTATCTTAAATGGTTTGCATCAACATATCTTATATCCACCTTTATGTTTTTGTAAATGCTTTACCTGTCCTGGAACCTGGACCAGAAGAACGATCTCTGTCAAAAGACTGTCCTCTCCAGCCATCTTCATCTGTTGAACCACCCCAGGAAGAACCTCTTGTTGCAGGGCTTCGCATTGGGACCATGGCAGCAACTGACCTAATTGATGGTGCTTGTTCATGTAAGGGGTCATCTATATGCTTTTGAAAATATGCCACAAGCCGGTCAATGTCCTCAAACATGCGCTTCCGAAACTTGAATCCCTTAGGATATAGACCAACATACTCATGATGTGGATTTGTACTCCTTATATAAGTGAGAATGCAAGTCCCTGGGTGTTCATGAGAAATGCCAAACGAATAAACTATCCTGGTAGGCTGTTGTGATTTCTCAATCCTTAGGAGCTCATCAACTTCTGCTTTAGTTCCACTTCTGAACTTGCGATAATTTAGCATTGACTTTAGATAGCCCACCAAGGGATCAACATATCGGTCCATTACCTACATCCAAAACAAAGTCAACACTGATTTAGCAATATCAAGTAATGAAGAACAAGAGGACAAGTGCTTATTCATCGCAAAGGAATATACAAGAGCAACCATAACTTGTGTTCTTTTTTCCAACTCCTGTAATCATTACACAAACTACAAGAGAAGCCTTTGAACTGAGAAGCTGAAATAAAAGAAACCAACCTCATCTAAATCCTCAAAAGTATCCTCTCCTATTTTCAATGTCTTCCCGATACGAAGTAAACTTGTGATATCTTTGAGTTCCTTCCCCCCTTCTCCTATGTCTTTATGAGCATAAACTCCATCATAAACTTTAAGAGTTAGAGTTAAATATGAAGGTCCACGAGAACTAGGACGCATTATACTTTCTCCAGGATCCTTGCTGGATAAGAACTGCAAGAAAAATAAAATATTAAAGAAAAACTGAATATAGAATTTAACAAACAATTGTGAAAAAAGAGAAACAAACTGATTTTGATGAAGATTCTTAGAGTATAATACAAATCCAAAGCAAAATACAGGTAAAGTCCAACCTCAGGTCATGTGAATACCACCAATGAAAAGGAACAAGCAACAAGGCAGAAAGAAAACAATGCAAAACTTCTTTTCATAATTCCTATTGAATCATATGAGAAGATAGTTTTCAAAATCTGATTTGATCTGTTAAGCATGTGACCAATAGTATACAATTAAAAAGCATCAAGAAGGTACCTCCATGGCTTCATCAGCAGTTATATTCTGGAAGCGTGGATGAACAATCATCCTGGGCTTAAAATGTTTTTTTGCAAGCTCCCTCCCTTTGCGAACCTTCTCCTGCTCACTCCTCAAACTGCTTTGGTCTTCATGATAATAGAGATCAAGGTTTCGCACCTGCTGATATTGGTTATGTCTCATCTCACTGTCTTTGCAAACCAAGAACACTTGATATCTATTCTTTTGAATTGATTTGATCTTGCAAGTCAGTATATCATCTTCGCGCAGCTTGTCAGACAACTCAGGTATATCCCTCCAATCATCAGCATAGTCCTCCTTCGTAAGAATCCCAGTCAGACCAGTTTCCAGTGCACATATTGCCTTTCCACCCACCACCCTGCGAACCGTGGCTTGTACAACTCTCCCTTCAGCAAGGGTATCCTCAGTTTCACCTGAAATCATATAAAATTCTTCATCCTGGGTTGGTTCTTTATACTGTTTACGCCAATCCTGGAAACCTTGAATCAGTTCCATTTTTATATCTTTGAAAGTCTCCTTCTTGTTGTCCCGTTTATTGTCTTTAAAATACAAATCAAAAGCAAATGTTTTCAATAAATTAGGCCGCTCTCTAACATATTCTATTGCCATCTCTAATGCATCGTCATCGTCATTTGCATCACCACTGTCCTTTTCATAAACAACTTTTGCCAACTCCTGTGCAAGACCATAAGATTCTGGATGTATCCTCGTATCATCTAACACATCAATGAACTGGCTGCTGCTAGCAGCAAGGCCACTCCTCCGGACACGCAAAAAAGCAACTGCATTGACAAACACCTTTTTACCAAGACCATGAGCTGTAACAAAGTCCTTGCGAGTGAAAATCGCTCCAGTTCTTACAAGAGACCTCTGTAAAGATGCTGCCTTTCTAGGTCCAAGCCCAGAAATGAACTGCAAAGGAGCAAATAACCATTCATGGCTTGTGGCCAAATTGATGTCAAGGCCTACCTGGTTGGTGGCATCTACCATAACTTGTTCAATCACCAAGTATTTCTCATCAGGGGTAAGAAAGTTCTCCAGAGGGTTTAGTTTCCAAGATAAAATCTCCCTGGCTGGACCACATAGTGTTGCAACCATAGCCAAAGGATTTTGCAGACAGCGGCCAAGAGCAACAGCCCGCTTAACAATGCCTATGAACATAGGAGAAGACAGGGTTAACTGCTTGTATAATGGACTTTAAGATTAAGAACAGCAGCAAGACAATATATAATACCTGACTGCCCGGGTAGTTGATCAGAAGAAATCCGAGAATTTTCATATAAACGTGGGAGAGATTCGTCCCCATACACAATGCTCAGTTCATCCATCTCATGTCCAACATCTCTAGGATTTTCCTCCACCATTTTAAAGATAATCTGATAAATGTGGGATGAAATAAAATAAGCACCAGATAGAACAAACAAAAGAGAATCACATACATACTATAAATGACAACAGCACACGCTCAAACAAAAAGGAACTCCTCACAAAAACAAGTTAAAGACAGAGCATAGCAGAATCAACGTTGAGCTGCAATTCAGCTTTGGAAATGTCAAAAGAAAAAGGTGATGTGAGAAGGATGAATATCGAACAAACAAAAGGGGTAATGAAAGATCTTTCTTCGTGAACAAAGAAATTAAAACCAGTACAACAGTTTCTCCTGCTTATAAGCATATTTGCCAGAGAAACATCTCTAAAGTAATATGTTGCAGTGCCCTATAATAATTAAACCAACTATGACAAAAAAAGAAAGACCAGAAGGGGGGGGTTGCTTAAACATTTTTTTAACAATATGTAGTGATCTTGTTATCATTTTCTGCTAAGCTGCTTATTTTCAAACAGGTTGCAGGCACTCCTCCAAATTGAGCCACAATATTAATTCCACAAAATTCCAAACCTAGGGAAATGATAACATCATGTGTTTTATTCAAAAGAAAATACATTTTTTGTTTTTTTTTGGTAAAGAAAATACATTTTTTGTTAATTGTATGGTTCAAGACTTGCTTTTCATAACATAGATGTGCAGATGTTAGCTCCGACTCCAAGGCTTAGAAAAGAGAATTCTTAGTGGTTATCCAATTTCAAGATCTATCGAGAAAACCAGTTGATAAAAATAGTGAAGATAAAAATCTGAAAAGCCTCATGTCTCCATCAAAACGATGTGAACTTGTGGTAAAACTTCTGTGTGAATTTCATACAAGGCCCAGATGATCAAATGCAATGGTATATAGCACATTCATGGCTGTGCATTTGAGGTAGATCACCGTGTTAATTAGTAGATACTGTGGAGAGATTTCACAAGTCTGGGAGCAAAATAAAACCTTCTAACAGTGTCAAATAAAAGTTTTAACAACTAAGTGTTCCTCAAACAATTAATGCTGCTAAAACCTGGTAACATCTACATCTACTATGTTTAAGGAAGCAGGAAAATTCTTACTGCCCTGGTAGCAGAAAACTATGTTCATATAGACCACATCTCAACCACTTTACATAGTAATATAACAATGGCATGGATCAATTCAGCCCGTAACAAATCACAGCATCTGAGAAATGATTTATTCACAAAAAATAGCTTGACTTGAGGACAAGATAGTTATTGCTTACCTCATAAATATCATCCTTCAGTTTAGTACATGACAAGTGTGCGGCTCCCAGAACCACCACATGTGGTTGGTGATCTGTCATAAATTTCAGAACACGTTGCTGATCATTTTTCTTGCGTTGCTGATCATTAACATTCTGAGATCTTAATGTAAGGGACCCAGTGTAAAGCACATCTAAAACCTCCCCAGATGAATCTAACATCACAAAAGTAGTTGCTGGTTTTCCAGGACCCCAACAGCAGGCCATCACCCTAGGCGCAGCTTCATCATCCATGGAAACATCACTTTCTTTCCGTTGATATGGGCCCACAGAGACTTTATTCCACAGAACCTTCCCATATTCCCAAAGCAACCAATTTTTAGCTCTGCTAGTCAACAAGGATCTAGCCTCCTTCTCCATTGAAGGCAACAAAAAACCAAAGAGTGCATCCTTCAGTATCAAACTCCTCTGCTCATTCCACAGTTGAGCATATTTACTGACACCAACACTCAAGTAGCGACCATTACAGTCCTCAATCAATTGATCCATAACTTTTTGTGGAAGTTTAATAGTGACTTGAAGAAATTTCTCCTCTTCAGCCTTTTGGATAAGGAGCCATTGTGCATCCTCAAACATCTTGATTGGCTTATCACACAACCACTTGACACCTGCAAACTGATGGAAAGAATCAATAGCAGCATTCCCATCTGCCGTTGGACGTGTAGACACAACAGCATTGTCCATAAAAATGAAACGGACATATCTCCTGACACAGGGCTCACAGCTTATCTCAACTGCAGCCTGAAAGAATACACAAAATATGGTTAAAGGATATTCAAACCCAACCTCATGAAGCATCAATCAGCAGAGTATTTTGCAGGTGTACATGTGGAAAATAAGGGCATTGATTCATACCATGTGCCTAGCCCCTTTAAGAACTGTTTGGGGACTTTCAAACATTGCACATGTAAAACTTGAAGCCATCTCCTCTGGTGTTTCCTTGGCATCCTGTAACTCGTCCTCCTGGAATCAAATGAATCAAAAAGGTTATGCTTCCATAAAAACATCAACAATCACTAGCCTATGCAAACTCACCATCTTTAATAAAGATAACTGCATTCCCAGTTGTTCAGCACTGTAACCAAATTTGCTTGCAACTTCCCATAGGCCAGCCTTACTACAGATACTGTATTGTGATCTCCTCATGGGCCTCTTGTACTGTCCTTCATCCACCCCAGCCTCACCTGTTGGAAAATGCAGGTTAAATTTTGCATCGACATCATCAACCTCTCTTTCTGATTCAGCAGTCTTCAGTGATTTAAGAATTGACTCAAACAGCTGCTGATTTAAATTAAGTCTTGTTTCATCATATATCCGTCGAGATTCTTCTTCAAAGCGCTTATTGTAGTATGAATTGAGGGCGCTCTTTCGTTTCTGAAGAAGTAGCCACTTCCTATCCAAGTCCTGGATGGCCCAAAGAACCTAAAAGGAACCGTGTGCATGTTTAGAACCTAAAACTTTTATCATGTCTCCTGATGTGTGAGCTTCACTCTTGAGCCAAACAAAAGTGTCAATCCCATGATAAGTAATTTACCTTGTGCCACTTGAATGTGGGAGTTTTATCGGTGTCATCAGAATTTTCATTGTCTACATGTTGATCAGGGTCTTTCAACAGGCTTAAGCATTCCTCCTTCCGATACATGGCAATGAAGGGTATCTAAAATTGATAATGGAACACCAATAGACTAGGTGAAATTGGATCAAATCAACAAAAAATAACATGTGAAAATAAATAATATTATATATGTATATATATACTAACATCTAACTTCTGTATGTGATGTAATTCCAAAAATCGGGTAACATCATCCTTGTTTATAAGCAGTCCATTCTTGGCAAACAAAAGTACTGTCCCGCTTGCAAACTGACTGTATAACCAGTTACTCTCCTCCAGTATGCTGAAATCATCCAATGGAGGAGGACCAGTGCTTTCCTCAGATACCTACAAATATAAAAAGAGCAAAGAATGGATGGCAGCATGAAGATAACTGAGAGAAATCAAACAGTAGTACTTTCTCAAATATAGAAACGTAATAAAACCTGCATTCTTTCTGGAATATCAATCATCCGAATTTGATCATCTTTCTCGGTCATGTATTTTACAGAAAGGACAGTTGGTTCAAATTCATCTTCCAATCTCCTTTCTCTCCATTCACTAGATTCTAAACCTTGCTTGCGCATCTGTATGAGTTCATCAACATCACCAAATATTTCTTGAGCTTCTTGCAAAGCAGAAGATGAAGCTCCGGATGCCTGCCGAGATTTCTTTTTCTTTAGCTTCTTGCGTCTACATGATGAGCAAAATAATTAAATGACACTTATAAGGTAACATAAACCACACAAATTGCATGGGTAAAGGAAACCATACCTCACTAGAGTTCCGTCCTCATCATCTTCATCCACAATAAAATCAGCCATCTCGTCCTCATCTCCAATGTCTGCATCCTCTTCCACTTCTTCTTGCTCCTCCTCTTCAGGCATATCCTCAAGTGGAACACCTGTGGTAATGTAAGACATGATTACTATGTCAAGCATTCAGTATACAAAATAGTGTAATTGGAAAGGAAGAAAAAAAAAAAAAAAGGAGCAGGATGTGCATGCCTTCATCATCACCAAATAAGCTGCGCTTCAGCTTCTCCTCAGCAGTTCGACCACCTTTACCACTTCCATCAAACTCGTCATCAGAAAACCCATATCGGTCCTCATCTGAATCCCTCTGAGCTTTCTTCAAACGCTTGAATTTTTTGCTATCCTGGCATAATTTTTAAGCAAAGCTCTCATACTAATAGGCTAAACTATTCATCTATACAAACAGTGCAAGAATTGACCTGCAATATTATTCACCAAAAACATTACAAAGCTCACAACCTTTGGCCGATGATGGTACACATTGTTGTCCCGCAGGAGCTCATAATCATCTTCATCAAGGACATCCTCAGCTTCTCTAAGGAAATTGAAACAGGCATCATTAACACCAATAAACCATTTTTTTAAACCACAATTGCCAATAAAACAACTCGTAACCCTTTCTCCATCACTCTCAGTCACAGAAACTCCTATCATAAAAAAAAAAAAAAACATAGAAAAACTACAGAAGCACAATAAAAGTAAAGAGAAAGACACCTTTTCTTCTTTTTCTTCTTCTTCCTGTGCCTCTCTTCATCACTATCTTCCTTCTCCTCTTCTTCATCCGCCTCTTCTTCCTCAACATCATCCACTATAAAATCATCCTTCTCATATTCATCCTGCCCTTCTTCTGCACAAAAACCACAAAACTAAATCATGCATTTTCTTAACACAACTCAACACTTCCCTTCCAACAAAAACACAAACCCATTTTTCTCCTAAAAATATAATTTCCCTCAAATAAACATCCTAATCAGCTCATGCAAAGTAACCCTAGAAACAAAAATCAAAACCAAGTAACCCAAGACTTCACAAAAAACCACTCGAATTAATCCCTAAAAAATCCAAAAAAAGCACAAAACCCATAAAAGTTAAGCAAATGCAAACCATCTTCGTCGTCGTCGTCGTCGTGGTGGCGGTTAATTTTATCTCCATCAGTAGGCTCTCCCTCTTCGTCTTCGAACTCCACCTCATCTGCAAAAACACACCAAACCAAAACCACAAACAGAAAATGCGTTAGTAAATTACAAAACTAAACTACGACCGGTTTAGGGTTTTTAGGGTAGAGCTAGTGATTTTCCTTACCTTCTTCGTCAGAAACCACGTTTTTGCCCATACTGAATGATTAGTTATTGAAGTGAAGTCCAAAAAAATTTAAAAAACAAAATTCACACTCGAAAAGAGCTAAACAATAAAATGAGAGATTCGCGAGTGAGAGTGAGAGTGAGAGTGAGAGTGTTGTTAGTGTTTGTATTTCTTTTGACAACGGTGACAGTGGAAGACAAACTAGAAAATGGGAGAGAAAGTACAGGATTGTCTGTTGCTTGGTATTTATAGTGAAGTTGTTGGGCTCTTTTCCTTCTTTTTTTGGGTCTGTTCGCCGATATGGTGTTGGGCTTTGGAAAGAAACTGGAGCCTCCCATGTACTACCGTTTTGGGCTGCCTTTGCATCACAGTTTTAGTAAATTTTGTGTTTTTTAATTATTTAATGTATTGGTGCTAAAAGTTAAATAAAATAAAATTATTTTTATGCAAAAACACTTTTAAAATAAAATTTAACTGATTTCTGAACAGACCCCAATTTTTTTTCTCATTTTGTTTCTGCTTTTTTATATATATAATTTTTCAGAAATATTTTGCCTTGCGAAACATTAAAATAGGTATTCTAGTATTCTCTAGTGTTTTAATGCATTGATATAAAAAAATAAAAAAATAAAATATGTTACTGTATTTTCAAATAAAAAGTTATTTTAAAATGCACTTTGCACCGCAACATTAATTTTGCTTTGATTTTGTGTATTTGTAGCTTGAAAAAAAATATCAAATTGACTTTTTATTTTATGATAGTTTTGATGTAATGATGTTAAAACTAAAAAATGTTATTTTAATATATTTAAAAAAAATATATTTTAAAAAACACTAATAAACCTGTGCAAGAAAAAATTGATTGAGTTCTGATTAACCTCATCAAATCTAAATAAGACCTGGGTGAATTTTAATATATATATATATATATATATATATATATATATATATATATATAAAATAGAGATTATAAGTTTTAAAGCGTGAAAAAACCTAGCTGTTTTTCCTATTGTTGTGCCTAGCCTAGGACCATTGAACAATCACGAAGCAAGACGTCATTCCACGTCGACAATTTTATTTATCTCGTCATCGTCCATCAACTGGCAATTGTAGTGCCGGTTTGGCACTGCGGTCAAACTGGTGTTTGGTCAAAATTTAATTTATTTATTTATTATTTTAAATAAAAAAATTTTGGTATTTTTAGATAATTTTGATGTGCTGATATCAAAAATAATTTTTAAAAAATAAAAAAAATATTATTTTGATGTATTTCTAAATAAAAAATACTTTCACAAACAACCACAATCATCTTCCTAAACAGGCCGTACTAAGCTCGTTGTCTCCGCCACAGTAACGCTCACCACATAGCTGCTGAAACATCAAAACAATATAACTTGACCGCTTGTCGGCCATGATTTTATTTTTTCATAACAATAAAATACTCTTTCATCAACTTACAGACGGTAAAATTCAGCTCGTGTGATTTTAGTTCCGGTTTCTAACCGCATTTCAAAATCATTTTAAAAAATATATTTTTAAAATTGAATTTTTAAATCATTTTATGTGTTAATATCAAATATAATTTTAAAAAAATAAAAAATATATATTATTTTAATATATTTTTAATAAAAATTACTTTTAAAAATTTCGATTACATTTTCATATAAATATTTAGATATGCCATCTTTGGGGGGCAAGATTCTATCTGTAACATATGTTTATTTTTTGAAATTTAGAACTATAATATATGTTGCAGATTGCAGATATTGCTTGAAAACTTTTGGAAAATTCGGGGTCTGGAGAGAAGTAGTACAGACCATGCAACAAGAATCCTTCACCAATCATCTTCTTGGTGACGAGGTCCTGAAATATCACTCTGTAAGACGAGAATACTACTTCACAATTGAGCACAGTAGTAATTCTTTTGACAGAAAATAATTGGAAAGGAAATGAGGGAATATAAAGGACATCAGATTCAATGGTGGATGACAGAAGTTTCATTTTTCCCTTCCCTTTAATAGCAGCTCCCTTCCCGTTGGCTACTGACACATAGACAGGAGTGGGAGAGACACAAAAATCATCAAAGTTTGTCAATTTGTTTGACATGTGATCCGTGGCTCTAGAATCAATGACCCATAAATCATGAGAATTACTAATCTCTAATGCAGTCGTAAATGCAAGAAGAATACCTTGACTGTTTTCTGAGTTGGTCTCTGCCAGAAATCCTGCAAATTGGCTGATAATAGCTGCTTATTGATTTTGCCCTTCGTTGTTGGTTGCTCCTTGTCCCTGCTTGATTTGCAGGTAGTTTGCAAAATCATTCAACAAGGCCACGGGACTGGAGATGAATGACTCACTGGAATGGTTAGCCAAGTTGGCTTTATATTAATTGTTTAGTTTCCCTCTGTGATCCTTCATAAATTTGGGTTTCAATTCTGGATGTAAATTCCAGCATCGATCAATCGTATGTCCAGAATTATGGCAATGCTGACATTTGATATCCAGTCTTTTTCCCTCTGTGATTTTTCCTTTCTGGGAATTGACGAGTGAAATAAGCATGCATGTCAGGTTTGTTGCTGGGAACAGGGGCACGAGACATGACTTTGCGACGCACTTCCTCTCGCTGTATTGTTGCACATACATTCTGGAATGATGGAAGTTCAGAGTTCATTAAAATATGACTTCTGAGATCTTCATAATCAGAATTAAGGCTGGCTAGTAGCTGAAAAATCCTATCTTCCTCAGTTCGTTTTCTCATAATGACAGCATCTATAGTGTGTGGTCGATACATCTCCAGTTCGTTCCACAGCCTCTTCAAGTTTCCCAGTAGGCTTACAAAAGGTTTTCCCTCTTGATTTATCTTGGCTATTTCCTGCTGTATTTGAAAAATTCGTGCAGCATTGTTTTGGTTCCCGTACATGTCACGAACAGCATTCCAGAGGTCCAAGGAGGATTCTGAATAGCTAAAGATTTCAGCTATATTGCGCTCCATTGAATTGAGGATCCATGACATAACTAGTTGATCCTTTGCTAGCCAAGCATCATGCTCATGTGTGCCAAGTTCTGGGGTTTTAATTGTGCCATTGATGAATCCCAACTTTGATCTTCCTCCTAGAGCAATTTTGATGGCCCTTGACCAAGGGAGGTAATTGTATTCGTTCAATGACATTGTGCTCAATTTGTGAGCTGTACTGATATCAACATCAGTGGTGTTGGATGAGGAGATAGCAGTCTCCTTTGATTCCTTAGTTGTGTCGTGACTTCCATCTTCAGCCATGATATTTTAAGACTTTAGAAAAGGAAGAACACAAGAGTTTGAAAAAAACAAAAGTTTACGCAATGAAGGTAGATCACCGCTCTGATACCATGAAGAAATTGTGAAGAAATTGTAAAACACCTCCAATGAGGTATTTGATGTTGTGTTTTAAAAGCGTTTTTGATAAAAAAAATAATTTCTTATTTTTTACTTTAAATTAAATATTTTTGATATTTTAAAATCATTTTAATATGCTAATATCAAAAATAATTTTTAAAAAATAAAAAATATTATTTTCATATATATTTAAATAAAAAAATACTTTTAATATACTGTACTAGTACTTCTCGAAAAGTCTTTGCTTTATTTATTTATTTATTTATTTATTAGTAAATATCTTTTATGATTCGATGAATTCTGTTGCAAGCATGTAGACACTAAGGTCTGAGGTTTTTTTTTCTCCTTTTATTTTTCCATGTTACATGCTCTTCTTTGGCATGCAAATTTCACTGCGAGTCATTGATGGTCTGGATATTCTAACAGAGCAGAGTTGGACCTGTGGAATGGTTGAAACCATATACCGATGAGACAATCATTGAGCTTGGGAAGAAAGGGGTAAAATTTCTTTTGGCTGTTCCAATTTGGTTAGCAATTTTTCTATAATCAAGTTAAGAAATTGAACTGTTTCACTGATCGCAAACTTCATTCTCAATTTCTCAGCTTAGTTAGTGAGCATATCGATGTTGAGTACAAAGAGTTGACTCTCAAGTCTGCACTGGGATGCGAATGATTACGTGAATTTATGAGAATGGAGTGAAAGATCGATCTATCTGTCTAACCGTCGCCTTCCCCAGCTTGACTCTCAAGTCTGCACTGGGATGCGAATGATTACGTGAATTTATGAGAATGGAGTGAAAGATCGATCTATCTGACTAACCGTCGCCATCCCCAGCTTGTTCTCTGTACTAACCGTCGCCTTCCCCAGCTTGTTCTCTGTCCCCCTTATTCTGGCTAACAGCCTATTAAGACAGAAGAAAGATCCAATCAGCCAGAAAAGTAAGGTAAGTTTCCACAAATGTTATCGTATCAGATTTCTCCTATAAATTCACAGCGAAGTAGAAGAAAGTTCATAGTCGCAGTCTCACATGCACCCCTAAAAAATTTAAAAAGAAAAGGAAAAAATACCCTACATGGCAGAAGTGGAGAAAAAGAACCTGTCTGGTTCTTCCAAAATTTCAAAGCCAAAGTCAAAGAAGGTGCCAGCTGATTTAGGTGGAAGATGTATTGTTTAAGGGCTATCGAACCGAGAGTGGAATATCAAAAAGAAGAAGAAAAAGAGAACTTTCAATGAGAAAGGGGAGGACCTCTCTTCCAAAATTCCAAAGCCAAAGTCAAAGAAGGTGCCAGCTGATTTAGGTGGAAGATGTATTGTTGTAGGGCTATCGAACCGAGAGTGGAATATCAAAAAGAAGAAGAAAAAGAGAACTTTCAATGAGAAAGGGGAGGACCTCTCTTCCAAAATTCCAAAGCCAAAGTCAAAGAAGGTGCCAGCTGATTTAGGTGGAAAATGTATTGTTTTAGGGCTATCGAACCGAGAGTGGAATATCAAAAAGAAGAAGAAGAAAAAGAGAACTTTGAATGAGAAATGGGAGGACAGTAGTGTCAAGAAGAAGAAGAAGAGTTTGAATGAGAAAGGGGAGGACAGTAGTGTCAAGAAGAAGAAGAAGAGTTTGAATGAGAAAGGGGAGGAGGGTAGTGACGATTTGCCTCAGGATGTGAGTGACGATTTGCCTGAGGATGTGGAGGAGGGTAGTGACGATTTGCCTCAGGATATGAGTGACGATTTGCCTGAGGATGTAGAGGAGGGGAGTGACGATTTGCCTCAGGATGTGATGGAGGGAGCAGTGATGAACCATGGTGATAAGCCACGCAGATCAGTGAGGGCTATTAAGCCGAACCGCAAGTATTTGCCTGAGGATGTGATGGAGGGAGTAGTGACGAACAATGGTGATAAGCCACGGAGATCAGTGAGGACTATTAAGCCGAACCCGAAGTATTTGCAGTAATAACGGTTCTGCTCACTTGATGCACAGTGATGTTAGGAAATTTGTAAACAATGGGATTCGAGCAATTTGGAACATTTAAATGGTTCTAGTTCTTTAGCCTCTTAGGCTAGTTTCTTTAGTTACCAGTCTCAAGTTCGGCCTTTGTGCCTGGAGCTAAGTCTGCTGGGAGGGGTATGCCCCCCCTAATTCTTGTTCTTTGGTTCCTTCTTTGAATATAACGAAAGTTGTTCAAAAAAAAAGTATTCAGATAATTGTAGTTTATCATGAGGGCTGATTTATGCTGTACTTGATTTATTATGTTTGGCTAGTTCTGCATTTTTCACATTCTAATGTGTTGAAGATGGCTTTTATTTATCAGATAACATAATTTAATAAATTAGCATGGCTTGAGTCCTCAATTTTTACTAATATTATCAACTCAGGATATTACTTGAAATGGTTTTGATTTTCTGAAGCTTTCAGCTGAAATAGTTCATATTTTGACTATGTGCATACAGTGATGTATGGTTTTCTTAATCTGTCACTTAATTGATGGAGAAATTTTGATTGAATGCAAATGTTGTGTTTTAGGCTTGAGAAGGAATCTGGGTTTTATTTCAACATGAAGTTCTTTGAGGAGAAAGTGCTGGCTGGAGAATGGGATGAAGTTGAAAAGTACTTAGCGAGGTTTACGAAAGTCGATGATAACAGATACTCAATGAAGATATTCTTTGAAATCAGGAAGCAGAACTATCTAGAAGCACTTGATCGGTAAATTGCACATGGATTTATTGTGGAAACTTTCCGAGTCTAATTTGGAAGAACTTTGTTTATTTTATTTTTTGTATTTGATTCCTACTCACAGGCAAGACAAGGCGAAGGGATATTTGATGTTGTGTTTTAAAAGCGTTTTTGATGCATTATTCCATTAGAGTTTAGGTAGTGTGTCATATTATGGGACATGTATTCTGAGCCATTATCGGAACGTAAAATTTTGATTTTTGCAGAGAATTGAGTAGTGACCAAGACATGGAAATTTTCAAAACATTCAAGAACTTCACATTTAGTTTTCAGTAAATAGATCCAAGTAACTCTAGAAAAATCATCAATGAAGGTTACAAAGTATCTAAAATCATCAATTGACACAGAGAAAGGACCCCAAACATCTGAATGTATCATTTCAAATATTTGAGAAGTTTGCGATAATGAAGTTTTAAATGGCAGCCTACAAGATTTTGCAAAGTGACATATTTCACAGTCAAGACTTCCTTTTGATAGGCTGGGAAATAAATTATTGAAAACTGAATTTGAAGGGTGAGCTAGACGACGATGCCAAAGGAGATGTTCATTGACAGGAGCTGCAATTGCAGATATTATAAGGGATATGCGGTCAGGTATCCACTTGAAAAATACTTGACATATCATAAATTATCCCCCCTGCACACAGCATTCCTCACAGCTATTTCCAGTGTTAATGAACCAAGAAATTTCCAAGATGCTCAATCTCAAAGTGTCTGGAAAAAGGCTATGGCAGAAGAATTAACAGCCCTTAAAGAGAATAAAACCTGGAGTATCATTCCTCTTCCCCCTGGAAAAAGTGCTGTTGGGAGCCGTTGGGTTTTTAAAACGAAGTTCAAATCCGATGGATCAATTGATCGACGCAAAGCTCGCCTTGTCGCTCAAGGATTCACTCAAAAGTTCGGCATTGACTACAACGAAACGTTCGCCCCAGTCGCAAAAATGACTACTGTTAGAGTCCTCTTATCTGTAGCCATCAACAATGGGTGGAATTTGTCCCAAATGGATGTTAAAAATGTTTTCTTACATGGGGAGCTGGAAGAAGAAGTCTTTATGAAACTACCACCTGGACACCCTCAAAGTGCAGATTCTGGATTGGTTTGTAAATTACACAAATCAATTTATGGCTTAAAACAAAGCCCTCGTGCTTGGCATGCCAAACTGAGTACTGTCCTTGAAGCTCTCGGGTTTACAAAGAGCTCGGCAGACTCCTCACTCTATGTCCAGCTCAAGGCAAATGACAAAGTCATGGTTCTTATTTATGTTGACGACCTCATCATTACAGGTAACAATGAGAAGTCTATTGCCCTGTTGAAAAAGAATCTTCAGCTCAAATTTCCAATCAAAGATCTCGGAAATTTGAAGTACTTCCTCGGCATTGAGATGGCCACCTCTAGCAAGGGATTATTTCTAAATCAAAGGAAATACACCATCGACTTGCTTCAAGATGCTGAATTATTACATTCAAAAGCTGTTGCAACACCTCTTGACAGCAAATTGAAACTGCCAACAGAAGGGGAGCTTCTTGACTCTCCCAGTCACTATCAAAAATTGGTTGGGAAGTTAATCTACCTAACTATCACGCGGCCCGATATTGCATTTGCAATTAGTCTCGCAAGCCAACACATGCATGCCCCAAGGATTCAACGCCTCGGGATGGTGAAACGCATCTTGCAATATTTGAAAGGTTCCCTTGGTCGTGGCATTGTGATGCATAATAATGGACACACAAACATTATGGGATATTCGGACTCAGATTGGGCTGGAAATACAATTGATCGCAGATCAACGACTGGTTACTGTATGTTTGTAGGTGGCAATCTTGTTTCATGGAAAAGTAAAAAGCAACAGGTGGTAGCCAGGTCTAGCGCTGAAGCTGAATATCGCGCTATGGCATTAGCGGCTTGCGAGCTTATATGGTTGAAAAGTCTTCTCACAGATTTAGGGTGCTCATACAATACGCCCATGACTCTTTATTGTGATAATCAAGCTGCCATGCACATTGCGTCAAACCCCGTGTTCCATGAACGCACAAAGCAAATTGAAATTGATTGTCATTACATTCGGCAACAAGTTCAAACAAAGCTTATTACAACCCAATATGTGCGTACAACTGAACAACTAGTTGATATTTTTACAAAGGTCCTACCCACTACTCAGTTCCATCGGCTAGTTAGCAAGCTTGGCTCCATCAATTTGCTGGATCCAGCTTGAGAGGGTGTGTTGCAGATTGCAGATTGCAGAATTCACAGTGCATGGAGTTGCATGGTCTCAGTGCATGGAGTTGCATGGTCTCTTGGTATCCCGCAGCCTAAGGAGTCCATTGCAGAATAGGAAAATTCTCATGAAGCAGCCGTGACTCATCAATCCTGCTACTAATAGGAGTTTGACTCAATTAGAAATTGTAATTATAAACCACTAAAACTGGAGATAGTTATCTCTATATATACTTGTACATGTCAGTTACTATGAATAAGAAACATAGACTATTTTTCCTCACAATTTCTTCAATATAGTTGAGTTTTTTTATTTTACAAAAAAATATATTAATCTGTAAAATTTAGTTAACTCAATGACATCACTCTATATGCTCGTAGTATGGGGTTTTTTTTATCCATTTTTGAATCAAGTATGGTAACCATGATTAAAATGTTGTATCATTGTGTTTTAAAAATATTTTTGAAAAAAATAATGTTTTTAGATTATTTTTATATACTGATATCATTTTTTTAAAAAAGAACTTTCATCTTGATATATTTATAAATAAAAAATATTTTTAAAAACAATCTTAAATACATTATCAAACAGTATTTCACATAAATGTCTCTTTCTCCAGAAGAAAGTAAAAATCCACCGCCATGAAACATTGGAATCATCCTTGTAAAAGTCGAGCCATTCATCTTTTCTCATGATCCGTGAAAGCTCTAACATGGATCGGATAACACCCAGGTTAGGTGAATGAAGAAAATCGCACGAACCATGTCTCGTGAAAAGTTGTCAGGGCAATAGCTAGAAAAAAGTCCTGACAAAATACGGTGAAATGGGCATCCCATGGTTGTATTTAGTCAATTATTATTAAAAAATAAATTTTATTTTAAAAAATCTAACTTTAATAAAAAGCAAAAACAAACTGAAATTACCTGGATAGTTTCTAAAGTCACTATAAATCATACATAGAGCAAAGAAAAATGTAGCTGTCTCCGGTTTAATGAATATTTAATAATAAAATTAAAAAAATAAATAAAAATATAAAAAGAATTAAACTCGAGTAAACTTTCTAAACCCAGCTAAATCTTTCAAGCTCCTAACATAACAAGTGTAATGAATTTGTCTGGGAATGGTAGAAATTCTTCGATATATATTATTTAATTGTCCCGTGTTTTAAAAATACTTTCAAAAAATTTGAAAATTTTTATTTTTATTTTTTATTTTAAATTAAAAAAAAATATATTTTTAAACCAGACAGGGAGCGAGACACTGAGCTACTTCAGTTTGTTTTGATCACGTTATCGTCAATACGTATTCATCAACCTTCTATTGTCTTTAAAAAAACAATTAAATTTATTGAACGAGTATCTTTAAAATTAATATATGTAGATATATTATTCATTAGTTTCATTTTAATTATTATCTTTTACTACTCACACTCTCTTTCTTTTTCCTTCTTTTTATTGCTTGTTTAGTGTTGTAATGTTTTTTTTTTCAAGAGTATTTCTCGAATTCTTTTTTACGTGCAAACATATTAAATTTATTTTTAAAATATATTTCTTGATAATTTTAATGTGTTAAGTTAAAAATATAAAATATTATTTTAATATATTTTCAATTAAAAAATATTATGCTTCGCATTACAAAACATACATTTAGATAATCAAATATTTTGTTAGCTTGGTGATTTTTCATAAATATATATATAAAGCTAAAAAAACAGTTTTCCTGTTACACGTCATTAAATATTCACCGGCCGCGGACTTCTAATGATTTTCTAAGATAATTTTCTTCATTTAGATATATTATTGATTATTTATCTATAACAACTTATATAGTTTACTAGCTATTTACCAGCGTTGCGCCGCCACCAGAACCATATTATTTTTAATACAAAAATAAATATTATAAATTTGTGAAAAATAATAAATTTGTGTAGAATTCTTGTGAAACACAAGTTTCTAGTAAAACATATGAATTTTAAATTGATATAAATTTATCTCTTTAACCAATTTCAATGAAATCATTAGTGTAAAATTATCACTATCATTAAAAAAACAAGAAGATTCGGATACTTGAATCATTAAATTCACTATATTAAGATTAATTCATTTTATAATATAATTTAAATTAAACACAGTAATAAAATATAAATTATGAAAACACTTACAATAACTAAACAACAAAAATAATTTGTGTAGTTTTTACCTATAAAAAGAAGAAAATATAATTGAAAATCCATTGTTACATTACCATCATTATCATGACTATAACAATTAAAATTATCATCATCATCACTTACCAAACAATGAAAATAATTAAATTCTTTAGAAGAATAAAAAAATAATTACTAAAATTATCATTCTTATTGCATGTACAATAAAACCATAAAATTACGAGAAAAAAAAATCATTTCATCCAAAGAACAAGTAAAAATAACAGGAAAACACTATAAAAAGGCCGAAGAGAAAAATGAAGAAATATCAATTTTAAAATGATCATCAACATAAATTAAAATTTTAGGACGGGACTAAACAAAAATAAAACCCCGGCAAAAACTAAAATCAAACAAATTAAAAATCAAAACTAAAAGCATAAATACATAAATACTGACAAAAAATAAAAATTTTCCAAGAATGATCGAAAAAACCAAAGGAATTGGTACTAGATAAAAAAAATTATAAGAATAAGTGCTTAAATAAAAAATAAAACATATAATTACTTTCAATCAAGAGACAAAATTAAAACAAATCAAAACCTCGAGATCAAAAAAATTAAAGGGATTTAAAAAAAAATCAAAAGAACAAGGACCAAAATTAAAAGTAGCATATATGACCAATTTCAGTTTAAGGACAAAATTAAAATAAATTGATACTTGCAGACCGAAAAAAAATTAAAGGGACCAAAAATGAACCAAGAATCAAAAGAATAAGGGTTAAAATGAAAAAACAACATATATGATCAATTTCAACTAAAAGGTATAATTGAAAAAAATCAAAACTTCTATTGAAGAAATGAGGAAGAGAAAAAATCAAAAGACTAGGATTTGAAATGAAATACTCATGAACATAGAGGACATATATGTATTTTGCCGCTGCAAGAGAGATAAAAGGAGAAAAAAAACTGACTACCAGCGATCCTTCGCCCGCCAAAAAATGACATACACACCACCACTAGGAATAGGACATGGTGGCATGCCCGGAGACACGATGATTATACATTTTCCACTGCTACATAACAGTGAAAGCGCCTCTTGAAAGGTGCGTTCAACAGGAAATTAATGACGTGTCACGCCTGCAATAACCTCAAAAGAAATAATTAAAAAATACAGAATAACCTAAACACCCTTATATCCAGCGACAACAATGAAAAACCAGGGGCGTGAAAATACCACCATGCCCTCAGTGTGAGACCTTCGTTTTTAGTCATTTCTGAGGGTATTTAAGTTTTTTTATTGTGCATAAAAGGTGAAAAAACAAAATTACCCTCACATTCACCCCTGTTTGTGTCTCACTCGGGGCAAAATTGTCATTTCACTATTCAAGATCGGGCAAAAAGTGAAATTACCTTGAATCAGCATTTGCCTTTGTGTTAGCATTCAGGAATAAATAAATAGTTTAAATGTGCAAATAAAAAAAAAAAAACAAAAACATTCCCAAACAATCTATAAATGTCACAAAAAACTCTGAAAAATGCCTAAAATACCACCGGACCCGAGTGAAATTATGTGGAATGATGGGCCAGAATGCAATTTCACTGCTGAAATCAACCAATTTATGTTTATGAACACGGTAAAACATCAATTCCTTTGTTTTTGGTTAAATAATTTGAATGAGATATATAAAAAAAAGAGATTTTAAATCATTATTCGATTTTATAAATAGTTTATTAAACTATGATTGAATAGTCCAAAAGAAACAAAATTATGGACGGAAAAGATTTGATGAATCTATACAAGCTAAGTTCAAGTGCACCCCCAATTACTTTTTCATGGCTGATATTAGTTGTGGTATCAAATCCAACGGTCATAATATCATTGCTAAGTTGAAGCCAATGTGTCCGAAGTGGACTATCCTCTGGCTAAAAAAAGTCCAAAAGCACAACGAGACGACGAGCCACACAACATGGACACCGATCGCGGGCGTGCGTGTGGGGGCGGTGAGACCCACCTACCCGCCGTGACTGGCGCGCGTGGTTCATTAGTCATTCCTGTATTGGAAGGCACCGTAACCAGCTGCCGGGCGTACGTTCGCTTTCTAATACAGTAAAAGCTTCCCCATCACTCACGTCAGTCCCTCGTATTTCAAATTTTACACAACTTTTATTTTCTTACGAGTAAGGATAATTACAGGTACACTGATCGTTTAGAGTATCAAACTTAATTGATCCTCCTTTTTTAAAAAAAATAATAAAAACGATGTAATTTTATTTTATTTTTTAAAATAATAGATTAATAAATTATTGAATTTTGACCAGGTTAGTATGTAATATGGGTTCTTAATAGGACCAGATAAGTATTTTTTTCCTCTTGTTTTTCAAAATTTATAGATTAATAATAAACAATAAACTATTAAAAAATGATAGATTAATAAATTATTATTCAAACATATATTATCCAATCCAGTCTTAGGGCATGTTTAGAAGTGTGACTGCGGTTGCTTTTGAAAGTGCTTTTTATTTAGAAATACATCAAAATGATATTTTTTTTTATTTTTTAAAAATCATTTTTGACATCAGCATATCAAAATGATTTAAAAACACCAAAAAAATTCATTTAAAATAAAATAAAAATTAAATTTTAAGCAAACAACGTTACAACCGCAGAAACAAACAGAACCTTAACTCCCGTCCATCGTGCCAGACAAGTTTCATATCTAATCAATGAATATTTCCTAGGAAAATATCGAATAACTCCAAGCTATGAATTTAGGAATTTTGAAAAACAGAAGAGCGTCACAGTGAAGCCAGTCTCCTGTATAATGTTAACGTTACAGTTAACTGATATACTGTTTGACACTGTATTTAAAGAGTATTTTTGAAAAAAAATAAAAAATATATTTTTATTTTTTATTTTAAATTAAGTTTTTTTTTTAATATATTTTTAGATTATCTTGATGTGAAGATATCAAAAATAATTTCTTTAAAATAAAAAAAATCATTCTAATATTTTTTTAAATGAAAAACACTTTGAAAAGTAATGTTAATCACACTTTTAAACAAATCCTAATAAATCAAACGGCGAATACACATAATGTTTGTCTTTATGAAAGTATTTTTTATTTTTAAAAATATTTTTATATTACCATATTAAAACAACAAAAAATATAAAAATACATTTTTAAAAAATACAAAACATTATCAAAAGTATAATTGAACGCAAATTCAAACATTAATTTGAATTTCGGACAGCACATTGCTTGTCTGTTTCTCTTTCTTAATTTGAATTTCGGACATCCTTGCTTCGGATCATGCTCCCGCATTTTTGTCCTGGAAGAATCACTGGCAAGGGTTTATGACTTTGGTAACATCTGTTTTTCTCTGGGTACTTTTATTTTAAAAATATTATATTAATATATATTTTTATGATTTGACGTGCTAGTATTTAAAAAAATATCTTATGTTTTTAAATAAAAAATATTTTTAGAAAATACCATACTTTATAGTACCAACACATTACAGATAGATTCAAATTTTAAAAAAAATCAAGGTGGTTCTAATGAAATGACAACCAGTATACCAAGTCATCAAGATCCATTGCCGACAAACCTAAATCAATATCATCTTATGTCATTAATCATTTATTAGTTAATTTATTGTTGATTATAAATTAAAAGAGAATGTGGTTTTAGTGTACACGAGTAGAGTTGCCCGCTTCGCCGGGGTTTTTTATCTATGTAGAAAATTGATTGATTCTATAAATGTTGTATTTTGTTATTATGTTGTATTTTGTTATTTTACTATTTAATTAATATAATTGTAATTGATAAAATCTGTTAAAAATGGTTTTTTTCAACCAAAATACGATTGAATATTGCTATTGCTAAAAAACTTTCGATAAAATTTGTTAGAAAATTTGTTAAGAAGGTCGAATGATTTATAAGAAATTTGTTGTCACTGATACTATGGTTTAAAAGAAAAAACGAAAACCCGGTTAAAAAAGAACAATTAACTTTGACACTAAAAAATCAAAAATACATGTGAAAAAAACGTTACCGTTTCTTAAAGGGAAAAAAAAAGGGTCTAAAATATAAATTTAAATTCAAAGCCAATTTTTTTTATCAGATTTATTCATCATATTATTATATTAAATATATTTAAGAATACCGATATTAATTTTTTTTTGCAAGAAATTGTATGTCATTTTTTTTCTCTCTCTATATATTTTTAGGCGATAATATTAAATAAATATTAAACACATATACTTAGTCTCACATACTATATAGTGTGATCGAAATGGGAAGTGATTTTTATATTTTTTAATTGTAGATAACCTAGGTAAATTTGTAAAATAAAAATTTGAGTTGCTTTTTTTCCCCAGTAATATTAGATCTGACATATCATAAATAAAAATGTTGTAATTTGTTTTAAGAAACGAAATATAATTTTTTTTACGTGCTTTAATCACTTATTTGCTATCTAAAAGGAACAGTGTAGTCGAAACAGAAAGTGCCTTGTATATTTTTTAATTGTAGATAATCTAGGCAAACTTGTTTACCTTTTATTTTTTTGAGTTGTATTTTTTCCCGGGTAATATTAGATCTTAAATATGAAAATTTGTTTTTAAGAAATAAACTTCAACAAAAGAGCATAAAATTAAAATTCAAAGCCAATATTTTTTTTTACTTTATAAGATTTCTTTATTATATTATTATATTAAATGTATTTAAGAATGTTGATATTAATTTTTTTCTTGCAAAAAATCCGAGGTCAATTTTTTTTTCTCTTTATATATTTTTAGGCGATAACATGCAATAAATATTAAAATATATAATAATGACTTGTCTGCCATTTAAAAGGAATAGTGTAATCGAGACAAATGTGACCTGTATCGGTTTTCTAATTGTAGGTAACCTACGTAAATTTGTTTATTTTTTGTTCTTGAGTTGTCTTTTATCCCCAATAATATTATATATAAAATGACTATTGCTATTATTGCAAGAACAATTAAAATTATAAAATTTTAACGGAAGAAAAAACACTCAAAAACATTAACAACAGAGTAAGCAAGAAAAAATAACAACTATTATTATTATTATTATTATTATTATTATTATTATTATTATTATTATTATTATTATTATTATTATTATTAGGAAAAATGTAACAATTATTTGATAAGCATTACAAATTTCAATAGGGATTTAAATTATAAATGAAAAGTTGAAGGGCTGAAATGAAAATCACATTTATTATCAATTTCAATCCAAGGACAATATTGCAAAAATTCAAACCTGTGTACCGAATTTAATGACGAATTTGGACCTAATCCGGAAGAACAAAAGTTGCAGGACCGAAGTGAAAGGTGCACATTTAATTAATTTCAACCGGAGGGACCCAATTGCAGCAAATTAAAACTAATGTAACAGAAGTGAAAGGTGCAGGAAAGGAAATTGAAAGTTGAGGGACCGAATTGCAAAGGTTGAAAACACTGGGTCCTCGCCTGCACTGTTACGTGCAGGGGAGAGAGAGAAACGTTGCCGCCGTCTTCAACCGGCCGCCGCCGCGTACACGGACATCTTGTGTCAAAACGCGCCGCACCGGGAGGACGACCAACAGGAGGCGTACCGGATTAGGCGCCGGTAGCTCATTTCCGGCCACCGTATCATACGGCACGCGCCACTTGAAAGGGGCGTCAGGGTGGAAATCGCCGTCCGCGTGAAACGCACGCTCCTGACAGATTTCGGAAAATATATAAATAATAATGGTTAGTTACCGTTATGTCCCTGCCCTTAAATAATCGATTTTGTCTTATCTGGGGCTAGAACCGTCTTTAGCCATTTCAAAAATATTAAAAAAATATAACGGGGTGCGGCGGGCCGGACCGGTCCGGACCGGTCCGTACGCGTGCAATGACGCCCGCACCCCTGACTCCAGCCGTTATTTACCCCTCAGCCGACCACTATTTTGTCCTATTATCAGGGCCAAAATCGCCATTACACTGTTCCTAAGCGAAAAAAAAAAAAAAAAAAAGGTGGATGAACAACCGCGACGCACGAATTGAAAATGTCCAGTCCACAGTGCACATGAGTCACAGTGCACAGTGGACGAAAACCCGAGCTGTTTTAGCTTACTTGTTAATAACAATATTTATTTAAATAGTATTATGTTTTTTTTTCATTTAATATTATATTCTTTTTTTAATAAATTATCATATTCTCGCGACACAAGTCGCATGTTTAGTGGGTTAGCCTGGTTGATCGGTTTTTTTTCTTTATTAAATTTTTTTTGTCCAATCTCATTATTTAATACTAAATTAATTGAGAATTGAATTTTATAATTTATTTTGTTTATTTTTTACTATTTTATTCTAACATTATGACCCATAAAATAATACTTGACGGGTTAAATAGAAAAAAATGTTGTGTCATTTTTGAAGTGGTTTTCTTTTAATTCTATAATTTAATATTGAATTAATTGAGAATTGAATTTCATAGTCTATTTTGTTATGTTCTTTATAAAGATATCCTAGAAACGTAATAAATATTTTAAAGTCTTTTTTGAAAAAAAGTTATTATTTTTTTATTTAAATGATTTTTAGATGTTTTTAAATTAAAAAATTAATATTTTAAAAATAAAAATAATATTAATTTAATATATTTATAAATACAAAATAATTTAAAAAATAAACACAAAAACAGTAGATATTTATTTATTGAACGAAAAGAGAGTCAAAAATGGTTTTCCAGCACGGTCTCCACTAACCACGAGAAGGCGTTAAGGCAGAGCCTTGTCAAAGAAATCATCACAGCCTCCTCTCCTCCCATGATGCCACGCATTTAGCCTTCTGTTTAGTGCGCAGGTGGTGCCCTATCTATTTCCATCAACACTCGCTACTCCCTGCACGGTGGTCCCTACCTTTTTTTTTTAAATACAATCAAATAATAACAACAATAATAATAAATAGGAATTTCCCCTTACAAACCCCAATCTTCTCTATTGAAATTCGAAAATTGCATTACAAATTAAAATTAAAAATAGAATCTTTTTTTTTTTTAAAAAAAAACAGATAAACCACCGTTATCTATTTTGACCTAAAAAGACCGTCCTTGTCATTTACAGGTGGTTACTCCACACTCTCTCTCTCTCTCTCTCTCTCTCTCTCTGTCTCCAACTCGAAACCCTAACTATCACTCCACCACCACCATTACCATTTACCACTATATATAAACAAATTCAAACTAATTAAAAATAAATAAATCTACTAGTACTATTAGCAAAAGGGTGCTTCTCTCCTCTTCTCTTCACTAATAAATTTCCCTTCTTCTAGTACTCTCTATTTCCTTCCTCTTCACCCTCCTCATCTCCCTTTTCTTGTTGTTGTTCTTTCACCTTCGCACTCCAAAACAAAAAAAATGGGTTCAACAAACCAAGACCCAATTCATCACCAAACAACCCAAGTCCATTTTCATCATGAAGAAGAACAAGGACCATAGCTTGGAAGAGGGAGGGGGTTTCGTTTGTGCTTTAACATTGGCTACATTATGGGGAAAGCGGGAAATGGTGTTAATGGGAGTGAAGAGGAGCAAGGGATAGGTACCAGTGGTGAGAATAGAGAGCAAAATGTAGAGAGGGGATTTTATTGTTTTGGATGTAAAGGAAATTTTGTTGCTACTAGGTTTACTGGGTTTAGATGTGTTTTTGTACTTTTATTATCTGTTGCTGTTTTTCTTTCTGCTGTTTTTTGGTTGCCTCCCTTTCTACATTTTGCAGATCAGGGGGATCTGGATCTGGATTACAGGATTAAAGGTAGGTTTTTTATTTTATTTATTTTTATTTATCTGGGCTCTTGAATTTGTGAGTGTCTGGCATTTTGAACCATGGATAGATCTGGATTATCATTATCATTATTATTTAATTCGTGTATTTTTGCTGGGCGAGGTTGTGAAGTAGTGTTAGGTTGATAAGAAAATGTGAGTAAAAAAGGAACATGGAATTTATTAATTTGCCATTTTTTTTGGGTTGCTTGAATTTAGGGTTTCTTGAGTGATTATGATCTGTGGTGGGTATTGGATTGGTGAGAAAATTTAGGAAAAGAAATTGATTGAGAATACTGTGAAACAAGGCAAGACTATATGGTATTTAGTGATAAAAGAGTAGTCAGCTTCAAAATCTTATTCTGATTTGACAACTTTGATTTTTTAGATTTGTTCAAGCTAGGAGTTCTTCCATTATGGAAGAATTTGGGTATTGGAATTTCAATATTAAGGTGGTGGTCTTTTGCAGCTCTTATTTTTGGGTAAAGGTGTGGTCTTTTGAGGAATAGACCTATATTTTGGGACATGAATTTCTTAAATATGGATTGTTTAAGACTGGAATATAGACGGTCAGGATATGTCGTAAGCTTTGCTAAATATAACCTTTGCTTCATGCTAAACAAGAAACATTGATTGCACAAAATAATTGCTCCATTGTGGGCCGCCTGAAGCTAAATGAGTACCTGTTCATATTACAAAACTGGACTTTGTACACCGCATACGTGTTCTGTAATTATAGAGGAGTCACAGTGTTCTTGCTAAAGCTTTTTCTTTATTTTGAATATCTCTTTGCTGCAACAAGCTTTAAATGTGTTAGCCTCTCCACCATTACCTCTCCACTCAATAGTGTAGATATCTGGATTGAAGCTTTAATACGGTATTGAAGTCTGCAACTGTGTCACTGTTTCATAAATGTTAGGCTTATATTTTAGTCATGCATGCTGGTTCTGTTAGGTGCTGCAAGTGAGGCTAGTGCTGAGGTCTATAATGAGTAATAATCTGGTATGTCTAACAGTCCCACTTAATTGCAACAGAAGTGTTAATAAGCCTAGCTCAGCTTGTGGATAATTTGTACTGAATTTGTGACTTTAGTTTAGTTGCCATTGTTGCTATTCACCACTGATCTTGGAAATGGATGCTGAAAAAGCATACATGTAGTGCTCATGCATTTTTTTATTTTAAATTAGGAATCACATTGTCTAATGGTGCCATGCCTTTTGAAATCAAGACGTCTAATTAAATGTATTGGAATGTATAAGCAGAAATGATATGGGTGAAACGATAACATGTTAATTACAGGTGTTTAAGTTTGATTCATCAATGCAGCATGTGTTTTTGGATTCCGTTGTGCTATAAACATCAACGGTTTTGTAGATATCCCTGGGTGCTTATGCTATGCTGGTAGAGCCTTACAGCGAGTGGATTATTTCCCCAAAAGAAAAGAATAGCTAAGAAAATAAAAGATAAGAGGAAATGGTTGGTTTTAAAGCTGAAATAGAAAAAAAGGAAAAATGAAAATGGGCCTTTCATGCTATGTGTCACGTGGTTGCATTCAGTGGATGCTCCTACTTATTTGATTTGCATATCATTGCCTAAGTCCTTTTCCACATTATTTCATGGGTGCAAATCATGAAACTCACTCTTTCAATCTTTGGTATTAATGTGTTTACTTTTCATGTATTCAGATCATGATATAGTAGCAAGTTTCGTAGTAAAAAAACCAGTTTTCTTGCTGGAGGACAATATATTGAAGCTTCAGAATGATATTTTTGATGAGATGAGAGTTCCTAATACCAAGGTATTCACCTGTTCCATTAGTCTTATATTATTTAATTTGTACTTCATCAATTTTGATTCAAGTTTATATGTTGAATCAGGTGGTTATCCTGTCTCTAGAACCTTTGGCTGGATCAAACAGAACAAAGGTTGTGTTTGGGGTTGATCCACTTGAAATTGATTCAAAAATATCATCAACTGATCAAAGTTTAATCCGGGGCTCTTTCGTGTCTCTGGTTGTAAACGAATCATCTCTCGAACTGACTAAGTCCTTGTTCGGAGATGCATCGTCTTTTGAGGTGCTTAAATTTCCTGGAGGAATTACTATTATTCCACCACAGAGAGCTTTTCTTTTGCAGAAAGTGAAAATACCTTTCAACTTCACTTTGAACTTCTCTATTCTTCAAATACGGGAAAATTTTGCAGAGCTGAAAAGTCAACTGAAGGAAGGACTGCATCTAACGCCCATTGAGGTTCGACATCATTTTGCCCCTTCTCTTTTAAAACCTGACCTGTTTTGCGGTTTATGTAACATCTACTCATATCTATCCATGTATGTGAGGTATTGCTTTACCACAGCTGTTCAGTGTTCCAACTTCTGAATGTGTTTTTGAGATTGTAGTGTGGGGTGGTTGTGTATTGGGAGTGGGACCTTTGAAATTGTGTAAAAAGTGACATGGGAGAAATATGTCAAGGAAGGTTTTTGTTTCTATAATTAGACTTCTTTTCTAACAGGGAGAGAAACTTGTGTGTGATAACTTTTCATTCATCAAAGATTTTTGTCTATGATTACCCAAATAAGATATGTCTCAGTTTCTGAAGAAAATTTATTCATTTACCACTAGTGTTTGCTATGCAGAATCTGATGGTTTCTTTTGTGGATGCAGAACTTGTATATAGACTTGTGGAACTCACAAGGTTCAACAGTGGCTCCCCCTACTACTGTTCGATCGTTAGTTCTGCTGGTAATCGGGAATACCCCCAGGTTAAAGCAACTGGCTCAAACTATCAGGGGTAATTCTAAGAATCTTGGCCTGAATAACACTATTTTTGGTAGAGTGAAGCAAGTTCGTCTATCATCTATATTGCAACATTCACTCCACGGTGGTGAAGGCAGTGCTCCTTCACCTTCTCCTACTTCTCTTCCTCATCACCCCCACCCCCACCATCACCACCACCATCACCATCACCACCACCACCATGATGCCCATGCTCCTGCAATTTCACCTGTACCTCCGCCTAAGAGAAGTGCACCTGCACCTGTTGATGATTCACCTGCCCCATTGAAAAGTTCACCTGCACCTCACAACAACCATGAAGCAAATCCTCCTGGTTGTCAATTTGGGCACAAAAGAAGGTTTACAGGGAATGGTAGAAAGAGGTCTCATTTAGTCTCTTCTGGGGCACCTAGTAGTCCTCACTCTGCTGCCTCGCCTCAACCCGACAATGATCGACCGGAAGTATCACCAGCACCTCCACCAATTTCCCATGCAATTCCTGCATCTAGTCCTTTGCCAAATGTAGTTTTTGCCCATGCTCAGCCACCGTCAAGGGGTAAATCTGATGAGCATTCTGACACAATGCCATCATTTTCACCTTCACCGTCGCCATCTTCATGTGAGTAGCTATAATACTCTTTACCATGAGCTTCTGATCACTGATAAATCCAACACTCTTTTCTTTGTAAATGCTATGAAGTTTTCTTTGCTAGCTGCTCATCCTCATCATTCATTCTGGTTCTATTTCTGCAAATTGTTTATGAAACATAGTGGGTTGATTGCTTGATGTACTGATTCTGTTTTGTTTTCTTTTTTAACTTGTTTTGCCTTTTTCTCAAGCTTGAGTTTATCCGACATTTATTTTCTAAAATCACCTCTTTCCTCAGATAGGACAGTGGAAATCTCTCTTTACGAATCAATCATGCTCCAATGAGTTGGAACTGTTGGACCATGTTATTTAAATGTTTCTATCCCATGAATGCAATGTGTTGAATATCTACTTTTGCAGCTTCTGCAGGTATTCTCACTGTTCAATGGGCATTTGCGCTATCCCTAGCCGCTGTTGTATTACAACTATAACCAAAAAAAAAAAGAGGAACAATCTATTTTCCAGTTAAAATCACTTCTCTGGGATTCAACATTCAATTCAGACAGACAGAACAAATCAGAGGAGTTCAAGTGGGAGCAACACAAAGGACTTGCCTCCCATCGAGTGGATATATATATTTTTTTACGTGCATGTAAATATTTTATTATAAGTCCAGCATATAGATGCATTTTGAGGTCAAAGTCACAGAGGTGGCAGGCCTCGGATTGCATTGCTGTTGTTTCGGGTATTCTCTCCTGCAGAATTGCGAGGAAAAAAAAGCCAAAAAAAAAAGAACAAGAGAAATGTATCAAATTACCATTTTGTATCTCATCCCTGCTAAGTCAATCAGGTATGATTTTTGATCCGAAATCCCCCTTGTTATCTTTCAGTTTAGATGTTGAACTCATCTTGCTTCAGCCTGTTAAAACACCATGGCTGGATCTTGAACAATCATCTTGCTTGATCAGTGTATTGGTGCTTTGTCCAATTCTTTTTCCTTTTAACAGAGAATACAAGGAAATAAAAAAGGAAAAGAAAGTGCTGCACTTCAATAATTCTTCTTTGCTCCTTGTATCCAATTTTTTTTTTTTTTTTGAATAATTTTAGGAAGGTTTTTTTTTATAAAAAAACCAGTTCAATTTAATTTAATTTTCAGATTTTCAAAACCAAAAACTAACCATAACCAAAACTGAATCAACCAAAATATAATAAATTAAAATTCTATTATATGATGTTTGACATTGACTTTCAAAAATGTTTTATTTTTATTTTAAATTAAAATTTTTGGTGTTTTTTTTTTTAAATAAAAGATATTATTTTAATATATTTAAAAAAAAAATCATTTGAAAAACAATTGTAAACCTACAGTCAAAATCAAACTATCAAACAGTCAAAATCAAAGCTATAAAAAACAATAAATCCTTTTTAGATTTTTTCATTTTGGTTTTAACAAATATAAAACTGAAAATGAAAGGTTTTGTTTTCTTTCCGCTGAAAAAAATCTCAGAGACAAGACAAGAAAAACACCCCTTATAATATTACAAGAGAGCACCAAAAAGTTGAAAACAATGGCCTGTGCACACAATCATTGTTTATTCTTCCTGAATGCTGTCTGCCGATAGTAATATTCCTGCCAATCAAGTTTTGATTGAAGTCTTTAATGAAATTCCAAAACTAAAATCATCCTGAGAAAAAATAAATTTTAAATAGAATTTCATCTGTAAAAATAAATAAACATTGATCATTTTGATTTATATACATTATAAAATTAATATTAAAACTAATCTTCTCAAAAACTTTTTTTTGAATGTAAGCAAACCCCATTCTCTAGAAAATGTATTTTATGAGTACAGATGAACGAGTAGAACCCTGACTGCTCTATTTTCTTATAAGGAGTGCATATCCTGACTAGAATTCAAGAATTGCTGTGCAGTCCACAAAATCCCTGTTATCACGCCACATCCCTTACTAACTAATCTTCTCAAAGCATTCATGAAAAAATGAATTCTGTGTTTAAGGTAGTGTTGTTAGTTTCATTTTGTTTCAGTCAAAATGTTTCGTATAAGAAAAAAAAAACGAGATAAAACAACGTAATTTTTACCTCACTTAAAAATTTGGTCCGTTCCGGAAATTCCGCCTAAAATTCGGCCAGAACATTCCGGTTTTGTTCCGCCAATTTCGTTTCAGTCAAATGATTTTTTTTAAATAATGAATAATTTTACAATATCAATCATATCTCTTAATACGACCGTTAGATTGAGATGAATTTTTATGATGAATCTTTTGATATATTTATAAACGTTATGTTAAAATTTCAGACCAATTAGAGAATGTAATGATCTTATGAGATTGATGATGACATCCTAATATATATATATATATATATATATATATATATATATATATATCCTGAAATGACAGGCCAAAACACTCCAAAACTGAGATATTCGATTCGAATTGAAAAAACAAAACACTAATTGAAATGAAATTGACAAATTTGGTTTAGGTTCCTCCTTAATGTTTTTTGAAGTCATTACAAATTGATTTCATTTTGACATTTTTTTTTTTAAAAGTCAATATATTTTTACCAGGTTATAAATTATATTTTTAATCAATAAAACTAAGTAAATTCTTTATTTTATTACATCTATGATTCTTTTTATATAAAAAAAACATGTTGAAAATTTTTATATGTTCAAGTTAGTGTTTTCAATTTGATTTTAATTCTTATGATTTTCTTTTCTTAATTATTTTATAAAAAAATTATTATTTTAATTTTACTTTCGAGTAAAAAAAGCGAGTAAATATTTTTATTTTTAATTTAATAATGCCAATAACACATCTTAATAAAATCTAAAGATAACCTGAATAATTATATTTATTTTTAAAAAATAGCAACAACATCAAAATATCGTAGTGAAAAAATAATATGGATCACCATATATAAATTCAGAGAGGATGTTCATAAATGGAGCTCTCCCGTGAAAACAGCTCTGAATCTCCATTCATCTAACCAGCTAAAAGACAAACACACTATTCTTGTCCTTTTTCCATCCACAGAGAAAATATCAAAGCTAACCAGCTTGCCTTTTCTCTTTCCAATAAAGAATCACTGCAAATATCTTTGCACTGAGAAAGTCATATCCATTTCCCAATCTGCCAAGTCATCATTCACCTCTCTTTTTGTTCCATTGGAACCAAACAAATCTCACTGTTAGATTCCCTTGCATGTATCTATAAGAGGTACCGCGGTTTGTTACTTTTGATCAAAAAGTGGAAACCAGTCTCTTTTGGCTGAAGTAAAGGTGATTACCGCTCACATCTCGATTAAAGATTCAGCCGTTTTCTCCTTTTCAAGTTTATCACTTGTAATTTTGATCCGGGCACTTGCTGTTTTTGGTCAAAATGTAGGATTTTTAATCAATTCTTCAAGTTCTTAGAGTTTAGCCTTTTGGATTGTATTGGTTATGCTAATGTTTTGCACTTATTTTTGCAAGATTTTACTTTTTAAAGCAGACACTAACAGAATGCAAATTGGTTTTCCGTAGAAATCAAGAAATATTACCAGGGTCTGATTTGTTTCTGAAAGAAATGGCGAATTTGGGATTGTTTTCCGGGACCAAGACAGCGAAGTCGGTGAATGTGAGTTTTAGATTACCATATTATACTCACTGGGGTCAAAGCCTTCTTGTGTGTGGATCTAAACCAGTCCTGGGTTCATGGGATGTGAAGAAAGGCTTGTTGTTGAGTCCTGTGCATCAAGGTGAGGAGCTCATATGGTGTGGAAGTATTTCAGTACCAAGTGAATTCAGTGGTGAGTATAGTTACTATCTAGTGGATGATAAGAAGAATGTGTTGAGGAGGGAGATGGGAAAGAAGCGTCAATTAGTATTGCCCGAGGGGATAAATGGTGAAGAGCATGTGGAGCTTCATGATCTTTGGCAGGTGATGCTTTGCGCTCCATTCTTCTATTCCTTTTCATGCTTTGCGAATTGGTGTTTCCCGTGTTCATCTTGCAAAAAATGTTTTTTTTTTTTCAAAGGATTCTTTCTGTTCCCATTATTCTGGAAATTTATGTAAAGGCATTACCCTGACATATGACCCAACATATTTCTTGTAGATTGAAGTAGTCTAATAATAACAATTGCTTCATCATAGTTAGGATTATATTGGCTTCATAATGATTCGTTGATTAGAGGAGTGTAGAATTTTTTAATAAAAAAAAAATGATGGTTTCTTTACATGTAACTTTGGTGATGTAAAAGTTCATTTTCATGGAATCCAGACTGGTGGTGATGCTATCCCTTTCACAAGTGCCTTCAAAGATGTCATCTTTCGTCGAACTTGGGGTTTGAACATAGAGAGATCCCCTGGGATTCAGAATAAGTTAGACAAGGAAGGTAGCTATATAGACTTATTTATTATTATTCACTCTTCATCCTTGTTAATTTCTGTGCCTGATTTCTGTTTGCTAACCTTTTTCCTTTGTGATCTCTGAACTAAAGTAGATGCAGTCCTTGTCCATTTCAAAATTTGCTGCCCAAATGTAGAAGAAGAGACATCAGTAAACTCTCTCTCCCTCCCTATTGAGCTGCCCACATTTGTATGCAAGCAAAGTTATGCTCGATCTTTTCAAAAATGCACCTATTTATGAAGTATGATATGTCCAGGTATATGTAATTGGCAGCAATGCAAAGTTAGGGCGGTGGAAAGTTCAGGATGGACTTAAACTTCACTATGCTGGTGACTCGGTTTGGCAGGCAGATGCTTTGATGCAGAAGAGTGATTTTCCAATAAAATATCCTTTTGAAGTATTTCCCTCAAACAGTAGGATGTTTCATGAATTGTTTGGTTATTGTTACATACTCATCTCCCCCCCTCCTCATGTGTGTGTCTCTGTCTGTCTTCCTTAATGGTTGTTTACGTATAAGTACTGTAAATACGGAAAGGCAGGAAACTTTTCCTTGGAAACTGGTGCACATCGCCACCTTTCTATTGACCCTTCTAAATTTCCGCCAAGTTATATTTTCCTTTCAGATGGCATGATGCGAGTAAGCTACAAAGATTCACTTACGGGTCAGCATATGTTTTTTTACAAGGTACTTTTTAATTGTGATCATAATTCATCATTTTTTTTTAATAGGAAATGCCTTGGAGGGGCGCTGGTGTTGCATTACCAATGTTTTCTGTTAGATCAGAAGCTGATCTGGGGGTTGGTGAATTTCTTGACTTGAAGCTTCTTGTTGACTGGGCAGTAGGGTCAGGATTCCATTTAGTCCAGCTTCTACCGATCAATGACACATCTGTGAATGGCATGTGGTGGGATTCATATCCATACAGGTAGGCAACAAAACTATCATTTTATATAACAGAAAATTTTGTTTTGTAGGGGACTCTATATAGTTTGTATTAAGGCATAGTTAAATTGATTTTTCCAAATATAGAAATGTCTCTAATTAAATCACCTGGTTAAGAAATCAGGTTAGAGTTCCTCTAAAATTTCAAGGTGTCCCAGTAAAAATCCCAAGCAATTTTTGTTTTATCTTAATTATTGTAGAAAACAAGGATTCGAGTGGCAAGCTCATTTGAAGTTTTCACTTGCTTTGTTTTCTTGGTCATGCAGCTCACTATCTGTGTTTGCATTGCATCCACTATATCTGAGAGTAGAGGCACTTTCAGAAAACCTACCAGAGACTATCAAGGTGGTTTCATAGGCTCTTCATTTAATTCTATCCAACATGATACCAGAAGACATTTTCTTTATTATACGCTGGCAATTTCTGGCGAGCTATTCTTATCTTTTCATCTAAAGTTTTATCCATTACTTTTTGTTGTAAACACCCTTCCTTTCCTTTACTTTTTTTTGGCAGAAAGAAATTCAGGAAGCTAGAGAGCAACTGGATGGAAAGGTAGTTATTTTTAGTGATTCTTCAACTTCATGAAGAAACACATCTCTGATGTTCATCTCTGTTGTGCTTATTGACTTATTGTGACCCAATTAAGAAAATGGCATAAGAAACATGACAAAAAAAATGAACCATGAGGCTCTAAGCTAGCTCTATGGACTGGCATGCAGGATCAGTTTTGCAGTGCTTTAGCTTGTTGTAAAGGCATGGGAGCAACAAGCCACAACATGTTATTTTAATTAACCAACTCCATTCTATATCCCTTATTAGAATTCTTGACGCGAGGGAACAAGTGCTTATGTTAGGCAGTTCCAAACGTCATTTTGACAAGCAAGATTTTTGTCTTTCTTAACAAAAAGAGAAAAAGTTCTGTTTACTTGTTTTGATTAGAAATAAGATTCTGTGGCTAAACCGACCATTGTATTAACATGTTTGAGCTTGGACCTATGCAGGAGGTTGATTATGAGGCTACTCTGGCTACTAAACTTTCAATCGCCAAGAAAGTGTTTGAACAAGAGAAGGATTTGATACTCAACTCTATATCCTTTCAGAAATATTTCTCAGAGAATGAGGTCTTACAGACTTTTGTTTACTTCTTCCTATGATCATGTCTTATGCCTAAAGTACTTTGATTTGCAATTTGAACTTTGGTAATTTTTCTGCTTGCTTATACTCTCTTTAGAGCCAATTGGTGTTCTAATGAGTGTGTTATTTGATTGCAGCAATGGTTAAAGCCCTATGCTGCCTTTTGTTTTTTGCGGGACTTTTTTGAAACATCAGATCACAGCCAGTGGGGTCGTTTTTCTTGTTTTACTGAAAAAAAGGTTGTTATCTCTGAGTTTTCACTCTAACCTGAGATTAAATACCATTAGTCAAATTTAATTGGATCTTTTTCATACATGATAGATAGGTAATATAGATCTTTGTTTCAATTTCGTGACCAAAGTTGTGTTATTTAAACTCTCTGACAAAATGACACCATTTTCATACAGCTTGAGAAACTTGTCTCAAAAGACAGCTTGCACCATGATATAATCCGCTTCCATTATTATATCCAATTCCATTTGCATGCACAGGTATGTTCAATTGATCTGATGGTATTTGTCTCCCATTTGTAATTGGTCTTAAACCAGCAGTCGGTCTTTACTGCTTGTGTCATCATGAATTGACAGTTGACCGAAGCTGCAGAATATGCAAGAAATAAAGGTGTCATATTGAAAGGAGATCTACCTATTGGTGTAGACAGAAACAGTGTAGATACCTGGGTCTATCCAAATTTGTTCCGCATGAACACCTCCACTGGAGCACCTCCAGATTACTTTGATAAAAATGGGCAGAATTGGGGCTTTCCAACTTATAATTGGGAGGAAATGTCAAAAGACAACTATGCTTGGTGGCGTGCACGTCTAACACAGGTTTTGCACCCTGCATATGATGATCTTGTCCTAACTGTGCCTTCATTTCTTTCTGAAGAAAAAATTATTTGTTTCTATGACTACTTTCTGAAGAAAAACTTATTTGTTTCCATGACAGATGGCAAAATACTTTACAGCTTACAGGATTGATCATATTCTGGGTTTCTTTAGAATCTGGGAGCTTCCAGAGCATGCCATGACAGGTCTGATTGGAAAATTCAGACCATCTATCCCTCTAAGTAAGGTATAGTTGCACCGCACCCTCCTAGCCTTCCTGAATGAAAAATAAGTTTAAATGATGCAAGAGAATTTTAGGATTTGCTATAGGGAACTGGATTTCTAATAAAGTCTAAGCTACCCTTGCTGCACTAGTCCTTGAAGCACTCGTGAGAGAAATTCCTTTTTTGTGTTCTATTAAACATGTTAAAATAATACGTCTGCTGCAGGAAGAACTTGAAAAAGAAGGAATTTGGGACTTTGATCGCTTGAGCCTCCCATATATCCGGCAAGAAATTGTACAGGTTACTGACTTTTCTTTGTTAGCTATATGTTCCACACTTCTGATTGTTATCAACTCATTGCATTTGACTTGTGGCCTTAAAACTAAATCAGATACTATGATCATGTTGGTTTACATTTCTCTGTGTTTTTTTCCTTTTTCTGATTTCAGGAAAAATTTGGAGCTTCTTGGACCTTTATCGTGTCAAATTTTCTGAACGATTATCAGAAGGGCCGCTATGAGGTAAAGTTATGTTACTGGTCAATAATATGAGGTTACTCTTAGCATTTTGACAGAACCTAGGTTGGTCTAGTGATGAATTTGTGACTCAAATTGAACCTCAAAATAACCTCAAAATTTGTCACATGAACTGACTGACCTGTCTGCAATTTCTGATATTAAATTTCTTCCATTGAATCGCTTCTTGGATCTTTCAAGTTGTTTTATGGTCTCCATCCTGTTAAAGCTCCAACATATGTTCCCTACGCTTCAATTTTAGTCTTGCTGTCTGAATTCTTATCCCTTCTCGTTTTCTCATATTTATTTATATCTGCTTCAATCTTATTGTATCATATTTGGTGCTTTTGTTCTGGCATGAAAAATTAGTTTACTCATATTTCTCCTCATTAATCTAGTTCAAGGAGGATTGTGACACGGAGAAAAAGATTGCTTCCAAGTTGAAGATGCTTGCAGAAAAGTGCATGTTATTGGAGAGCGAGGACAAGATACGCCGTGACCTGTTTGATCTTCTGAAGGTAGCATACTGGAAAAATATTTATATTCCCACAAGTTTGGCATATGGAATTTAGACTTGTTTCTTGACTGCTTTAGAGTGACTGATGGCTGTTGTTCTCATTACCAGTCTCGGTTCTTGGTTCTGATCTATTAATTCTGTTTGCAGAATATAGTTCTTATTAGAGATCCTGAGGATGCAAGTAAATTCTACCCTCGTTTCAATCTTGAGGACACTTCAAGTTTTCAGGATTTGGATGACCACAGGTACCCTAATCATATCTTTTGCGAGAAATTCCCAGTGCTTTGGATTGAGTGATCTATAGAAGAATGTAGTAAACTAAAACATTTAATCCCCCTTTTGCTTACTGATAATTCTGGTGCTCTGTAACCAAGTACCAGCTTGTTTCCTTTCATCTCATAAAACCTCTCAATTCCTTCTGACGTAGCATCTCTTACTGGCTATGCGATACAGCAAAAATGTTCTCAAAAGATTGTACTATGATTACTATTTCCATCGGCAAGAAAATCTATGGAGGGAAAATGCTTCGAAGACTTTGCCTGCTCTCCTGGACTCATCAGATATGCTAGCATGTGGGGAAGATCTGGGTCTCGTTCCTGCTTGTGTTCACCCTGTATGTTTGTTGAGTTCTTCCCAACTTCAACTCTAACTGCCTGCATCTCTACTCCTTTTCGCTTACTTTATTACTCCCAATCTGCTTTCCATGAAAATTAAGCATGATTGGATAATGTTCTGCAGGTCATGCAAGAACTAGGATTGATAGGTTTACGCATTCAACGTATGTCCAGTGAACCTGACCAGGAGTTTGGTATTCCTTCTCAATACAGCTACATGACGGTGAGTCCCAGACTTCTAGTGTTATATTTCTTGTTTATATTGTGGACATATCATTGAGGTGGATGTGCGCCACCCTTGCTCATTTCCATTAGAAGGTAATATAAAATTGGCCTGACAACCTCAATTCCTCACTGATCGTGTACTTCAGGTCTGTGCTCCTTCATGTCATGACTGCTCAACCTTGCGTGCTTGGTGGGAGGAAGATGAAGGAAGAAGATGTAGATATTTCAAGAATGTGGTGGGGTCTGATGGAATTCCGCCTAGTAAATGTGTTCCAGAAATTGCACATTTTGTCTTAAGGCAACATGTTGAAGCTCCATCAATGTGGGCAATCTTCCCTCTTCAGGTACTGTGACCTGGTTTGATTATCAAACATCAAATCTTAGGGAAATCCTTATCCTAACCAGTGAATATTTCATTCCATGTATTAGACCGATTTAGCCAACATAAATTCATACCAACTATGTGATTTTATTTAATGACCAGGATTTGTTAGCATTAAAAGAAGAGTACACGACACGCCCTGCAACAGAGGAGACCATCAATGACCCAACAAATCCAAAGCATTATTGGAGATACCGTATGTTTTCAATTCCATTTCTATGGATTTGGTTGGCATCTCAATTTTTGAATCTTATCTCTTCTCTTGTCTCCAGCTAATAAACAAAGCTGTATATTTCTGCCATGCTCTTAGGTGTTCATGTGACATTAGAGTCTCTGATGAATGACAAAGAACTCATATCGAGCATCAAAGATCTTGTTTGTGCGAGTAGACGTTCACATCCTTCCGTTGAAGAAACCGAAACCGACGAGCAAGGGAATCAAGAAACGATAGTGATGAGTACAGGCAAGAATCAAGTCGCCAAAGGTCAGGAAAAGATTTCCATTGGAAAGCAACTAACTGGGGTTCCAAGACAGGAGGCTTGTGTTTTGTAAGTCTTGTGATATCTTCCACGACACATATATCTTGCTATAAGCTTGTACAACATGAGACAACTCTGGAATGTAATTGTTCACACGAGCCGCTTGTGAGAGTCAACATCCATGATAAAATTCCTCTTTTACAGTAGAAATGGTCCATTACAGAATAATTAGTGGGGTTAGTGGCATTCCCATCTATATTTTTCAAGCTTATCTCATTCAATAAAAGCATGCTGGTAGTAAAATAATAGCAAAGCACCATTGCTGCTCTGACCGTCTGTAGTGAAACAATTCCAGCTGTAGTGTTTTGCAGCCTATAAAAAGGTTGTATATTATGTTAATATATTGGATTTTAGCTTCTGTTTAAGCATCTATCTTTATGGCAAAAGTTTCTCTTTTCAACCTCTCAAATCCATGGTTGCCAGATCTTGTGGGTCAATTTTCTGGATACGGATGGAAAAAAACTTAATTTCAGCCCTAATTATATATTATTACAGTAAATAAAGACAACAAAATTATCAATTTGCAACAATATGTTTCCACAGAGCATAAAAACCCCATTTGCAAACTATAGTTAATCAGATAAAGTTGACTTAATTAAATTTAATTTAAAATAATGCATCTGGGACAACATGTAAATGAACTAAATAAACCTAACAATCCATAAACTTCTGAGAGTCAATCCACAAACCGAAAACAAGTAACATATTAATTAAAAAGCTTTTCTCGGTGTTCATCTACTTGGTTTTAGCCGGGTTAACCGGGTTTTATCGGTTCACCTAGATCCCAACATGGATCATGTCTGGGTTCTAGAATTTTTACGATGACAATAGCCACCATGGTTCCTCCTCCTCCTTTCTTTTTGACAATTACAGAATCAATGTGTACGTGATCCAGCCATTTATGCTTTCTGAGCCCCCGACAATTGACCCTCCAAACTCCACCCACCACCACATCATGGCGTGAAGGATGTAAGAGAAAAGAAAAGAATAATAAATAAGCCGAATAATTGAAGGCCGCACGTGGACGTGAGCTGAACCTGATAAGTGACGATGACCCACTCAGACTGCCAGCCTAGTCCACCCATGGAAAGAAAATTAAAGACATGGAGATAAAGAAGGATGCTTTAATACTTGCGAGAAACAGCGACAGAATTGTAACCCTTTTTGATTTTGGTTTTTGATTCCATTACATGAAATTTATGCTTCTTCAAGTACACTCTCTCTAATATAATCATACATGGGATGAAAAACAGCACAAATTCTCTACTTTATTGCTTCTTCTTCTCTCGAATCCCATCAACGGCCCTCCTCAATGTGCTGATATTGACCAATCTTTCTTCACAAGCCCCTCCCACTTGCTGCTTGTCGTCTCGATGGCCGCCGTCTTTGTTTTCCGAGCTCTGGTGAAAACAAAGAGCAGTATGATCGTCCGGTCGTTCTCTGGTTGATGACACCAGGTTGAAAGATCCAAATTTGGGAGTGAATTCTTGAGAAGAGGTGCTGAATCGGGTGTCGAAAGTGAAGGAGAAGTTGGAAGGGGTGAATTCTGCAATCTTGTCAAGTGCAGCAGGGCAGCTTTTTCTTCTCTTGGATTCCCTGATTGTCTCCTGCTTTTCTTCCTGGCTTGAAGAAGAAGAAGAAGTGGCGAGCGATGGTGGGTCTCGGCTGGAATCTTGAATTTTCGATGGTTTTTCAATGCTGTTCTCTGCCATTATTTAGGGTCATGACTCTCGAGGAGAGAGGACGTAAGGATAAAAAGACTTCTCTTTTGGACAGCTGTGTAATAATATGCCATGTAATGAAATTACAGAAGAAGGTCTTCGTTTTGTTGAACGATTCTGTCCCTTGCAAACTTCAAATCATTAGAAAGCAAGTAGTTGCTGTGCAGATGTGTTCTTTTCTTTTTCTTTTCTCTCTCTCGTTTGAAAATAAATTTCAGGCACTGCAAATATATATTTTTTAAATTGTAATGGGATGGTTTTATTTTAATTAGATGATCAAATAAATAAATATATAAATAAAATTGAAAAAAACGATAACTATAACTTGAGAATTATTATCATCTTCTTAAAAAAAATAATGTGGTTCAATTCTCAAACTATTAATAAACTATTAAATGCACTGCCAAACACGATATTTTTTAAAAAATAATTTTAATATCAACACATAAAAATAATCTTAAAACATTAAAAAAGTTAATTAAAAATAAAATTTTCAAAAAAACTTTTAAAACCCATTGCCAAACAGGATCTATATAGGCTTGAACCAAGTGTCAATACACTAGATAGTAATCATGGAATCTAACTTAATAAATTTAACCCAAATCAAATTGATTTGAAATTTGAATTGGATTTCTTAATAAATAAAAAAAGTTCATACAATAAAAAAGTTAGATTGATTCATAGCCCCATGAATCTAGTAAATTGATTTTTTTTAAAAAATATTTTTCAATTAATCTAAATTAACTCGTTGACAAAGATTTAATTTGTGTCGGTTTCATTAACTATGATATTTATCTTATTTTTGTTTGGATGCAAGGTAACCCTATTCTTTTATAGGCATTCTTTGCAGGTCAAAATTAAATGAATAAAATCCTAATTGTTCCAGATTTTTACAAGAAGAACACGTCCTGACTTGAACTCCAGATATGCAATGCAGATTTCAAGTCTTTTTCTACCAAACCACGCCATTTAAAGGCACTGTTTATCCTAATTGATTGTATTGAAACTGAAAAACAATGAAATGAGCTAAGACAAGCTATGTGGTTATTATTATTATTATTATTATTATTATTATTATTATTATTATTATTATAAGATAACTTATTAAAAGCAATATGGATCTAAATTAATATATTCATTTTAATTTTTCCCCTTATTGAAAAAATAAATAAATCAACCCACCTTCTTAACATTAAAGTGTTTTAAGAATAAAATGTTTTCCTTTAACTTTCATTAAAATACTTGATAACTTGATTGCAAAGTTATACGATTTTATATTCGATGAACTGATTGAAATGACAGAAAGCATGGCATGTCTTTTATATAAATATATATCATATGATTGGATGCCATGTTATATTCATTTAGGTAAAAGCATGAAAATGGACCCCCCTGCAAAAAAATAAAATAATAATTAAGCTTATCAAATTAACTATACAACATAATTATTAATCTCACCCTAATATATTAATTAGTTCAAAAACCCGGTAAATCAAGATTTAATTTAAATCAAATCAAATTTAAATCATATAACAATAACTCGTTTAATATCATAAGATTCAATTAACTCAATAAACAAGTCCTAATTAGTTTCAAATTAATAGATTAGGGTTAGAGTTAAGTGTATTAAAATTCTTTTTTTCTTCTAAATTAAATATATTTTCTTATCTCTCTTTGATTTTCTCAAAAATAAAAATCAAAGCTAAAAAAAAAACTTAAAAAATAAATTCAAAATACATCTATTTTAACTACAGAGATATAAGTGAAATAGTGGTTAATCTATAGGGTTTAAATTGGATTCTACCGACAAAAGTAAAATTAATTTGGGAACTTTTAGGGGACGTTCGTGATTGTGATTGAAAAACGCAAAATAAAAAAAATTTATTTGTTTATTTTAAATTATTATTTTTTTATTTTAAATTAATATTTTTAAATCATTTTGATATAATAATATCAAAAATAATTTTTAAAAAATAAAAAAATATTATTTTAATATATTTCAAAATAAAAAAACTTTTAAAAACAATATTAACCACGCTACTAATATTTTGACATTTTGACCAATGAGCAAATAGGTTTCGGACTCTTTAGGCTGTCGAGCCATTAAAAGCCCCACTGCAGCCATCGACAACAATACCTCGTCGGCCTCCTCCACCACCACCACCATGGAAATTAGCATCCAAGACCACAAACTCCCGTACGAAACACACAGCCTCTACGATGTCAAATTCTTTGGTGACAAGATCCGCACTCTAGTTACCCACACGCCTTCCTTCGTCAACACATGGATCGCTGAAACCCAACAAAAACTCCTCCGAAACAACCACCCTGCTCACCATCCTCTAATAGTTGGCCTTGACATCGAGTGGAGACCCAACTTTGGCCGTCGATTCGACAACCCAGTCGCCACACTCCAGCTTACAGCTGGCAATGACTGCTTGATCTTTCAACTCCTGTACTGTCCCACTGGTATCCCGCAATCCCTCTGTGCTTTTCTGAGCAACACGACTTATACTTTTGTTGGGGTGGGTATTGAGAATGATGCGAGGAAGCTGATGGATGATCATGGGCTGAGGGTGGGAAATGCTGTGGATTTAAGGGGTTTAGCTGCTGAGAAACTGGGGGATTTGAAGTGGAAGAATTCTGGGATAAAAGGGCTGGCGAGGGAGGTTTTGGGGAAGGGGGTCGAGAAACCGAAAAGGATTACTCTGAGTAGGTGGGACAATGCGTGGCTTACTGCTGCTCAAGTTCAATATGCTTGTCTCGATGCCTTTTTGTCTTGGAAGATTGGTGACAGTTTGCTGGCTGCTTGAGCTAGCTAGGGTTCATCACGATGGGATTCTAGCTATGTATCTTACTTATTGGATGCTTTCTATAAAGTATGGTAATGCTGTTTCTACTGTTTTTACATCGTCACAATTTCATTATTCTGCAGCACGTACAGAATGATTTCTACTTTATATGATGTTTGATTTTCTGTGTCTCCTGGCATCTTCACAGACACAGAAAAGATTATTGTTTCTTATCGAGTGATTTTCATTCATGTAAAATTGAAGCTCAGGCCAGAAATTCACAGCGAAGAGTAATTGAGTCCGCTAGAAGATGGATCCCAACTCTTTGCAATACCATTGGACTATCCATCTTTAAATTTCTCCAAAATTTATAGTTATAATAGTTTATGGTCGGTGGATCGATAGTTTTTTAATTGATTTGGCGAAGAAGATAGGATAGACTCACTAAATTTGATGCACTGATTATAATTAGGCAAAGGCACCACACCACCAATGACCATCGATATGCTGCCTCAATAAAGATAAAGATAAAAGATAGTTAAACTTGCTAGTTGACTTGTAAAATCGTATGAGTTGATATAATCTACCAAACCAATCTGAAAAACTAACACTTCATCTATGAATTATTCTGTATTTTTATATATATATTTTTAGGATCAAATTATAATTTTATAAAATTCAATAACTAAATTGAACACCTTATAGATTCATAACTTTACTGAAAATTTGTCCATAATTCATCCTCAATTTCTGTCCATAATCTTGAATTTTACTTCAGAGATCAAACTTTAATATTTTCAAAGTTCAGGGATTAAACTGTAATGTTTTTAGGACTCAAGACGACAGACCGCCCTTCAATCTAAAAACAAAAAGAAAAGGGTAAGGGAGCAGAACCTGTCACCTGTGTAATTGAACTCTCAATATTTCTTGATTATCCTCTTCTCATCTGTGTTTTTGAAACTTTTTTTTTTTTCATGTGGAAGACTTTAAATTCCAGAGTAATTCATTGATGTTACACAAGCTTACTCTTCATAATGTGATTTATATGTTCATATCATCTTCCTTTCTGCAATGCTGCCTACTGATACCATATTCAAGAGTGAGGAATGCTGCCAAAAGCATTCAAGTCTAAGGTGACGTTTTTTTAAGTAGTTTCTTTTGTGGTTTTTATTTGATATTTTATAATTTCAATTTTAACTTATTAACATGTACATGTAATTTAAATTCGTGATTCATGCTCAATTAAATAAAACAAAAAAATAGCATCAAAAAGGCAAAAAAACCCTTAATAAACACAATATTAACATTAACAATTTAATATTTAATAGTAAAAAAATTAAAAATACTTTGGAATCTCTTAAGAAAATTAGTAATTACTAATATTAATTATAAGCTCATGAAGCTCAAAAAAACAATTTCAATTTCCTCTTTTTTTTATCATAAAAACCGATCCGAATCAAAACCGGTCAGTTTTAGCAAGTTAGGTTTAATTTTTTTTTAAATTATAATTTTAATTTAGTTGTTTTTATAAATAAAAACAAAAAAAATGGCCACCCCTAATGCCATCATTTCATTAACAAAAGCTCAAAAAAACTCTATCAATCAACAACTTTCTCGTAACTATCAAGAAACTTTCTTTCCCAATCAAGAACCTCCACCCTCCTTGATCAAGACCCTATTCTTGATCAAGAACAGCCTCTCTTCACTCTCTCCCCAATCCTCAAAACTCCACCTCTATAGCCTTGCCAATTTACTTCTCATGGATTACTTCAACCTTAGCTCTGCTTACAGATGCTCGAATTATCTTGAGGGCTATGACTGTTTTGTTGTGCAATGTGACGACATGTACTGCCATACAATCGCTACTAATAACGAGCTATGCCTCAGGCAATGGATTGTTAGATTGATTTCTCATACCTACCCGAATAGTGGAGAAAGAATGAAGGTTTCTATGGAGATGATCTGGGACCAGTCCGATGATGATCTCAGCTGCTTCATCCCTGTCACCCTTCAATTTTGTTATGAGAATTGTTGCATCATCTACCATGTCACTCCTCCACATAACTTTCCGACATTGTCCCTGCAAAACTTCCTGAGCTACGATTCCGTTGATTTTTTCGGTTTCCAAATGCTGTATAAAGTCAGATATCTTCGTCAGCGATACAATCTTGCCGTGAAAAACTGGTTTGATATCTCCTGTCAGGTTTTTCTTTCAGCTCCAGCGCTCCTCCGTGACAATGTCAGCGTGCCTCTACCAGCTCTGGTATCCATGATATTCTCGAAGGTTTATGTGAAGCCCGATGACTTTCTTCAAAGCAACTGGAGGCTGAGTAAACTTTCTCTTGATAAAATCATGTTTGCGACCCTAGATTGCTTTTTTGTCTGCCAGATTGCGAATCTGATCAAATTTCCTCTTCCATTATAAGGGTATTGACTCTTTAATTAATCATGATTAGGAAATTATACAGGATACGTTGTTTAAAGATTAATTTTTTTTTTCTCCTGCACCAGGGAGGCTCATATATTTTTCAAGAGAGTACTGTTGATTCTGATGGTTGCTCGTTAGGGTTTACCTTTTTTTTTTTGGGTCCTTGTAAAGTAGTCTACTTCTCTGCTGTATGCTCAACGTTCAAAAATTGAAGGAAATCAGTGAAGTGGATTCGTGTAGTGAAGCTCCGATCTTTCTATTATTTTGGTGACAAAATCTCTTAAAAACTTGCCCCAATTCTGAGTGCGAATGATAGATGTGTGTTTGCTTGCATTGGATGTGTGTTTGCTTGCAATAAATGAGAAAATCCTGGCGATTACTTGCATAAAATCCATCATCTCCTAAAAACTTTATACATGAGTTATATATTTTCAAATAAAATTATATTTTAAAAAACAAAAATAGCAGAGTATTTCAATGCTTACTTTTCTTGTTTTGAAATAAAATAAAATGTACATATATATACATATACTTTTTTTTTTTATGTGAGGAAATCTAACCTGAAAAACGTATTTTGTGGGTTCACAAGCGAAACCCTGATTGTCTCAAGTTCTTACAAGGGATGCACATTCTAACTTGAATTTGAGACCTGTTAGGTAAATCACAAGTTTTTGAGACCTTGAAACAATATATATTTGCATTTATTATCACTGCATACGTTTATATATTACAAAAAAAGTGATAGTATTAACTAAAAAGATAACTACTAGCTAGTAGATGAGGATTAGATTAGGATACAACAGAAGTAGTAGGTTAGGATACAACAGAAGTAGAAGAGGATAAGGATGCAACAGACGTGATGCATGGGTTGTCTATTACGTCTGTTGCATCTTTTATAGTTCTCTTCCTCAATCAAGAACCTATATATATATCTTTCTCGATCAGGAACCTCCACTTTCTTAATTTGATCAAGAACCGTCTCTCTTCTTCTCTTGGTCAATTCTCTAAACTCAAGCTGTGAGCTTACCAGTTTAATCCTGATGAAAAGCTTCAACATTCGCTCTATTTGTTTGGGCGGGAATGACGTTGAGGAGGTTTTTGACGTGGAATGTGACAACATGCACTGTATCGCAACCGTTACTAGCAATGCTGCACGCCTCATGGATTCGGTTGGTTACCTCTGTCAACTGGTTTCCAACCCAAACACTGGCGCAAGACTGAGGGTATCCATGGACATGATCTGGGACAAGCCAGTCGATGATGCCGTGGCCGAGCTCGACCCTCCTGTTACTCTTCAGTTCTGCTACGAGCATTTTTGCGGCATCTATCATGTTAATCCTGCAGATAATTTCCCAGCATCTTCTCTGAAAAACTTCTTGAATCACGATAACATAGATTTTTTCGGCTTTGAAATGAATTACAAAGTGCAATATCTTCGTCGGGCACACGATCTTGTTGTGAAAAACTGGTTTGATATACCATCTGAGGCCCGTCTTTCAAATCCAGAAAGGTTCGGTGACAAGGTCGATTTGTCTCTCCAGGAAATGGTATCCATGGATTTCTCAAGGGAGTATTCAAAGGCTACTGAAGTTTTTCAGAGCAGCTGCAGGAGGTCGAGTAAACTTTCTACTGATCAAGTAATATACGCGGCCCTAGATTGCTATTTTGCCTACAAGTTTGCAGTCCGGGTCTCAGTATCTTCATCGTTCAGATTAGAATTGGTTCTTTAATCAAGATTAGTTCTTGGGTGCCATTGTTATAAAATTGGGAGCTCAGTTCTTTAAGGACTTGTTGATTCTGCTGCATGACTGGTATTTTTTCCTTGGATCTTGTGTTGATTTTGGTATTTGTAGCCTACAACTGTTGGACGGAATAATCAATGGAGTGCTTCCAGTAGAAGAGGCTAAGCTTTTAATGTGGATTGCGAAAGTGCTCTTATTGTTTTTATTTTTGGGATTCTTTTAGTTCTTTTATTTAATTAGCTGCTGAACTTTTTTTTTTTTAATTTATCTCTTGACGTTGTGTTTAATTAGGGCTGAGCTTGTTTGTTGAATTGCTTGTTTATGGTTTCTACAAATGTATAAGAACATGTTAAATGAAAAATGATTTTAAAAAAGTTGTTTTTTTTTGTAAACGGGTTATGTGTTTAATGGATTATTCCTAATTGATCTAAATCAGTATCATCTCAATATTTTAAAAAAGAACATTGTCGCCTTGAAAGTTTTTAAGAGATCAAATCAAGTTTTTGTTGGATCAATTGTTTTTCGACATTAACAGATCAAAATAATTCAAAAATATAAAAAAACTAATTTAAAGTTAGATTATTTTCTTAAATCTCTTAAAAGCATGATTGGACTACAATGTTAAACATAGTTTAAATTAATTTAGAAAGTGCACCTTCATATATTTTTAAAGAGAAATAGAATATATGAAAACTGTGTTTAGATTTATATGAAGGGAGAATTAAATGTCAATGGATTGAAATTTTTTCTCTTAACCATGTTTGATATATTCGGGGATGGGAGGGAAAATTAATCAAAGAGTTAATTGTTATAAAAGAGGGGAAATTTTGGGGAATTGTGGGTTTTTTTTTTTGTTATATAATTAATTATTATTTCTCAACTTTATTTTATTTAAAATCTAAATGTTTAGGACCTAAATTAACAAAAGTCCTTACCTTTTTGATCCCTCTATTCTTTAAATTGTTTGAATCGAGCCCCTCTATTATTCTTAGGTTTGCTTGAAGAAAACAGTGATGATAATTAATTCGTTTAAAAATCTTACTATTGAGATAAAGAAAATGATTTAAAAACTAGCAGAGCCTCTACTGTTTTCTCCCTCAATAAAGAATTGTCTTTCTCCTTAAACTCTCTTTAACTATCAAGAAAGTGTCCATCTCAATCATCAACCTCCACTCTCTTTGATCAAGACCCGCCTTTTCTTGATCAAGAACTGTCTCTCTTCTCATTCTCTTCCCAATTCTCAAAACCCCCGCAATTTATTCATGAAACCCTTTAATCTTAGCATGGTTTTCTTGGGTGTAAATCATACTGAGCACTATCTTTCTTATGAACTGCAATGCGACAACATGCATTGTTACACAACCGTAACCCGTAATGCTACATACCTCACGAGTTGGGTTGCTGAGTTGCTTTCGGCTTTCACTCCACAGAGAGGCAGAAGACTAAGGGTATCTATGGACATGATTTGGGACCAGTTCGTTAATGACGCCAACCTCTACCCTCCTGTTACGCTTCAGTTCTGCTATGATCATACATGCATCGTCTATCAGGTCTCTCCTCCAGAGAACTTTCCAAGATCTTCTCTGGAACACTTCTTGAATCACGATCATGTAGATTTCTTCGGTTTCGAGATGCTGTACAAAGTCCAATATCTTCGCCAGGCATACAATCTTGTCGTGAAAAACTGGTTTGACATTCCTTGCCAGGCCTGTCTTGCAAATCCAACGAGGTACCGCAACGTTGCCGGTTTGTCTGTTCAAAACATGGTATCCATGGATTTCTCGAAGCTGTATACAAAGCCTCTTAACCTTCTTCGAAGCGACTGGAGATCGAATGTACTGACTGATGACAAAGTAATGTACGCGACCCTAGATTGCTTTTTTGCCTACAAGTTTGCAGTCCGGGTCTCAAATTTTCCTCGTCCGAATTAGCGGTATATATTATTTGATCAATCTACATTACAATATTCTTTGATAAAGACTAAGCAATCATGCATGATAAGTTGTTTAAAGATCAGTTGGTGCATTAATTGTTACAGTCTTGATGCTTTCTGCACCTTCAGTTCTTCAATTCAGGGGGCTCAATTCTTCAAGGACGGAGTTCTTTATGGCGATGCTTAACAGATTCAGCTGTTAATCTTTTGTTATGGATTGAATGTCTCAGCTGTAATCTTGTCTCCTTCAGTTGTTTACCCAAATTCCAAGAGTTGAATGAAATCAGTGAAGTGTTACTGAACATAAGAGATTCGTAGAGAGTTGAGCTCTCATTTTTCAATTCTTCATTGTTTTGAGAAAATCTGTGAAAATTAAGCCTGCTCTCTGAGTGCCAATAGAGATGTTTTTGCATACAACTTTTTGTCCATGGCTTGTTTTACTCATGTTAATCAGTTCAATGTTCTTCAGATTTGTGTATTTCTTTTTTGTTCTACTTGTATCAGCATTTGTCTCAGATTTGTTAGCAGAAAAAGGAAGGGATGGCTCTGAATTGCCTCCATTGATTTTCTTCTAGCTTTATGCTCTTATTTGCAGGTTTGGCATGATAGTTGTCTATTTGATAGTCCAAGATTTCATTTGAAGAGTTAAAGGATGGTGTGAGAAAAAAAAATCCTGAATCAATTGATCAAATTCACGGTCTGGATTATAATACCATACCACGATAATCTTATAAAAAATAAATTAAAAAAATATAGAGTTAAATTCCTAATAAATTTAGCATTGAAAGATAAAATTAAAATAAAAAATAAATTAAAAAAAATAAAAAACCTATTCAATTGAATAATAATATCTTTAGAGGAGAGGTGTATATATATATATATATATATGTGTGTGTGTGTGTGTGTGTTTTCTTTTTAATATTATAATTTTGTATGCTTAGCCGCCTCAAGTTTATCGATATGCTTGCAGTTTTAACTGAGATTTTATGGATAATTATCTTTTTTCAATCGATCTTGTCTATCAACTAATTATTATTTTTTTAAATCCAAACAAATATATCCAGGTTATTCTCATATTCAAAAGATCAAATTTGTTACCTAAAATTAAATTCTCTGAAAACTTAATTATTATAAAACACACACACACACACAACTCTAAGCAACAAATGAGTCCAGATGCATGGATTGAAAGGGTTTAACTGCTAAGAAATCTCATTTTGTTTAAATTATTCATAAGAATTTTTTTTATAAATCACAAGGACAAATTATTGTACAACTCACAAATATTAATTAGTTCTAAAATCAAGAAATTTTAAACATGCAATGAATATATTAACCTTACAATTCATGTTCAATTCCTTGATAAGTTACAATTCATATAAATAAGAAAATCATGACTATTATTTTCCCAAAACCAATTTGGATTCTGTCATAAACAAAATTTACATATTAAAATTTTCATATAAAACATTTTTCTTTCTTAATCCCCTTCTAGGAAATCACCATTCCAACTCTTTCTTTTCTTCAATTCTCTCCGATTTGACAATGGCATCCTCAGCTGAAACTGCACCCCCACGAACGAAACAACAACAGGGACCACCAAAAGCACCAAGATAATCACGTTGAAACTCTCAGACGAAGAGATCTTTGAAGTGGAAGAGTCTCCACCAGTCGACACTGTTCCTCTCCTGAATGTATTAGCCAAGCCATTCTCACAGGTTATTGAGTTCTGCAAGGGACACATCAGGTTTAATGAAAACCCAGATAAAGAAAAGAAGAAAAAAATTCTGTGAGGTTTTTCTTAAAGAATAGAGTAATGAAGAGTTGCTGGAGATGATCGTTGTGGCTGAATATTACTTAGAGGTTACAGATTTGCTTGACCAGATCAGCCAGGCTATTGCTGACAGGATTCAGAACAAGAATGTTGAACATGTGAGAAAGTGCTTCTCACATGGTCAGATGGTTTCATTACTCTATTTGGAAATTGAGTTCCAGATTTTAGAGTAATTTCTTGATGAACGTTTCGTTAGTGGAATTACTTTTGCAGATGCTTGTTTCATTTGAAAATTTTATGGATTTTGCACTAGGGTTTATCTTTTGGTTTGTACATACAAGACATTCTGCTTGAAGTATCAAACGTGCGCTTGTATAAGAAATTCTCACTCTAAAATTTTCTTTTTTCTTGATGGGGTGAATTGAAAGATCTTTGTATTAAATGCAATTTATGTTAAAAAATAGAGTAAGTTTAGCTTTAGTGACGTAAAATGAGAGTGAAACTCTTTTTTATACATATATAACGATTTTGTTGTTGTTAGTAATTTGTTATCTTTGTGTTTTTATGCATTTGTTTTGTCTATTTGTGATTTAATATATTTTTAGTTTAAATTGATTTTTATTTAAAAAGAAATTATTTTTTTTAAGTTTTATTCTTCATATTATTATATTTGATATGTTTCGGAACACTGAGATTTTAAAAAAAATTAGTTCATTTTTTTATATATATTTTAAGGTGTTAATATTAAAAAATATCAACATATATAATTATTTTTAAGAGAAGAAAACCTTAAAAATTATCGTTATCATTATTTTAAATGCATTATCCATAATAAAGTCAATGTATAAAAAAACTAAATAATCAAAAGGTTTGTAGGTTGATTATTTCACTTAGATGTATAGCATCTAAAAAATTCTAGGATAACATCTAAGAAAATCTAGGACCATTAACATTTTTTTATGTGCTAAAAAAATTATTTGTGGCTGCAGCAAAGCGCAGGGCATGCCGCTCGTATATTTTTTCACTGTAGATAACAAAAATAACATCGATTTTTAAATTATTTCGATTATTATTCTCATTGTTATTATCATGATTGTTAGATTATCACAATTATTATAATTGTCATTATAACCATTATTCTAAATATTTAATATTCTAATTAATACTAGCAATATTATCACTGCTACAATCATTATTGTTATAAAAAGAAATTCAATTATGTTTTTATGTTTTAAGATTTATTTTCATATTATTATATTAAAATTATTTCAAAACACTAAGATTAAATTAATTTGAGATTTATTTTAAAAAAAAAACGAGTTATTATATATATATATATATATATATATATATATTAAAGCATTAATATTAAAAAAATATCAAAATATATAATTAGCCTCACATGTTTTTAGGAAAACATACCTTTAAAATTATTATTATTATTATTATTATTATTATTATTATTATTATTTTAAATACCTTATCTATAATAAAATGAATATATAAAAAACTAAATAATCAAAAGTTTTGTAGTTTGATTATTTCGCTCAGATATATAGCATCATAAAAAAAATGTAGGGTCATTAACTTTGTTTTACATGTTAAAAAATTTGGTTCTGGTTGTGGCAAAGTGCAGGGCAAATGTCTCCTATATTTTTTCATTGGAGATAATTTGATCAATTTTTTCTACCTATTTTGTCTACGTGTGTCTTTGTATATATTTTGTGTATGTGATATTATATCTGAAATATTATACATAAAAAGCCAGAAAAGTCAATTTTTAACAAAAAAACAACATCGACTGATGAACTATTTCGATTATTATTCTCATTGTTATCATCATGATTGTTAAATTGTCACAATTATTATAGCTGTCATTATAACTATTATTGTAAATAATTAATATTGTAATTATTATTGACAATACTATTGCTACCACCATCATTATCTTTATAAAAAGAAATTAAATTCTTATTTTTTATTTTTTAAGATTTATTCTTCATAATATTATATTAAAAGTATTTCATAACACTTAAATTAAATTAATTTCAGTTTTTTTCAAAAATAATTATTTCATTTTTTTAATATATTTTAAAGGGTTAATATTAAACAAATATCAAAATATATATTTAGCTTCACAAATTTTTAAGAAAAAAATACCTTTCAAATAATTGTTATTAATATTTTAAATGCCTTATATATAATAAAATGAATATATAAAAAACTAAATAATCAAAAGTTTTGTAGGTTGATTATTTCGCTTAAATGTATAGAATCATAAGAAAATCTAGAACCATATATACTTTTTTTATATGTTAAAAAAATTGGTTCTGGTTGCAACGAAGTGTAGGGCAAGTGGCTCATATATTTTTTCATTGCAGATAATTTGGCCCAATTGTTCCACCCATTTGGTCCATGTGTGACTTCATATATTTTATGCTTAAATGATGTTAGGTTTGAAATATCATACATAAAAAAGCCATAAAAGTCAATTTTTAACCAAACAAGATTGACTAATGAATTATTTCAATTTTTACTCTCATTGTTATTATAATGATTGTTAAATTGTCATCATAACCATTATTATAAATAATTAATATTTTATTTATTATTGGCAATCCTATCTCTACCACCATCATTATCGTTATAAAAAGAAATTTGATTATTATTTATATTTTTTAAGTTATATTCTTCATATTATTATATTAAAAGTATTTCAGAATACTGAGATTAAATTAATTTTGGATTAAAAAAAAATTACTTTATTTTTTTATATATATTTTTAGGTTTTAATATTAAAAAAAATATTAGCATATATTATTATTTTTAAGAGAAAAAACCTTAAAAATAATCATTATCGTTATTTTAAATGCTTTATCTATAATACAATAAATATATAAAAAACTAAATAACTAAAAGTTTTGTTGGCTGATTATTTCATTTAGATGTATAGTATCATACAAAAAATCCTAGAACCTTATATATTTTTTTTACATGTTAAAAAATTTGGTTTTTGCTGTGGCAAAGCGCAGGGAAAATGATTAATATATTTTTTCTTGTAGATAATTTGACCCATTTTTTCACCCATTTTGTCTACGTGTGGTTTCATATATTTTCTGTTTACGTGATATTATATCTGAAATCTCATACATAAAAAAGTCACAAAAGTCAATTTTTAACAAAAACAACATGGACTTATGAATTATTTCGATTATTATTCTCATTGTTATTATCATGATTTTTAAATTGTCACAATTACTATAGTGGTCATTATAACAATTATTGTAAATAATTAATATTCTAATTATTATTGGCAATACCATCACTGCCACCATCGTTATCGTTATAAAAAGAAATTATTGGCAATATTATCGTTATAATATTCTAATATTATATTAAAAGTATTTCAGTTGACTTAGATTAAACTAATTTGAGACTTTTTCCAAACAAAACTTAGTTCATATATTTTTTTTATATATTATAAAGGGTTAATATTAAACAATTATCAAAATATATAATTAGCCTAATAGATTTTTAATAAAAAAAAATACCTTTAAAATAATCAATATTTTTTTTAAATGCTTTATATATAATAAAATGAATATATAAAAAAATTAAATAATCAAAAGTTTTGTATGTTGATTATTTCGCTCATATGTATAGCATCATGAAATAAAATCTACGACCATTAACATATTTTTTACATGTTAAAAAAAATTGATTCTGGTTGTGGCGAAGCGTAGAGTAAGTGACTCATATATTTTTATTGTAGATAATTTGACCCAATTTTTCTACTCATTTTGTCTATGTGCAGCTTTGTATATTTTTTTTATTTATGTGATATTAGATCTGAAATATCATAAATACAAAGCTGTAAAAGTCAATTTTTAACAAAAACAACATCAGCTAATGAATTATTTCAATTATTATTCTTGTTATTATTATCATGATTGTTATATTGTCATAATTATTATAGTTGCTATTATAACCATTATTCCAAATAATTAATATTTTAATTAATACTATCAATACTATCGCTGCCACCATCATTATCGTTAGAAAAATAAATTCAATTATGTTTTGATGTTTTAAGATTTATTATTTGAGATTTGTTTTAAAAAATCTTTTATATGAATAACATAACTTATGGAATTCCATTCTCAAACCAAAAAGAAAAAGAAAAAGGAGAAATTGATTAAATGTTAATAATTTATAGTATTACTCCCTCAACAGGGATAGTTTCGTAAATTCGCACACCACAAATCCTATAAATTACACCCTACCCTTTTAGGAAATCACCGGATTGCGTCATTACTTTCAACCTTTTCTTTTCTTTATTTCTCTCCGATTTTGACAATGGCTTCCTCGGCCGAAACTACCATACCCTCAACTGAAACAACCATCAAAACCATCACAGAAAGCACCAAGATAGTCAAATTGAAAACCTCAGACGAAGAGATCTTTGAAGTGGAAGAATCGGTGGCAATGGAAATGGCGATAGTTAATTCATTCTTGAAAGAGTCTCCATCAGCCGGCACTGTTCCTCTCCTGAATGTATTGGCCAAGCCATTCTCACAGTTTATTGAGTTCTGCAAGGAACACATCATGCTTAAAGAAAACCAAGATCAACAAAAGCTGAAAAAACTCTTTTGAGTTTTCTCTTACAGAAAACAGTATGAAGAGCTGCTGGATATTATCAATGTTGCTAAGTGCTTAGAGGTTAAGATTTGTCTGACCTGCTCAGACAGGCTGTTTCTTATATGTGAGAGTGCATCTTGGGATGAAGACTACTCATGAAGTTCGGTTCTATATATAGAGGTTAAAGATCTGTTTGATGAATGTGTTTTTAGTAGAATTACTTTCGCATGTTTTTGTATCCTTTGAACTTGTACTGAAATCTTGCTTCTGGTTAAGACACATAAGAAATCTTCATGGAAGGATTAAACGTGTACTTGTATAAGAAAAAGTGAGGTAGGATTCACAGCAATATTCTTGCTAGAGTCATTGAAAGTATATTTTGAGGTTTCGAGAGATACCAGCAAGATTCTTTAGAGTAAATAGATTCTGTAGAGTACTGTGACGACAGTTATATTCAAGGGAATTCATTAACATAACTCAAATCCGACATAAAAGGGAAGAAAAGGAGGTTAATTACAGGAGTTTCTTGTCGGAAATTAGGAAGAGTATAATCCATCTAACAATCAACAAGTTATGCAGCTAAACAATTCTCCCATTTGCCATATCTTGAACTAAAGCGTTCTCCTCCAAGTGGTTCAACATGCTCTAAAAGCACAGTTCTGGCACACGCATCCCAAGTCCTTGCTATCGCCAAAATAGACATGGGCTCTGAAAGGTTCCGCAGAGCTGTGCTGAATCTCATTTTTGTCTTCTCCGACAAATCTTCTGGCTCTTTACTGTCATGAAATTATCCGAGATACATAAACAGGAGACGTTTCAGGATCAGATTCGATACAGCTTGTAAAGTAATAAATCAAACACAGAATTTTCCAGTTTCTCACCTCAAACTAGAAGGTAATATATCTACGATAATTGGAGAAGAATTTGGATAATCGGCAGGAACCAGCAAGCGCAAGGTAAGATCTGGAAACTGTAAGCATTGATGAAAGAATTAGTAAATGATCAATAAAAAACTGTATTTGCAATTAATCAGTTAGTTTGAAAATCTGACCATGGGAGATGAAAACGATGACTTAAAATCTCCACCGACAGCCACAGCCGTATAGGAACATTTGATAATGGTTCCTTCACTAGCTTCAGGTAAAGAATCATCTTCAGTTGAATCAACATGTACAGTAGTTTCGACTAACTGCTGGTTTACACGTCTGATTTCGTTCAACAGATCGTTGATCGGCTGCAATAAGCAGTGCGAGTTAGAATCATGAGAAGAAGAAGCAAGCATAAGCCTTGCTGATATGTGGAAGTTAGCATAAATAAAACCTCACAGTGAATAGAATGATCATAAGATGCGTTGCATGACTGAGAAATTGACACATTCCGGAAGGATTGCTGATTTTAGATTCCAATTTCTCATCAAGTGAAAGCAGTCCGAGAGTTCCATCCAGCCAAAATTTCCATTTAAGGATTAATGGGAACTATATTTATTATCTAGGAAACAGTCTTTTATGTGCTTACGAGTATGGCTAACCATCTTTCGACTTTAATAAAACACAGGACATAACCTAGCAGCACATGTGGGACATATTGGATAGGATTCAATGAAGAACACTTAATACTAGAGTGAAAGTATGGAGGACCAGATGAATACCTCGGTCCTCAGCTTATTGAACCTTGATGATGCAATTGAATCAAAATCAGATGTCCAATCCATTGGATGCCCGATCGTGTCCGAGGCCATTGCAGTGAACTGGTGCTCCGTATCTTTTTCTTTAATGCTTAAATGTTGTAAGGAAAAGTTCCTTTTTTGTACATGAAATAGTGTTTCAGACACCAAATCCTGACCAATAGCACCCTTGGAGTGGCTGTCAGCTGCTCCGCCAGCAATCTTATCGACTACATTGACAACCGAGTCAATATCATGGACAGCCGCTCTTAAAACATCTGGCGACAGTGATTTTACCTGTGAAAAGTTGATCATCCACTTAAACATGTAAATTTTATTTCGGAATGAAAAACTGTACTCATGAAGGGATAGCTGGCATTCCGTGACATTATATATCAGTATGTATAAGGGAACTTCAAATTAATTGGAACAGAGTCTTAATCATATCAAGAGGTGACACTGGTAGACATTTAGATGTTGAGAGAATATACTCACAGCTAGAAGTAAACGCTGGAATGGTTGGTTTGTGTCAGATGTGTTGGGGGGGCTACTGTACTCTTCGAGTAAAGGGGAGGCTGATATCCCAGGTGTGCCGCTTGCAGTGGATTGATTTTGACATCGTGTCTGGCTATCAACTTGGTTAAATGTGACATATTCTGAAGTTGAAGTGAAGGGAGTGGAAGCGGGAGAAGCAGAAGAGAGCTGAGATTTCCGAGAACTGGAGTGCAGTTGATGTATAGTTGCTGATAGCAGTGGTTGATGCAGATTTTCTGGAGATTCCATAGCTGGAGAGCCACTTTTTTGGCTGTTAAGGATCAGAACCTGTTCCTTTTTGTGCTGAATATTTTGTTTCTGCATTTGCTGTTCGAGGTTCTGTGCCAGCGTCGTCTGGTGAGAAAATGAAGAATCGGAACCATTCCCAGTGTTATTACTGGATAAATTAGTATGTTGTGGTGCAGCAGAAAAGTTTATGCATGTTTTCTTTGCAGAATGCTGAAGCATACTAGGCCCATTCCTTTGTTCCAAACCCATTCCGGAGCTATACTGAAGTGAGCTGAAGAAACCGGGCCGTGGATTTAGAACCCTTGACTGCATGGAAGATGTAAGAGATGAACTTCCCAAACCATTTTTCACAGTTGAATTCACTGGATGAAACTGGATTTTCTCATTCCTGTTTAGAGGGGGCTGGGATATTTGGGATTGACCACTGTTCTGCAGATTAAGGTCTGATTGTTGCTGAACGGAGGTAGTGCTCTTCTTCCAAAAGCAGTTCACAAACTTAACAATAGCTTGCTGAGTCATCTGTAACTTCTCCTTGGAAGCATTTGCCATGTGATGCCGCTGTAATGAAAAAATCTGCATGCTTTTTTCTATCCAAATCACTTGCTTCTTGTACCTCATAGCTTGATCCGGGTCTGTTTCCTGAAGGATAGATCAAAGGTTTGATAATTAGCAGAAAATTCTTCTGGAAAAAAGAAAAAACTAAGGGATTTTAAGCTCAAACGCTAGTCATTCTATGGCTTCTGCGAACATGTGTGCTGCAGGAAACCAGAGCAAGTTATAAAGTACAAGAAATGAAATAGCTCATATACCATGTCACGTAATGACTTCAATTTTTTGTATAGGTATTCCATCGGTGGCCAATACTGTTGTTTAAAGTCTTGAAGCTGCATAGGAAATAAAGATATTCTAATCAGTTGCAAAAAACCATTAGAACACACAAGATTTGAGTGTCCGAGAAAGCTTTATTTTTGTCTCTCAAAGAGGGAGGGGATGGTGCTGTCGTCACCACATGACAAATTCACAGTATAATCATAAAAATTCTATCATTTTTCCAATCCAAATCCCATATGAAATTATAAATACTTCGGCAATGCAGATGCCAGATATTCCTTTGCAGAAAAACGTAATGAAAACTTCAAGAAATTAATACTTAGTTTAATCAATTAAAATTACCTTTTGATAGCCCTCATCATGCCCATCCGCTGTATTGGCAGGTTGATTTGATGATTTTGGCTCTGCTGATGCTACAGAAGATTGATAATGCATTATTATCCCCTAAAAAATTGGAAAAACTAAACAGAAGAAAATATTGATAGAGAGAAAGAAAGAAAATGTTTGCGAACTTCGTGAAAAATATTTTGAATAAGAAATTGACAGAGAGCATTTCTACAGTAAACGAAGAGATGGGGTTAGAGTAACCCAGAAAGCGAAAGCACAAGTACAAGCACAAGCCTCTTTCAAAGAAATCTGTTTTGCTTTTGAATTAAAGGAGGATCCCCTATGCTTTCAATCAACAGGTAACATCAAAGGAGGATAATCTATATGCTTTTGATAATAAACACTTTCACCTCGTTGCGGAGCATCACACTACAACACCAAAACAGTCAGATCAAGACGACAAAAAAGGCCTTGGAAAACAGAAGGAACAAGATATTCAAGTTGAATTAGATTTGGCTTTACAGGACTGTTTGTAATCACAAGCAATACAACAAGAGGAGCACCATGAAGTGATGAAATATGTAACAAATCCAGAAAACATGAGCAAAGTTTGGTTGATACCTGATGAAGACCCTGCAAATGGCCTTTGTGACTGAAAAAGCTTCTGCTGATCAACAATACTCCTCTTCTGATGAAAGGAAGCTGAAGTTTGAGATCTTGGCTGGATTCCTCCTTGCGACAAGCCACTTTGTTTTTGAGGACCCATGATCTGATGCAACTGAACTGGCTGTGTGATTTTCTGTTCAGAAGCTGTAATCCCTGGTTGTTGAATCATGTGGCTTGAACTGTGACGCAATTGCGAGTTCAAGATAACTGATTGTGGTCCAGCCATTTTTTGCTGATGCTGAATTTCAGAAACATCTCGTTGTTGGCCTAGGGGCTGCTTGAATGATGTTAAAACGTTTTGTTGGGGCATCGACCACTGTCGCTGCTCTGAAGCATCATGCTGCCTCCTGAGTTGTTGATTCTGCTGAACTAACATTGTGCTATTTGATGGCTGTGCAAACGATGATTGCTGGTATTGCGGCGATGCTGACGGTGGCTGAGAATATAGATTCTGAGTAGTCTGTGATGCAACATGCTTCTGCCACTGATGAGGTTGGCGGTTATGAATGTCATTTTGGATGACAAACCTCTTACTAGTATTCTGGACCTTATCCTTCATAACTTGATCCTGAAACTCCTGCTTTTGTAATTGGTACATCAGCTTCTGATCTGAAGACTGGCTTCCTGGCACCTCACTCTGAAAATTAGGAGACATATTTGGTTGCGTATTTTGTTCAACCGAATTATTACCAACCAAATACTGGGAAAATTGTTCTAAAGCACTTGTCTCCGAGCTTTGACCAGCATCATTTACAATTGAGGTCTGGCCTGGACCTGTGACAGAAGAGAGTAGGTTAAATCAATAGTTTTAGTTCCTTCAAATCAATCTCATTTATGTACAGAAAAGTAGTGCCTAAAAATTCTGTAGCTTCTAGAGCGAAGAACAGTGCAGTCTGCCCTTCTTCAGGAATTTTGCATTTCTGCAAAATGAATGGCAGACGCAAAATTGTTGCGTGCTGTTACCCAAGATTTTTGGAACTGTAACTTGTCATCTTGTTTCTACTTGTTCATTTCAAAACCACTGTAATTCTCATGCTTTCTGCTGGCATAATAACACTGTATTGGGTAATGAGTCCGACTCCATAAAAAAGCTGACCTGAGGGATTTTTACCTGTTGTCTGGGAAGCTTCAGATTTTACGGTACCAGCAAATGAGCCCATCTTCTTGCCTATTGTATATGCATAACTTCCCTGAGAAACACAGAAGAGATCACGAATGAACAATTGAGACATACAGTAAAAATCATATTAAATAACTAATAGGTAAGTTGACAGCAAAATGTAAACAAAATAGCAGCTAATTTCTGTATCTATGGAATCATATTTCAATAGTCAGGTTAAACAACTCAAGGGATACAAGAAATGGAAAAGAAGCTGTGGAAGATTTCGACAGGTCCGAATGAATATCGTTGAGATATTATCTCGGAAACAATTACTTACGAAAAAACAATCAATTAAACTGATAGAAACTGAAACATGAGGGAGATAAAAGATGACGAAATAGATATAATATGTTCTCCGTTAATGGTTTTCTGTGGATAATTGACAGCAATGGAAATTAAATAGAACATAACTGTCACCAAATCTTGGCTGGTAGAGAAAAAGATCACGGAAAAAGTTAGCAACATACTTCCGCGAGCACAGCCGGAACCGATTAGTAATCACCGTTTTGCACACAGCAGTTTGAACAAGTGGCGTATGAAACTTCATTAACATAACTACCTGTGTTGCTGAATTTCTGAATGTCTTCTCTTCAAATTGCACAGCAATGTTCGTTAGCCGATTTACAAATTCACGATCAGAAGAAGCCTGCATCTGGTAGTGGTCTCTCAAGTTTCCCACTCTATCATATCATAGCATGCAAGAAAACACAAACTCAATAAGGAGCTCCTTCTTTCATAACTAACATATCATGAAAGTTTATAACATTTGAGATGAGTATACAGCAACCTTGTCAGAGTTACAATAATTCGAAACACATTAGTGTTTTATATCAAACCTAGGACAGAAACTGGGAAGGAGAAGAGATCCAGAAGGGAGCTTCCACGAAAGCAAAGACGTTGATCTTAACATTCCTTAAATTTCTTTGGGAATTTTGATAACTCAGCATGCAGGTGTTGACATATCAGTGCTAATTTTCAGTAAAAAATTGGCTAGATTGACCAGATGTTTTCGTTTACGCCATGTCTATCATGACCAGATGCTTCAACATCTGATCGTGGCCTCCACCGGACGTTTGACCAGGTGTCATACATATCAATAACTCACATTAAAATAAATTTCCAAGCAAACGACATGAGATAATGACACTGTCAACTGCTAGACAATAAACCAGAACTCACTTCTTATTATCCTAATCCCCACAAGATGTAAAACAAGAAGACATCAAAATATATACCCTATTCATAAAATATAAAAAATATAATCAATAAAATTACAAAGAAAAAAAAAACGTACATTTTTTCGACAACTTTCTTTCTAACTTCAGATGTCAATTCTGCTCTCCAATCCTGTCCTTGACTTGTCATCCTCTCAACTTTTATACCTTGAAAACTTTTGTCCTCCGTCATGCCAGAAAACCCCACCAAGAGAACCTGAGAAGAAACACAAATATATACATGAGATAAAATAACAACAGATTCAAAACAAGAGAGGGGACAAAAAACAACAACAACCAGTCTAGATAACAGGAAAAAAAAATACAGAAAAAACCCTTACAGATGGTTTTGGAAGGGAAACAAAAGATGGTACCTTTTGATCTTTGAAGCGGAGGCTGAGTGAGAGGATTCGTTGTGCATATAAGTTTGCTTTTGATTGGACTTTTCTTTTCAGGATTTTAGAGGAGAGTCGGAGCGACTGATTTGTCAGGAAAATCTGTAGGGTTTGGGATTCGTTACGTGAAGACGCACAGAGTGTGTAGTATTTATGAGAGAAACGCTCGTTGCTTCGGGCGTGCACGTTATGCGAACACCAAATAGGGTTGGTGCCTTTCGATTTAGTAGTAGGTGAAGGGAAAAGCCCAAAGAATCTTTTACTATAATATTAGAATTGATTTGGACCCGACCCGGTAAAAGATCGGGCTATTAGGTTATCGGGACATCACAAATGGGTTTTTTTATTAAAATAAAATTGTTTTATTATTAAAAAAATAATTTTAATTTAGCTGAGTTTGAATAAATGATATAAAAACCAGATAAATAAAAAATATATTTGGGGATGGCGGTACATTGATCAGGATTTATGAATAATAATAATAATTATTTGGATGTCTCATCTTTTGAAAAACATATTTTATGGGTTCAGATGAACGAGTAAAATCCTGGTTGTCCCAGACTTTTATAAGAGATGTATGCCCTGACTCGAATTCAAAATTTATAGTATAAATCACAAGTTCTTTATCATCACATCACATCACACACTGTAAGAGCGAAAAGCCATAAGTTGAGTGCTGCTTAAATTTATATTTCATAGATGACCACAAGATAATAATGGGAAACCTACAAGGGCTCGCACTTTGAGCATTGAATTAATTAGAATAAAAAATGTATAATATTTCAGAATTTTTCTCATTAATTAATCAAGTTCGTGTAATCTTTACTCGGCAGAATTAAGAGTCGGACTAATTTTCCCTTAATAACAAGTCAACTCTTTTAGTCAATTAGTTATTATTTGACTAGTTCATTGTTTGCCAAGTTTTGCTCTTCTCAAATCATCAAAACGTCAAGATCAAAGCAATATCAGATTCTCAGAAAAGGAAAAACCACAGCTGAAAGGAAGGGACAAAGCTTTTGGAGAAGGAAATTGTGTGTTCCAATTACAAATCACTAACAAATTAAGTTATCATAAAAGATACAAGAGATGGACCAGACTGCCATGGCTAGCTAGGGGGGGTCCTAGCTAGTTCGTGCAATCTCGAAAACAGTGGCCTTTGAACTGAAATAACAAGGGAAAGTAGCATTGAAGAAGGTATATAACTTACTTAAGATGCACGAAATTATGCTTATTAATGACAAGAAAAATGGCTAATTAAAGTTTAAGTGACAGCTCAAGTCTTGGCCCTTCTTCTTCCTTCTGATTCTTTGAAATGCTAGATCCCCCGATAGGGTTGCCATTTGTAAAGATACTGCTATGCATAGATTGAAGCCCTCGCATATGGCCGGAAAATCTAGGTTGATGGTTCATAATATGCGGCGTCGACGCCCCCCCGTAATGGCCACCCTGCCCAAAACCACCGCGGAACCAGTGGTTGTAGGGTTTATGAATCATAGAGCTCATATCAAACCCTAGGTTTTTGCCAAGATAAGAGTAATGCACAGGAGGAGACCTCATCATTGCCATGTCCCACAACGGGTACGGCACATAAGTCATCACATGCTCACCCAGCAATTTGTCTCTCTTCTCCATAGCTCTCTCGCGTTTATGGGCATTTTGATGGCCTCCTAGGGCTTGCGAAGTGGTGAACTTATTTTTGCAGTACTTGCATCTGAACATTCTCCTCTCTCCGCTTGAATTTCCCTCGAAGAAATCCATTAAATTTAGATCAAGTTTTGATCTTTTACTGTTCATGTTTTCTGCAGCACTGTTTTGCTCCATGGAAGACATCGATCACTAGGGTTTTGTGATAATGCAGTGAATTTGCTCTTGTGGGGTTGAAAGAGAAGAGGGTGTGTGGTATATAACGAGGAAGAACTGGTTTCATATCGTCCATGCATGGAAAGATATCCCATATTCCATGTATCAGTATGGAGCAGAAATGGCAAGGATGTAATGAATAGTTTTGACCTTTGACTTCTTGTGTCGTTCATGTTTAATTTTAATTTTAGGGTTTCCTTTTTTCCTCTCTATTGATGCCAAGGTGTTGTTTTTTTTTTTTCTTCCAATTTCAGAACTTTAATTTGAGAATCAGTTCACCTTTTCTTTTAAGGGCAGTGATTTGGTGTTGGATACATGATTAATGCCAACCTTCCTTTTGCATCATTTTATTTTATTTGACTTCAAAAATTAATTCATTTCTTGTGAAAGACTTTAAGAACTAAAGTTAATATAAAAATTATTATAAGTTAATTACCAATTCCACATCAAATTCCCATTTTCTTTTTTCCTTTTCGTTTACTTTTATCACCCTTCAAATCACATCTTAATTAAAATTAAAAGTTAAAACCATCATGTGTAAACCTATATTCAATTCCAAGCACTCATATTCAATTCTTGATTCCCATATATATATATATATATATATAAAGTTAATTTATTTTCCAAGGTTGAATATTCCTTGTTAACAAATATTTTCTGGTTTCCTTTTTCAAATCCAATCTTCCTAGGACCGGCCTTGAGAGTAATTATAACTCTATGTGAGAAACAATAATTGTAAGAAGAGTCCATTTTCACTAATTTCTGCACCCAACTATGCTTTATTCCCTAACATATATCAAATTCTGAGTTCAATTCATTGAACCATGAGAAAATCATATAATACTCATTTTATTGGATACTTAAATAAATACAAAGAGATTTAAAAAATTAATAAAAAAGGGAATTTTTGTAACTTTTTGATGGGACCAAACATCTCTAATCTTTACTGTATAATTACAACCTACAAAATGGGTTAGTTTGGAGTAATTAATCATTAGTAAAACATCATATTTTAAAGTAATTATCATTGAGAAATTTGTACGTTTACCTAATCAAATATTGGATTTGAATGCAATTAATATGAACTTGAGACCTGTTATGCGGATTGCAAACTCTTTGTCATCATGTCATACCTCTTGGAGACTAAAAAAATTATTGTTTTGGAAAGATGACTCACTTAGTTCTTGGAGTGATGAACAAAATATAGATAAGACTTTTCTTTCTTCTTTTCTTTTAATAGAGACTTGGATAAGTTTCAAGTTCATTACTATACATTATGGCATAGTATTAGTTATGGCTATATATTTAATAAGCTTTAATAAAAGTCAACTTTCCATAAAAAATATTTTCAGTTTCCTAACATCTTCAATGGTATTTGTAGTGAGATTATTCCTTGATTGAAAAAGAAAAAAAACATTTGTTAACTTACCATACACACGATTCATTGATTCTACCACCAAAACAAAGTAGTGAGATCATTAATATACCTTGACCAATATGTACCTCATTTCTTTCTTCCTTAGTCGAGTAATGAACTCGATAAATTACGGGTTGCATCAATTTTTTAATATGACATTAATTATTCAAATTTGTAAAATATTGTTTAGCTTTGTTATTAAATCTATTATTGCAACGAATCAACTTTGAAATCTCACTACCAAAAAACAGGCGATTAGCAAAGGATTTCTGCAATAGAAAATTTTCGTTTCAAATTTTGCAACGGATTAGCATTGGAATATATCTAGCATGACCAAGTCCTTATCTAGTCCTTGTTTAAATTTAATCGCATGAACATGACCAAGTCAACTTTATGGTTCAAGAGCAACCTAACCAACCGGTAAAAAAATTCCAAGAATAAATTAAAAAAAAAAATGACAACAAAAAACCTCCTAACTCAGCTTCTTGCCCAGCCTGGGTGTTAAATTAAGATAAATAGGAGTCTTCTCTACATAGTCTAGTTGACTTAACCAGTCCAAAATCAACCTAATTCATCAATAAAAAAGATTGAGGATAAAGTTGGCAAAAAAAGAATGAAATTGACTGAATAAAAAATCTCTTGACTCAACTCCTTACCTAGTTTAGGTTGAAAATAAATTATATGGGACTTGGGTCAATGTGATCTAATTGACTTGACAAATTCAAAAATTACCCGAATGACCGTTAAAAAACATGAGGACAAAATTAAGGAAAAAATTGATCAAATCAAAAGAAAAGAAAAAACAATAAGGGGAAAATAAGGATAAAATGGAGGGGCATCTTATTTATTGTTCATATAAAAAATAAAGCAGGTGCATTGCATATGAGTTGTTTTATTACAAAGAAGAATATTTTTCCTCCTTTAGTGGTAACTAGTTAGTTTTTTTTAGCACTATTACAATAAATGTTTTGGTAGTGTTATTAAACTTAGTTTAATATGGCAAGTGAACTTGGTGATTCACCAAAATAGCCCTTAAACCAGGTTGGGTTACAAATAAAATCGAATGAGAATTGATACGTTGTGACCTAGTTGACTAGTGAGTCCACTAATGACTTGATCAACCTGGTCAAAATCTAATTTACCTTTTTTAATAAGATTTTCTTTTAAAAGATTGTATCATTTTATTTTATTTTAATTGTTAAAACAATGTTGTTTAAGACTTATTCGAGTTAACTCGTCTAGCACATGGCTTGAACCATGACAATGATTAGGTTTAAAGACCTTGCTTTTTAAAGTCTATTTTTTATTTAATAACTCAATAATAAAACAAACATTCATAAAAGAAAACATATAAAATTATGAAGGAGAAATGTTTAATTATAGAGGATAAATGTTATTTTCTTCGTAAAGCTTTTTTCTTACTAATGTGTTTTTTTTGTTATGATAACAAAATATTTTTCTTATTAGCATTGTAATTCATTGACTAAAAAGCAATAACAATTTTTTTTTATATACAAACTACAATGATATGAACTAAAAAAAGGAAAAAAATGATATATTTAATAAAAAAAACCTAATCTTTAATGTTTTTCATTTTATTTTTATTTTGAAATAAATAAGAAGAATGTTTTTCAAGCAAAAACTTATTATAATTTTGGAAGTAAGTTACAATAAAAAAATAAAAAAATCATCAATCTAGTCATTTTTACGTACTTACACAAAATAACTTCAAAATAATAAATTGAGAGAATTATATGAAAAAGTATAGTAAAGAAAATAGATATTCTCTCATCATCAAATTTGAATGTCAAAATATAGCTCATTGACTGTTTTATCTCTCCTCTCTATTTTTCAGCACCATCTCTCCTTTCAAAATCCAGAAATCAAACTGTAAAACAAATAAAATTTTAGTGTTAAAAAGTGAAGCCCATAAAAAACAAATATGAAAAATGAAAAAGTACAAAGCTATAGGGACTAAACTATTTATTTATTTATTGTAAAAAAAGAGCTTAGTTCTTTTCTCGTGTTAAAGTTGGTCTTTTTTTTTATATTGATAAAATTAGATCCTATTTTTTAAAATAAAATACTAATTTAATGGCAAGATATTGTTTTACAATGCAAGTATAATTTAACATATTAATCAAAATAAATTGTAGGGCTTTAAACTATATGAAAACAATGTAAAAGAATAAAATTTAAAAAAATATTGGTGATATCTTTTTAGGGAAAAAAAAACATATAACCAGCCAAGCACATAGAGGCACAAGAAAATCAATAATACAAGGCGATGTTCTTTAGTAAATTTTTCTATTATTTCCTCAAACCAAGTATTTTTCTTTGAATGATTTTTCTCAATGAGTTCAGGAAAATTAAATTCATGATCCATAGTAGTTATTAGTTTGGAGGTTTCTTGCCCTCCTAATCCTGATTGCAGGATCTGGTACAGCCCAGTAATTTATTAACCCAGAACCTGACACTGACCGATCATGTCGGTGAATAACTCTGTTTTTTTTTTTAATTTTATATATATAAAAAAACCCACATGATCAAACCATCGGATCCTTGACATGCTTACTATTAACTTCAAACATTAATCCGGTGGACGCTAAAAGCTTCTAAAAACGGCTATCTGACCATTAAATTTAATACTTTTTACAAACATGCCTACCAATTAAGATTTTTAGTCCTAAACCATTTTAGTACCCTTGATAAAAAAAAGATTTCAATTAAACCCAGGCATGAAATTTTAACATGGAGAATGGGATGAGGGCACTCGTACCTAGGGACCTTTTTCCGCGAATATGACGGGTAGACTTTCTAGCCCATCCCCGTCCCATTATCCGCCAAGCATTCTTCATGGGTATTTATTGGATCGGATATGAAACGGATAGGTAGAGTTTCATACTTGAAACATCTTCAACCCTCTAAAGGCATCCAATATCCTCAGACTTGGGCACTTCATCAGGAAGTCCAGCCCGTAGACAATTTCTGTTGGGTTCAATCTAGGATTAAGCAAAGACCATGCTGATAGCAAGAATGATTGTGTAATTTTGAGACAGCAATTTCTAGTTTTGAAGATGGACACAAAACTAAGTAGTTAATTGCATCCTGATCACTCGAAAAGAGGCCAAATGCTATACCCTTTAGGGCATCTCCAGCAGAGGAGCCATCCCGGGAGCCAAAGGCATAATTTGAATTTTTTGGCTTTTTTGTGTTAATTTTTGTCTCCAGCAGAGGAGCCATCCCGGGAGCCAAAATGGCTTCTTCATCTTCGGGAGCAATCCAGGAGCCATTCCCACATATATTGTCTGCAAAGGCAAAAATAATAGAGCCGTTGAAATAGAGCCGTTGGCCATGTGCAATAAAAATCCCAGCAAAGAAATTGGAAACACAACTCATTCAACAAACGACATCAACCCAGAACTAAGCAATACCCATAAAAAAAAACCCAACGAATTCAACAATTGAACACCAGCAACCCACAGAATTAAGAAATTGAAAAAACACAGAATATTTTGCATCCAATCCGAAGAAGAATTGGCGAGAAAATACCTGCATCAAAGTTCAAAATCCAACGAGCAGATTGCATCTTCGGTTCCTGTCAAACCTTCTGCCCCAGAATCTTCGGTTTGTTTTCTGAACTTGATATATTTTTTGTCTGTACAATTAGGTTTGTTGATAAAAAAAATAGAAGTGGTCTGCCATGGGATAGGCTTGAAGGAAAAGATTGTGAATTTTGTGGAATTTTGAGGAAAAGAGGAGAGATGGTGCGATGAGAAGTGAGAAGGAGAGATGGTGCGATGAGAAGTGAGAAGGAGAGATCGGCGATGAGAAGTGAGAAAAGTGAGAAGGAGCGATGAGAAGAGAGAAAAGTGAGAAGGAGAGATCGGCGATGAGAAGTGAGAAGAGATGGAATTTTGTGGGGGGCTGCGGCGCAAATGTGAATTTTGGAGAGGTGAGCTGAAATTTTGTGGGGGGCGGCGATGAGAAGTGAGAAAGATGTAGGGTTTCGGGGGGTAGTATTTAGGAATATATAATAATAATATTTAGGAATAAAAAAAAGTGTAATTAATAATAATATTTATTAAAAAAATAATTATGAAAAAATGAAAATTTATGATTTTGTTTATCAATTAGCTTAATTACATGTTTAAATTTGCAATTAGATTTAAGAACTGTGTAAATGTATTTTTTTGAACTGTTGTGGAGGTGATTAATAATAATATTTAGGAGAAAAAAAAGAGTAATTAATAATAATATTTAGTTAATAATAATATTATTATTTTAATGTATTTTTTTTAATTTCATATTAAATCTGAAAAATTAATAATTATATTGTTGGAGGGTTTTTTAAAACTAATTATTTAATTATATAACTTACTCCTATTAATTGTATAATTAATTGCATAATTAAATTATATACAAAATAATTGCATTACATTAAAATAATAATATAAAAAAAATGGCTCTCCAAAATGCCTCTACTGCTGGAGTGCACACCAAAGCCAAAGCTATTTTTACACTATTCAAACATCCATTTTAAATATTTGGCTCTCCATTATGCCTCTAATGCTGGAGATGCTCTTAGGAGAAGATAATGAATGTAAGGACAGAAACAGCACAAAATTGCGTGTCGGAAAAAAATGTGACCTGAGAAACCTTTAAGGCAGGCAAGGTTCACAGGCATGGCAGTTCTGACACAGAAGACTGGTTTTCTACCTTCCAAACAAAGGGCTACGACTGCCTAGACACCTACTTCACCTTATTTAGATACATCTTTTACCATCCTTCAGTTTATCAGGCAATCTAATCACCTATTGTTCAGAGTTAAAAGGGATCAATCTCTAAACCAGCTACCCTATCCTGGCTGATCCACATTTCTAAGCCACATCACCAACAGTTCTTTTCCTTTTAACATTCACTTGTCGAGGAGATGCATTCTTAAAGAAACATAGAATGTCTACCATTCATAAGCTACGTTTGGCAAATGGTCAAACCCCTAACAAATTGCCACAGAAGTGATAATGTCCAGCTTCATAAATCATCTAAACAAGAATGTAAAAGAGAATATATCTTGAGTTGAAAACGAAAAAATGACTCCAAATGCACATAAACCAAACAACATGACACAATCTGCTTCTCAATAACTTACAGAACAAAATCAAAAGGTGAGCAGATTGTTTGTTGCCTACATAACTTCTCCAACGTGAGCATTGAGTCTATGATAGATGATGTGCGTGCTTCCAGATCTCACTTGTAGAACTCAAAGTCAGTGTCAGGCTTCTTCACATTGGTTCGGTAGCCTTTCTCAAAGTCCTTTGGGAGTATGACGTACCTGTTCTTGCGAACTGCATGCATGCCTGCTTCTTGGCAAATAGCTGCAATCTGTAAACAGCCATTCAATTGAAAAGTTCAATTGCAAGTGGTACTCAGAAATTTAGTCAGCGCCAAAATTAATATAGACTACTGATTGGCTTGCTTTTGAACCCATGTTCCCATTAACAATCTAAACCTCTCTCATTTCTAATCCCCACCTTATTTCACAGTGAAAACCTTCATACACAGGCCAAGGGCCCAAGGGAGAAAAACAGGCCAAAATTGAAATGTTCATAAAATACCAAATGCATATCCACAATTATCCATAATGTATGAAATGCATAACCTAATCCCCCAAATTTGCTTCATCACATTCCTTTTAATGTAATTTTCTGGTAGGATCACTAAATAATGCAAGAGTTCTATGAAGTCCAGTTACCCACATTATCACTGGTAAAAAGCATCTTATAAGAAATTAATTAACTTTACATAACAGATCCACTAAAGACAATACTGAACTTTATGACCTTATCCAGAACACAAACAAATACATAATATATAGCTTTAACTTTTTATCCAACCTCTGATTCCTACAAGCCTTTGTTTTCCTTCCCAAATAAACCAGAACCTCAATGATCATAGGATCTCCGTAGGGGAATAGCACCAAGGAAATCAGGTGAAAGAAAATATGCAAAATGTATAGGAAAGAAAATGCAGTTTGAAAAACCAGCTGCTAACAATAAATTGCAAAACCAACTAACCTCAGCAGCACTAATTTTATCGGGCCGAGACACATAATCCTCCAAGTCCACCTCATCACTTAAATTCATTTTTGCAGTGCAAACCTGCATAAAAACAAACCAACTCAAAGTAAATTTGACTAATATTGAAACACTGAATCCAGAATGCCAATACATTGTGAATAAGACGCTGTGAAACAATGATGTCAGAACATAAGAAGAGGTTCAAAGAGAATGAATCCATCAATCTTATAAAATAAGAGAAATAACAAATTGCCATTTGAAACACACAAGGAAATTACCTGGAAAACAAGCCTCTTTTGCCGTCTATCAGGCAAAGGAAATTCAATTTTCCGGTCAAGTCTTCCAGGACGCAAAAGTGCAGGGTCCAAAGTGTCAGCCCGATTAGTTGCCATTATGACCTTAACATTTACCGTCTGATCAAACCCATCCATCTATAGCAGAATTCAATCATGAACAAAAGTAGAGAATTGATCACTAAGGCAACAAACATAACATGTGTATCATAATGAAGCTATTACAGTTGGAACAAAACACCCTTTTAATTATAAAAAACACAACTTTACATGCCCGACTACTTTTTTTAGTGTGAATTATGTAAAGATTTTCATCGCACATACCTGATTCAGGAGTTCCATCAGAATACGCTGAACTTCTCTATCAGCTCCAGTTTGAGCATCAAACCTAGCAGTAGCAATAGCATCTACCTCATCAATAAAAATAATTGCTGGGGCATTCTCTTTAGCAAGACGAAAAACATCACGCACCATGCGGGGACCCTGGAAAAAAATAAGGGAAAAGACATTATATTGGGGGTGCGAATGTAGGCAATCATCACTAGTCAAGTTCTGTCCACAAAGTAAAGGTACCAAATGTCAAGAGACTAAACACCGATTCTGCTTTTAATTCTTCAGATGGATATCACATGAGATAAGAAAAAGTTATAAGGTGGATTTCTAGAGGAATGAATTGCATGATTCTATCTATATCAGAGAATGGACAACTAATTTCAGATTCTAAGAACTTTCATAAGAAGAGCTAAGACATGCAAACAAATGAAACTATTAATGATAACTCAAATTATTGAACACGACCGGGACATGCAAAACATACCTCCCCCAGATACTTCTGAACAAACTCAGAACCAACAACTCTAATAAAGGCTGCTGTAGTATGATTAGCAACGGCCTTGGCAAGCATAGTTTTTCCAGTTCCAGGAGGACCATAGAGCAAGACACCACGAGGGGGGTCGATACCAATTTGTTTGTACAGCTCATGGTGAGTTAGTGGCAACTCAACTGCCTCACGAATTTCCTGCTTTTGAATGTCACATCCTCCGATGTCCTGGCAATATCATAGAAGAATAGGAAACATGTGTCAGTTGAGATTAGATTCTTGAACTCAAACAAGAAACTAAATGACACAAAGCAATGAATATTGAACCTTAAGAGAACTCAAATCCCAACCAAAAGAAAATTTAAACTTGAAGCTTACTTTATCGAGTAACTAATATCGACGTAAGTACATAATGAACCTCCTAAACCAAATTTAAAAACCAAAATTAAAAAAATCCCAAATTCAATTAATCATCAATTTACGAATGGAAATGCCCAAATAAAAGAAACCAATTTCAAAAGTTAAACCTTATATCATATACACAAACTATCCCACCCTAGCAAACCAAAAAAACCCTTAACCCTAAATTACCAAACCCTAGCTAGTCAAATCACCAAGTTACAAATTATAAACACCCCAAATTCATAAACCCACAAAAAATCAAAATCTTATCACTTACATTATAAGTAACATCAGGTTTCTCACTCTGACTAAGCAGAGAAATACTAGAATCAGCCTCCGGAGGCAGAACATCAACAAGAGCATTAGAGTGACGATGCAACGCCACAGAAGCCGACGGCTTCAACAACTCCCTATTAATCGTACTCAAAATCCTGACATAATAATTCGAACCCGTGGTGGACCCAACAATCCCATTATTCTGATCCACCATCTCCATAAACTGCCCGATTACAAGCGGCACTGACTGGATCCGCTTCACCTCTTCCTGCGCACGGAGAAGCTCTCGCTTTAAATTCTTCTGTTCATCTTTCACATACTCTTCTTGAATTTCGATGAATTCGAGCTGCCTTTGGAGGGACTTTAAGCGACTGTAAAGATCGTCATCCTCGGCGGGAATGGTTGTTGGGTCCGGTACAAGGTCGGATCTTGGCTCCGTGGATGGGGCGGGTTTCGGGTCTAGTACCATCGTCGACATGATATTGATTAGTTGCTGTGCGGGTAAGAGCAGAGGAGAATATCAAGAGAGCGAGCTTGGGGTGCTGAGCAAGAAATCTGCGGGAGAGTTTTTATTTAGAGGGTGAAAGGAGATTTGGAAAGAGGAAGGCCTTAGATGGGCTGAAAGTTATCGGATGTTACTGGGCTTAGATGTATTTGGGCCCTTGCTTATTTATTTATTTATATTTGTGTATAGTGTTTCGCATTGCGAAGAAGATTGAAATGGTTTTTATTTTATTTTATTAATATATTAAAATTAAAATAAAATATTTGTTTTTTTCATATTTATACTATAATAATTGATATTTTGAAGCTCGAATCACTATTACAAAATATAATAAAATAAAATGAGGCTTCATTTTTCATATAAATCATATATTTTTTTCATTTTAATTATTAAAACAATTAATTGTAACCTCATCCTTCCAAATTAATTATTATGATTGATTATGCGTGGTATTATTATATTTATATAAATATATATTTATTTTTAATAAATATTTAATTTATCTTTAATAATTATATAATATTGTATTAATAAATCTAATATTTGATTTATAAATTTAGAGTAAAGATTAAATTCATGGAATAAAAGTATTTTGTAAATGAAATTATAAAATTGTTATAATTATATGATTCTTATTGCATCAAAGTATTTTTCGTAAGAGAAATTACATTTGGTGTTGCCATCGGTATAATTACAGTTGGTGTTCTGTATGTGAGAGCACTGCTGATGGAGTCACCAAGAAAAACTAAATTATTGACTACAGTTTTACCGACAGGTGCTTCCCGTCCGTGTATTGGTCGGGAAACCGATTACCGATATAAATATTCGTTGATAAAACAGTTAATTTCGGTATTGTGCCTCTTATATTTTTGTAGAGATTATCTAGAAGACATAAAAATTACTTAAGTTACAAAATAAAGAGCTAATACTCCAAGCTTAGCAATCTTTCTCTCTTAAATAGAGATGACGAGTAGAGTTGCCCGCTTCGCCGGGGTTTTTTATCTATGTAGAAAATTGATTGATTCTATAAATGTTGTATTTTGTTATTTTACTATTTAATTAATATAATTGTAATTGATAAAATTTGTTAAAAATGGTTTTTTTCAACCAAAATACGATTGAATATTGCTATTGCTAAAAAACTTTCGATAAAATTTGTTAAGAAGGTCGAATGATTTATAAGAAATTTGTTGTCACTGATACTATGGTTTAAAAGAAAAAACGAAAACCCGGTTAAAAAAGAACAATTAACTTTGACACTAAAAAATCAAAAATACATGTGAAAAAAACGTTACCGTTTCTTAAAGGGAAAAAAAAAGGGTCTAAAATATAAATTTAAATTCAAAGCCAATTTTTTTTATCAGATTTATTCATCATATTATTATATTAAATATATTTAAGAATACCGATATTAATTTTTTTTTGCAAGAAATTGTATGTCAGTTTTTTTCTCTCTATATATATTTTTAGGCGATAATATTAAATAAATATTAAACACATATACTTAGTCTCACATACTATATAGTGTGATCGAAATGGGAAGTGATTTTTATATTTTTTAATTGTAGATAACCTAGGTAAATTTGTAAAAAAAAAATTTGAGTTGCTTTTTTTCCCCAGTAATATTAGATCTGACATATCATAAATAAAAATGTTGTAATTTGTTTTAAGAAACGAAATATAATTTTTTTTACGTGCTTTAATCACTTATTTGCTATCTAAAAGGAACAGTGTAGTCGAAACGGAAAGTGCCTTGTATATTTTTTAATTGTAGATAATCTAGGCAAATTTGTTTACCTTTTATTTTTTTGAGTTGTATTTTTTCCCGGGTAATATTAGATCTTAAATATGAAAATTTGTTTTTAAGAAATAAACTTCAACAAAAGAGCATAAAATTAAAATTCAAAGCCAATATTTTTTTTACTTTATAAGATTTCTTTATTATATTATTATATTAAATGTATTTAAGAATGTTGATATTAATTTTTTTCTTGCAAAAAATCCGAGGTCAATTTTTTTTTCTCTTTATATATTTTTAGGCGATAACATGCAATAAATATTAAAATATATAATAATGACTTGTCTGCCATTTAAAAGGAATAGTGTAATCGAGACAAATGTGACCTGTATCGGTTTTCTAATTGTAGGTAACCTACGTAAATTTGTCTATTTTTTGTTCTTGAGTTGTCTTTTATCCCCAATAATATTATATATAAAATGACTATTGCTATTATTGCAAGAACAATTAAAATTATAAAATTTTAACGGAAGAAAAAACACTCAAAAACATTAACAACAGAGTAAGCAAGAAAAAATAACAACTATTATTATTATTATTATTATTATTATTATTATTATTATTATTATTATATTATTATTATTATTATTATATTATTATTATTATTATTATATTATTATTATTATTATTATTATTATTATTATTATTAGGAAAAATGTAACAATTATTTGATAAGCATTACAAATTTCAATAGGGATTTAAATTATAAATGAAAAGTTGAAGGGCTGAAATGAAAATCACATTTATTATCAATTTCAATCCAAGGACAATATTGCAAAAATTCAAACCTGTGTACCGAATTTAATGACGAATTTGGACCTAATCCGGAAGAACAAAAGTTGCAGGACCGAAGTGAAAGGTGCACATTTAATTAATTTCAACCGGAGGGACCCAATTGCAGCAAATTAAAACTAATGTAACAGAAGTGAAAGGTGCAGGAAAGGAAATTGAAAGTTGAGGGACCGAATTGCAAAGGTTGAAAACACTGGGTCCTCGCCTGCACTGTTACGTGCAGGGGAGAGAGAGAAACGTTGCCGCCGTCTTCAACCGGCCGCCGCCGCGTACACGGACATCTTGTGTCAAAACGCGCCGCACCGGGAGGACGACCAACAGGATGCGTACCGGATTAGGCGCCGGTAGCTCATTTCTGGCCACCGTATCATACGGCACGCGCCACTTGAAAGGGGCGTCAGGGTGGAAATTGCCGTCCGCGTGAAACGCACGCTCCTGACAGATTTCGGAAAATATATAAATAATAATGGTTAGTTACCGTTATGTCCCTGCCCTTAAATAATCGATTTTGTCTTATCTGGGGCTAGAACCGTCTTTAGCCATTTCAAAAATATTAAAAAAGTATAACGGGGTGCGGCGGGCCGGACCGGACCGGACCGGTCCGTACGCGTGCAATGACGCCCGCACCCCTGATTCCAGCCGTTATTTACCCCTCAGCCGACCACTATTTTGTCCTATTATCAGGGCCAAAATCGCCATTACACTGTTCATAAGCGAAAAAAAAAAAAGGTGGATGAACAACCGCGACGCACGAATTGAAAATGTCCAGTCCACAGTGCACATGAGTCACAGTGCACAGTGGACGAAAACCCGAGCTGTTTTAGCTTACTTGTTAATAAGATTTATCATTAGTGGTTTGTGTGAATTATTATTGGAGATCGAACAATTAAACGACTTGTAATTTGCGACAACATAATCCTTAAAAAATTACTCAAAGTCGAAGAATATGAAATCTTCATGAAATAAATTCTTAAACAATTTTAGATATATTTCTAAAATGTAAAAAAAAACCTCTCAAGGAGGACTTTTTCAGAGCGAGATTTTCATACTTCATTTCATGGAAGTGAAGTCAATGACTACCTGTTAACCCCTGATAAATTAAGTTATATATATATATATATATATACACACACACACACACACACACACACATACACACAAACACACGATTTCGATCGCACTGCTGAAAGACAAGTGATATTATGATTTCTGCACTGTTTATGCTGTCATTCAAGATCAAGTTGTGATTTCTACTTTCTAGACAGTATTATTTAAATCTTGATTCGGAGAAAGTTTGAAGATTTAAACGAGTTTATCATTGGATAGAGCTGGGTTGCTTATGAGGTCAGCACACTAGTATCCAAAATTAGATTCAAAAGTGTCTGTCAAGATTCATTGATATTCAGAATTTTTTAAATTACAGTCTTTCTATATATATATATATATATAGTTCTGTGATTTTAGAGCTTGGAAGTATTGAGTTTTTCAATTAATGGAAATAAAGTCAATGGATTGCCAATGGAATGAAAACATATACCAACAACATCGAGGAAGCTACTGGGATACCATTGACGTCCTTTACTATTATTTTTCTCCCGGCCGGAAAACAAAACATTTGATTCTGCTCATCAGATTTTGCTGCTAACAATTAATGGCCGATCTTCTCTTCAATAAATTGGTGGAGAGTGCCAAGGCGATAGAAGGTGGTAATCTGGATGTTGCAGAGTCGCTTCTGAAGGAAATCAGATGTCTAGTTTCTACAGAACCCAACATAGCAACAAGGAAGGTCGTCAAAACCTTTGCAGAAGCTCTAGTCCGGCGAGTCAATGGATTGCATCCTCGATACCCTTTGCCACTAGTACCTTCCTCAAATCTAGAGGACTTCTACAATTATGTATTTTATCCTTTCTACTGGTTTTCTTACTTCACCACCGCGCATGCCATCCATGCCTTTCGCAGTTCTGGAAATAAACCACTCCATGTTATTGATTTCTCAGTCATGCTGTACACCTCTTTGTGGTATGATTTGATGCGAGACCTTGCGAGTCAGCCTGGTGGGCTGCCATCTTTCCGGCTGACCAGCATCGTGCCGAAACTGTCGAGGAGTTTTGACTATCTACAGCAAATACGCTGCAAACTCACTCGAGCTGCTGAGCGGCTCCGAGTTGATTTTGAGTTGAGACAAGTGGTGGCCAATAACGCGAAAGAAATCATTGAATGTTGCGAGTCTACGGTCAGAAGGACAAGGGAGGACGAGATGATAGTTGTGAGATGGTCGTTTTCACTTCACAAGCTGCTCTCACAGGAAGGTGCCCTTGAGCAGGTGCTCTCAAAGATGAATGATTTGAAACCAGATATCATGATAATCGTCGAGCAGGAAGCCGATCATAACGGGTCTGATTTCATGGACCGGTTCGTCAAGTCATTCCAGTACTACTCCACTATATTTCACTCACTGGAGGAGGACAAATTTTACCGCGATGTTGATGGGATGGAGTTGTGGAAGAGGAATTTCAGACGGCAAATTGGGAACGTGGTGGCGTGTGAGGGCATTGACAGGGTCGAGCGGCACGAGTCGTTGCATCAATGGCAAGAGCGGCTATTGCAAGCTGGGTTTCATCCAATGCAACAATGGTGGAATAACGATAGACTTATTTTCCAGCTGAAATACAGAATACAGGAGAAAGATGGACATCCCATGCTGTATCGGCACGATTGCCCACTTCTTGTCACCTCGGTCTGGAAACACTCTGACCCATCTCAGTTCAGTAATGGTGAATTCCCTCATTCCATTCTTTTCCTTTCTGTTATGTTATCCCCATACCGATGTTTATGGTCATAAGTTAGTGGTTTTAAGAAATTTGGACAATTGATGATGTCTTTGACAGGTCCTATCACATTACAAGATGTAACCATGTTCTCTCCAGATGAGAAGTCCGACTTGATGACTTCTTCTGAGTCTGAGTCCGAGGATGAACAAGCAGATTATAGGGAAGACAATATGTTGTCTCCAAGGGTAGCATTCTACGTTTCCATTTACTTTCCTCTAGTTTGCATTTTCAGTTTGAATCTTCTCGTATTTTGATGGAATGAATCCTACAGAGTCCTGTGATTTCTTTAAGCAAAATTGGTGAAGATTGGCATCGATAGCCTAATTTGATTACTCATACTTCTTGTGCTGGTAAAACAGACATTCACTGATGGAAAATTGGTGACAGTTCTACATTAATTTATGAGACTCAGTTTAATTAATCTCATACATTGAAATTTTCTGCTTCTGCTGCTGTTAATAACTGATATAATATCTATTCTTTCAGGGCCTTTTGATGAATCAGATAGCTGCTTCAGCTAATCTACATGACATATTGGAATATGTATGTCATGTACATAAGTTTCCACTGGCATTGACATGGATTTCCCATCGCGAGGAGGGTAATGCAAATTCAAATGAAAAACGTATTCTACAGATTGAGGATATGGCTTGCTATGTAAACAGTTGCTGGAAGAACAGATTTGTTGATGGATATTTGGAGTGCTATATTAAGGAAGGGCAAGGTATTGCTGGAAAAGCACTGCAATCGAATCTGCATTTTGTTCCTCGTATTTCTCAGCTGGATGTGGTCGATTATCCATTCCTTGACTATGCAAATAAGTATTCCCTTCATGCTGCTGTTGCAATCAAGCTCACTAGCGCCTGTACCAGCACCAGCATCAACGATTATGTAGTAGAATTTTTTCTCCCTCCCCACTTGAAAGAAAGTTCAGAACAACATCTTTCAATAAATGGACTCCTACGCACCTTGCAGAAGAAATGCGGCCATTTGTGGAAACTTTGGTGTATGGAAACAAATAAGCTTGATGGCTCCAGAGGAATGCTTGGTGAGGTAGGTGAGTGTAGCATCCCACCAGCAGCTTTTTCTGGGAGCTCTCAACTGGTACTGTCAGATGGTGTTCCAAGCATGAATGAAATCATGGAACTAGACATATATAACCAGACCAGTGATGGTATGGAAACACATGAGCCTCTTGAACAGGTGATTGTCTTAACTGAGTCTATATCAAAGTATTTTTGGCTATAAATAACTCCATGCTTCAGTTGGTTAATTATCCTTCTTGTCAACCTCCTGACAGGAAATCAGAGAACAATATGCAATGGCTGCGCCTGCTATAAATGCTGGAATAGAGTTGCCTAGCAATGGCAATGCTAGTGCCATCCGAAACATGCCGATTAGCAAACAACGAAAGGTGTCCAGAGTGTGGGAGGGATTTATGAAGCATGAAGGAAAACATGGTGAAGCATGGGCTATATGTAAATACTGTAATAAGCGTTATCGAGCTGAAAGCACGAGGGGGACATCAAATTTACATAAACATTTACAAAAATGCTTGTCCAAGAGACAGGGAGGAGCAGAACAGCAATCATCCCCTCTTGTTGAATCTGGTGATTTAATAACGAGTTCTGTCCAAAGAAATTTGGTGCTCGATCAAGAAGGAAGTCATCTAAACATCGCAAGAATGATGATTAAGCATGGATATCCACTGGATATGGTCCAGCATGAATTTTTCAGAACTTTTGTGGAAAATTTGCAGCCAATGTTTAAACTTCATTCAAAAGACATGGTTGAAGCTGATGTTCTTGTTGTTTATAGACAAGAGAAGGAGAAGCTCATCAAATGTTTCGATAATCTCTCTTGTCTGTTCTCTTTAACAATTGAATTGTTGTCGTCTGATGACAGAAATATGACATACTGTTGCTTGACCTTGCATTTCATTGATGATGAATGGGAGCAGAAGAAGAAGATTCTTGCTTTCAGGAATCTACAGGGAGATTATGATGCAGACACTATACAAGAAATCATTAAAAGTGTGATTATCGAGTGGAGCATCGGCAAGAACTTGCATTTCATATGGTTAAATATTGCTCCTCCGAATGATCAGATGAATGGAGAACTACAAAGCAAGCTTTCTGACCAAGACTCACTGATCAATGGGGATGCATGTTTTTTATCTTCTTATAACCAAATTGCTCACCTTCTTATTCAAGATGGACTATTCAAGATAAAGAGTGTTCTTTGTAAGATAAGAGAATCTATTGCATACTTCAATGGAACACAAGATAGAAGAGAAATGTTTCAGAAGGCAATCAATCAATTGAAGTTGCAGGACAAGCAAAAGGCCTCTCTAGATGTTCCTGGAAGATGGGATACCACCTTTTCGATGCTCGAGAATGCATTAGACTTCAGAAATGCCTTTGCTTACCTTGAACAAACTGACGGCGATTTCAGAGTGAATCCATCCGTGGAAGAGTGGAACACAGCAACGATCATACTGGACTGCTTGAAAAAGTTGATATTGCAGGAGTCCGTACGCAATGCTTCTACAGGCGTAGAATTGTATTTCCTGAACGTTTGTTGTGTCTATAAGAATTTGATACAGTGGAGGAGGAGCCAACATACATTTGTTCGCTCGATTGTAGATACAATGCTGGTGAGATTTGATGAGTTCTGGAACAAGTTTGGCTTGGCTTTGGGAATCTTAACAATTCTCAACCCATGCTTTAAACTTGATGTTGTGGAGTATGGCTACGGCCAGATTTATGGCAGGGATGCAAACTTGTTCTTGCCAGAACTCCATAACGATCTTAAAAGAGTGTACCATAGATATGCTAATGACTCCAGCAATCCGGCAGCATCCACTTCCACTCTTGCGGATGTGAATTGTTGCGCATCATTTAATCCAACTTATGAATATATGTTTCAAGGATTCAGGGTGTGGCGGAAGCATAAATATGAAAGCAATTCGCTGGATTCGCAGGATTCACAGAAGGTTGAACTTGATCAGTATTATTTAGAGCAACCTCCAGAAAACTTGAGTGAGGAATATAATGTATTGGAATGGTGGCATGCCAATGCTCCAAGGTTTCCAATACTCGGAAGAATGGCTCGTGATTTCTTTGCAATTCCTATATCAACCATTGTTTCAGAATCTTCTGCAGCTGAAGAAGCAGTGAAGATGAGCTCGACCTTTAATGACGCCCGTCCTGAAATCATTGAGGCTTTAGTCTGTGTGAGGGATTGGCTAGAGAGTCCCGAAAGGAAGTAGGCCCTCTTTTTTTTTTTTTTCCCCTCTCATTTCTGGTGCTTGCTTGCGTTTTTTTGGTTATTTAAGTAATTCTACTGTTATTTCAGTAAAATGTACCTTTAAGCTAGAAATATTTTACACATTGAATTTGTGCTGTATATTACTCTTTTCTTGGTTAATGTGGGCATGGTATTGGTTGAAATTTAGAATGGAAGAGGACTTTATTATTCAATAATTTTATATATATGTGTAATACATTCAACTCATGTAAAGTTTATATAGCAATACAAAGAAATAAAATAAAGCATATTATAATGTTTGATTAAACGATAGAGATATTTCTAATTGTCTTAATTCCTTGATACCTTTCTTTTATGGACTAGGAAATAATCAAGAATATTTACTTGTTAAGGTTGTCTTTATTGTTTAATGTGTGCATGTGCTTGTTTTGTTTAATGTGGGCTTGTTCTTCTTGTTGTATATCATGGTTGTATTTAATTGACAAATACAAAAAGGAAAAACAAAACTTGTTGATTGAAGAGGAGGTCAAAAACAAAAACATAAAATAAATCTATCTCTGCTGCAGTTTTGAAGTAAATTTTTGTACTCTCCTATGCTAAGACAGCAAGACAGCGACCAAATGTTACCTTAATGTTCTTGGTCATCATTTCCAGTCCTCCAAAATCAGAAAGCCAATGCCATAGCTGTTGTAGCACGGCATTCATCATATAGTATTCTCAGATTATCTTAAGGCAATCCCAGCCTTCTGCTAAACTAGTTGTAACCCCTCCCACCACATAGTAACCTAAGCTCATCACCAAACCTTGGGAAGGTTAAACCAGTGATTTCACCCTATTTTTCATAATACAGATATTAAACATTAAAATCTGGAGAATCCACATTTCTGATTAAACATTAAAATCTGGAGATGGAAAGAAACAGTCTCTTATTATAACCACAAGCATACGTGTTCACTTTTCACAGCTCCAAGGTCTTCATTACTAAACAGTGCAATGATGATGGATTTCATTTATTTAAATATTAGATGGAGCAGCCAGAATAAGGTGCTTCGCTCAATAAGCATCCAATTTTCCTCAAACCATTACTGTTGGAAACTTAGGCAGGGCCTCCCATGATACTTACAACACAGGAAACTAAATAAACTCCCAATCCCAAGCATCACTCGCTGGTTGGCATTGACTATTCCTCCATCCAACTCTATCACAGACTAAACTGTCTACTATGATAGTTATATGTTCACAAGAATGGATCATCAATCGACCAATAAGCGCAAGTGAATTGAACGAAGAAATGCAATTCATACACCATCTAGTATTGAACTTGTGAGAACTAACTGGAGATACAATGTATTCTTCAACATTCTCAACTTTTAAATAACAAAACATAAGTGAGCATTAAATAATATAGAAACAAGAAAAATCAAACTGAATTACATGAGAAGCAAAAGGATCAGCACTAAACCTGCAAGCGGAACCTTGATGCAAAACTCATACATTCTTCAACTTCTTCATCTTAGAAGGCGGCCAACGACCCTTCTTTCTCATCCTCCTCTTCCTAACAAGCCTGTTCCTTCGAAGCCTGATCTTTCTTGCCACTTTCATCTTCAACTTCTGCTCTTCTCTCTCCTGTAACTTTGACTCCAATGGCAACTTATCAACTGACACAACCTCCTCTTTACTTTCTACAGGAGGCTCTCTAGTCTCTGCAGGAGCTGTTCCATCAATATCGGAAGAAGCTCTCACAACAACAGCACCAATTCTGTTTCCACGAATTGGGTTTTGAAACCGTACTCCAATCCAAGTCTTAAACTTTAATTCAAAGGCTTTAACGTGAAGCGGCCAAGCGAGCAAGAAGTGAAACCAAATAAGCTTACACAAAAAAGCGCTCAAAAACAGAAATCGTAAAATGCATCGTCGATAAATCCCATATTAGAAAAAACTGCAAACATGAGACAAGTTTAGAGAATTGGGTACCTGGGGTTGCAATGAAGGCCGAAGTTGGAGATGAAAAGGGGGGAAGTGAAGAGAGAGAGGTGAGAGGGTTGAAGAGAATAAGGGACATTTTCGTTTTGATTGAAATGGAATCTGCAATCTTTTTGGTTTTGGGGGTTTCCTAGTCTACGTTGCCTGTGGCATTTCTGTGTGGTTCTTTTGTATAAGGAAAGTGAGCTGTACCTCGGCTCGCTCTCTTACCCAGACAAAAAGACTGGAGAAAAAACCTTCAGACAAGTTTCGAAACGTTTTTCAAAGGGTCCTTTGTTTTTCTCTTTTCAGTTTGTCTAAAATTACCCGGAATTTTAGAATTCAGATCAAATTGTATTTTAATTATTATTTTTAATTTCATTACCTAAACAGTTTTTGAAATTAAGTAATTTTTTGGTTAATTTTTTTCACAGATAATAATTTAGAATCATAATAGGCACCGGAAAAAAATACATAATCTCAAAGAAAAAATAGAGACAAAAATATAAATAATTTTTTTTAATCAAAAATTAGCTCATGATATTAGAATAAAAATAAATATATTTTAGAGACTAGCTTATATTTACCAAGAATATAAAATGATTTTGAATAATTTAACCTTTTAATTTCAACATCTTCTTCTTCTATTATTCAAAATATAAATCTTATTTACGTTGCTAGTTTTAAATAATGTTATCTATATTCAGATACATGTTCAAATGAATGTTTAAAATAAATTAGTGAATATAAAGACATTTGACATGGATATTAGGAGACGAATAGTTTTATTTTATTTGGCTGTTTTTAAATTAAAGGCTGAAAAAATAATTTACAATAATATAATTTATTATTTATTTAATTCAAATTTCACTCTCACCTCTCTTAAGGCCATAATTGGCATTACGTTTTAAAAACACTTTAAAAAAAATTAGAGTTTTTTTCATATTAAATTAAATTATTTTAGTATTTTTATATTATTTTAATATACTAATGTCAGAAATAATTTTTTTTTTTAAATATCATTTTGATACGTTTATGAATGAAAAATATTTTTAAAAATAACTTCAATAAGACTCTTAAAAGGCACTAATAATGATTCTATAATACAACAATATCAACGAACACTACTATTATTATTTTTACTTCGATGGCCAACATGATTTTTTATTTTAAAGAAACAGGTACAAATAAAAATAAAAATTTAAATATGATTAGCATAATCATAGGTGAAATAATGCATTTATTTTTTTTTAACAAAAAAAAAAAAAAAACAGCTGCAATAAAAATCAAACAAATTTTACTCAAGTTTTGACCAAACCAACAAAAATATTAATTTAATATCTTTTTCCAAACAAATACAGTACCAAACACACTCTTCATGTCACCAGAAACTACAGAGAAGGGAAACTAAAATGAAAGGAGAGAATAATAAGCTATCATCCACACTTAAAAAATATTAAGTTTTTTTTCGTTTCTTTTCAAATCCATGATAAAACTAAGCAAATAATAAGCCTTCGTCACATCTGGTTCTCATGTCCAGAAGTATTTTTCAACGGCATTAAATCTAGACAGACAGGCTAAGCCTGGTTGAGCCTGCAGCAAAGAAAAATGATGGACCTTGTTAGTTGCAATTTGAGAATCACTTTCCAGCCAAGTTTTAATGTTCATGCAGACTGTGGACAAAATCTTGTTCTTGGAAATAAAAGAGAAGGCCAGTGTTTACTTCGGGAATCAATTGCTGAAGAAGATTAAAGAAAAATAAATAAATAAATAAACAGATAGCAGAGATATAAAAGCATCACACTTAAATCGAGCAAAAAGAGAGAGGAAAACTTACTTTCAGCTACGGCTGTCCAACCAATCCTTCCCACATATTAAAAACCAATCCTTCATGGACTGATGTCATCTTCATCACCTCTGATGACTTAGAGATCGCAGTTGATACTGGAATTGCTAGGAAATCACGAGCCATTTTCCCCAGTATTGGAAACTTTTGAGCATTCTGTTGCCACCAAGCTAATACGTCACCGTCCTTATCCAACTTCTCCGGAGGCTGTTCTAGATACTGATCGAGTTCATTCTGCTGTGAGTGCACCATATTGCGTTCATACTTACCCTTTTGCCACTCTTCGAAACTAATATCAGATGATGGACATAGACTCTTGTCAACCATGGCAGAAGAAGATGATCCCTGATCACCAAAGTCCTTTGCATATTTATGGTAAACACCTGTAACATTGACAAGGAATTTCGATAGGTGCAAGGAAGCATCGATTCCGTATATCTGCTGGTAGCCATACTCAACCAGTTCCAATTTAAAGGATGGGTTCAGAACTACTGAGATTCCCAAAGCCAAGCTAGCTTCACCCCAATACTTGTCAAATTTTCCCTTCATTGTATTTGCAATAGAGCAAACATATACGTGTTCACTCTGTTCCCACTTAAGCAAATTCTTATAAACATCACGAACAGAGAGGAAATAACCCTCTAAGTCTGTCGGAAAATTACTTGTTGACTTGTGGAACTCCTTCAAGCACTCACATATGGATGTTGCCTTGTTCCATTCTTCCGCAGATGGATTCACTTTGAAATCACAATCGAAATGCTCTAGGTGATTAAAAGCTTCTCTAAATTCCAATGACCTCTCAAGCATAAGAAAGGTGGTGTCCCATCTCTCGGGAACATCTTGAAATGGCATTTCCTTGCCCTGCAAACTCCCATTACGAATTGCCATCTGAAACACCTGCCTTCCAAGTGAGCTTCCGTTAACGTACTCTATACATTCTCTTATCTTATAAAGCAAACCCCTTATCTCAGAAAGTCCATCTTGAACAAGGAGACTGAGAATTTGGGCATAACTAGAAACACAGAAAAGATGTCCATGGATAGTTATATCAGAAACCTTACTTCTTAATTCTCCAATCATGTGTTCCTTTGAAGGAGTTATATCCAGGAGTATGAAGCGAACGTTCTTGTTGATTCTCCACTCTGCAAGCACACTTTTAATGAATTCATGTACAGTCCCTATATCATAATTGTACCGTAAGTTCCTGAAAGCAAGAATCTTCTTCTTCAGCTGCCATCCATCGTCAATGAAATACACGGTCAAGCAACAATAGATCATCATTCTGTCATTAGATGACCACAATTCAAGTGTTAAACTCAAGAGACAAGAAAGACTATCAAAATATTTGATGAGTTTCTCTTTCTCTTGTCTGCAAATAGCAAGGACATTGGCTTCAACGTCGTCTTTTGAATGAAGTTCAAACATGGGCTGCAAATTCTTAACAAAAATTTCAAAGCACTCGTGTTGAACCAAAAGTGAATCTGCATCATCCAAGCGACCACCTTCAATTGCCTGGGCACACTCCATCAATTTCTGAAAAAGAAGACAGGCCATCGAAAGCAACAGGATTTGTGCTACGTTCCTAATATTGCACAGCCTCCAATTCTTAACTTTGGGAATAATTGTTCGATGCCTTTTATTAATAACTCATGGCTTTAAATACTAAACAATTAGGTCGGATGGTTTAGGACTCTTATTTAGAGATTCCTATTACAATTCTAATTGGAAAATGACTGGCCCATACAAACACGTAAGCTAGGGTATGGGCCGACTGAAATAATCTTAATTAACCCGTTTCTGTTGGCTGGACTGGACTCTTGGACTGGACCCTTGACTGGCCCTTTTTTATTACACTGAGTATTCCTATTACAATTCTCATTTTCTTTCAGCTATTGATTCTATTTATACGTATTAGGGTTTTTTGTTTACGAGTCGGTCTTTTTTTCTTGGGTGATAGTGTTTTATGTTTGGTTTCTGAGAAAAAAAGTGAGAAAAATTGGCGCCAAACACCCACTAAATGAAGCGTCTCCGACCGATGGCTGAATCCCTAACTGGTAAATACACTTTATATGACATTATTTTACACTCTCTGATTCCTCTTTCTATTTCTTCTCTCTACAATAATTATAACTTATTTCACCTTGCAATAAAAAAAATCCCTGTCTGGAATCCACTCTGATTTTATCATTCCCGCTTTCTGTTTGTTGATAAAACGCAGAGAAATTGGAAGAAATCAAGGTAAAGTTCTAACCTTTTTGTTATTTGAATTATGATTGTTTCTGGTTTCAGTTTGTGTTGATTGAAAATCAAACTGGGTTTTTCTTTTTAAGATAGAAGAATTCTAGGTTCTGTTAATTTTTCAATTTTATGTGTTCAATTCGATTTTCTGGGCAGGTTCTTTATTGGTTTCCAGTGGTCTTTTTGCGTTTGGTGCCCTTTTGAGTTGGTAGATTGGGGAAGTTTTTGTTTTTTTTAGAATTAGTTTTTCGTTTGACTAGAATTGGTTGAACTGTATTAGGTTTTTGATTGATCGGGCTGTTAGGAAATGTGATCTCTTTTTTATCTGAGTTGATTTTTTAAGCTGCTGTGTTGGCGAGGAGCCATGTAGTAGAAGCTTGGCATGGTGTTTGTGAAGTATCTGGAATTGGTGATTATTGGGTTTAGGATTGTTTAAATGCATTGCCGTTTTCGTTTTTTGTTAGGAGTGTTTAGAGTTAAGAGTCAGTGGTTTTGAGTGTTTTGTTTGTTATGGAATTTGAGAAGTAACGTAGTTTTTACAGTAGTAATGGTTGAAACTTGTGATTTTATTTTTATTATTATTATTATTATTATTATTATTATTATTACGATTATTATGATTTTGCGAATGAGGCAATCTTGAAATGGTGTGTCCTGGAGGAGAGGAAAATATTGGGTGCAAATTATTTTGTCTTTGAGAATTTGAAGGTATAGATAGCTATATGCGAGCAAGAGTAGGAGGGGTACACATCACTAGTATTGCTTTCTTTCACCTAGCATTTATGGAGATTGTAAAAACAGTTAATAAACTAATCTTGTGTAGTTTAATGGGTTTTCTTTAACTGGAAATAGTTAAATCATATAGAGTGTTTGCTCTTATTTTTATTTTAGAGGGAATTGGATGGTGTGTCCGATTCAGGTATTGCAAGAACTGAAGGAGTGTAAAGAACTAGGAGGATACGAAACTTGATCATATTATTGGTTAGTTAGGTTTCTACGTTACCAGTGAAATGGCTTGTTACAGTACACTGAATGAGAATGTGATGCAGCATTTACTGTTAAACAGCTTATGTGATTAACATTCTAGTTTGTAAAATAAGTCATAATTCCTAAAATCAAGATTCTGATCCAAGATGTATTTGTAAATAGCATAGGTTCACAGTGTAAATAATTGAAAATCATATTGAATCGATTTAAAGATTATTTTTTTCTGCCATTTTTACTTTGTCTGCAGGGTCAATATTGGGATTGGGACATGTGATTGCTTGGCAGGGGATGGAACAGGAGATTAATGATACAGAAGCTGAGCTGGATTAAGCCTCCACAAAAAATTTGCAGTCAACTGAGAATAACAATACAGAAACTGAGAATCCTATTGAAGCATCGACTGAGTTACAGTCTGAAACAAACAACATTGGAGATGGAAATCATGCAGATGCATTAACTAAAAGTCAATCATCCAGAAAACGAACCCCCAAGTCATTGATGGTGAAATCTAAAGCCATAGAGAATGTATTTGTATTTGATTTGTTATTTAAAAGTTTGTATTTGAAATTTAACTCCCTCGTTACTAGTACGAGATTCATAAATCGGTTGTATTGTTGTATTAATACATGAGTGAGATAATTTTTTAATTGTTTTTTTTTTCCTGATGATGTTAAAAATTTGTCACGTGTTCTTAATATTTTATTTGTTTTGTGCTCTTGTTAATAATTTTGAATGTGTTATGCATATTTTTATTATTTCCTTCACCGTTTCATAATTTTTCATTGTTGTTACACAAGTTTGATTATTGTTTTTTACTGGTTGTCAATTTGTTTCTGGCAATTGTGACAAAAATATAGTGTTCACTCACATGTTTTGCTTAAATGAAATGGTAAAAATGTGTAGAAAATTTGAATTATTGTTGGGTAAATGACAAGAAAATAATGCATTTCAATGAATTCTACAATAATGACAAAAAATTAAATGAAATGGCACAAATGTGCAGAAAATTTGGATTTAGTTTGTGATGAAATTGCAAGTAGTTTGATGAGAGAATAAAAACAAGTGTTTAATTTACTTCAATCAATTGAAGTTGCAATTATTTACCATCTAATTCTAATAGGATAAACTATAAGATTTGTATAATTTGTACAATTGAACATCTTGTGAACAGAAAGACTAATCAACTGTGGAAGAAAACTTGCATTGAGTTGCCCAAGTACTTAATTTTTATCAGGGTAAAACTGAAATCCCCTGCTAAATATTCTTAAAGTGGTTCCTTAACTTTTGTTAGTTATTCCAATTTGCTATCCACAAAGTCATAAACTGACGGGGAAAAGCTAATGTGGCCGATGCATCAGTCACATCAGTTTTTGTTGTTAGTTTGTGGATGGTAAACTCATGATGCAAGTTCATTTAGGGGAAAAAAAAATACTTGAGGGCAGTAAAAATAAAATATTTTGAAGTTGAAAAACTTCTTTAATTTGAGCCTTTTCATTTAGCCTTCATATATTCGTACAGTATAAATTTGCATGGCATTACTTTCATGCACTTGTGCGTTTCAAAGGTGTCTGGACATTAGAAGCAGATCATCTCAATTGCTTACAATGTGTTCTGATTAGTAGATGGTCGCATATAAAAGTCAGCCCTAACGTTCCATACAATTAAATATTAAATGTTTTTGATAGAAGAGAAATGTTTCAGAAGGCAATCAATCAATTGAAGTTGCAGGACAAGCAAAAGGCCTCTCTAGATGTTCCTGGAAGATGCGATACCACCTTTTCGATGCTCGAGAATGCATTAGACTTCAGAAATGCCTTTGCTTACCTTGAACAAACTGACGGCGATTTCAGAGTGAATCCATCCGTGGAAGAGTGGAACACAGCAACGATCATACTGGACTGCTTGAAAAAGTTGATATTGCAGGAGTCCGTACAATGCTTCTACAGGCGTAGAATTGTATTTCCTGAACGTTTGTGGTGTCTATAAGAATTTGATACAGTGGAGGAGGAGCCAACATACATTTGTTCGCTCGATTGCAGTTAGAATGCTGGTTAGATTTGATGAGTTCTGGAACAAGTTTGGCTTGGCTTTGGGAATCTTAACAATTCTCAACCCATGCTTTAAACTTGATGTTGTGGAGTATGGCTACGGCCAGATTTATGGCAGTGATGCCAACTTGTTCTTGCCAGAACTCCATAACGATCTTAAAAGGGTGTACCATAGATATGCTAATGACTCCAGCAATCCGACAGCATCCACTTCCACTCTTGCGGATGTGAATTGTTGCGCATCATTTAATCCAACTTATGAATATATGTTTCAAGGATTCAGGGTGTGGCGGAAGCATAAATATGAAAGCAATTCGCTGGATTCGCAGAAGGTTGAACTTGATCAGTATTATTTAGAGCAACCTCCAGAAAACTTGAGTGAGGATTATAATGTATTGGAATGGTGGCATGCCAATGCTCCAAAGTTTCCAATACTCGGAAGAATGGCTCGTGATTTCTTTGCAATTCCTATATCAACCATTGTTTCAGAATCTTCTGCAGCTGAAGAAGCAGTGAAGATGAGCTCCACCTTTAATGACGCCCGTCCTGAAATCATTGAGGCTTTAGTCTGTGTGAGGGATTGGCTGGAGAGTCCCGAAAAGAAGTAGGTCCTCTTTTTTTAAAAAAGAAAAAAAACTCTCACATCTGGTGCTTGCTTGCGTTTTTTTGGTTATTCAAGTAATTCTACTGTTATTTCAAGTAAACTGTACCTTTAAGCTAGAGATGTTTTACACATTGAATTTTTGCTGTATATTACTCTTTTCTTGGTTAATGTGGGCATGGTATTCGTTGAAATTTAGAATACAAGACTTTATTATTCAATAATTTATATCTATATATATATATATATATATATATATATATATGTGTATATATATGTCTATGTATTACATTCAACTGCGGTCTTGAATGAAAACAACACGCGGTCAAACCCCTCCCACCACATAGTAACCTAAGCTCATTACCAAACCTTGGGATGGTTAAACCAGTGATTTCACCTTATTTTTCTTAATACAGCTATTAAACATTAAAATCTGGAGAATCCACAGTTCTGATTTCCTGTGTTGAGGTTCTGCTCAAGGTCATGTGACTTTAAAATTGCATCTTTTAATATTCAAATCATCTCTGCAAACCCAAGTATCACTCTCTCTATTTTGCTTAAACTTTTCAACGTTTCACATGTTCGGAAGTGTGGGTTATCACAAGGAGATGGAAAGAAACAGTCTCTTATTATAACCACAAGCATACGTGTTCACTTGTTGACAGCTCCAAGGTCTTCATTACTAAACAGTGCAATGATGATGGATTTCATTTATTTAAATATTAGATGGAACAGCCAGAATAAAGTACTTCGCTCAATAAGAATCCAATTTTCCTCAAACCATTACTGTTGGAAACTTAGGCAGGGCCTCCCATGATACCTACAACACAGGAAACTAAATAAACTCCTAATCCCAAGCATCACTCGCTGGTTGGCATTGACTATTCCTCCTTCCAACTCTATCACAGACTAAACTGTCTGCTATGATAGTTATATGTTCACAAGAATCGACCAATTAGTGCAAATGAATAGAACGAAGAAATGCAATTCTTACACCATCTAGTATTGAACTTGTGAGAACTAACTGGAGATACAATGTATTCTTCAACATTCTCAACTTTTAAAATAACAAAACATAAGTGAGCATTAAATAATATAGAAACTAGAAAAATCAAACTGAATTACATGAGAAGCAAAAGGATCAGCACTAAACCTGCAAGCAGAACCTTGAGGCAAAACTCATACATTCTTCAACTTCTTCATCTTAGAAGGCGGCCAACGACCCTTCTTTCTCATCCTCCTCTTCCTAACAAGCCTGTTCCTTCGAAGCCTGATCTTTCTTGCCAATTTCATCTTCAACTTCTGCTCTTCTCTCTCCTGTAACTTTGACTCCAATGGCAACTTATCAACTGACACAACCTCCTCTTTACTTTCTACAGGAGGCTCTCTAGTCTCTGTAGGAGCTGTTCCATCAATATCGGAAGAAGCTCTCACAACAACAGCACCAATTCTGTTTCCACGAATTGGGTTTTGAAACCGTACTCCATTCCAAGTCTTAAACTTTAATTCAAAGGCTTTCACGTGAAGCCTGGAAACTAAAAAATGACACAAAATTCAGATATGGGTCTTGAAGACTAAATTCAAGCGAAAGATGAAATATTTCGTAATTTTAAGCACAACCCAGATTCAATTATCGGTTACAGCAGCAAAATAAACAAACTTTATACTAACTAATATAGAAAGCACGAGCACAAAATTCAGATATGAGCCTTTAAGACTTTAATCCAAGAGAAAGATCAAATATTTAGAAATTTCCAGCAAAACCCACATTGAATCGGTGGTTATAACAGGAAAAGAACACTCTTCCGAGAACTAATATAGAAAGCACCAACATCCAAGAACTGGTTAAACTTAGGAAGCAAGTGTTTGATGAAACGGCCAAGCGAGCAGGAAGTGAAACCAAATAAGCTTATACAAAAAAGCGCTCAAAAACAGAAATCCTAAAATGCATCGTCGATAAAGCCCATATTAGAAAAAACTGCAAACATGAGACAAGTTTAGAAAATTGGGTACCTGGGGTTGCAATGAAGGCCAGAGTGGGAGATGAAAAGGGCGGAAGTGAAGAGAGAGAGGTGAGAGGGTTGAAGAGAAGAAGGGACATTTTCGTTTTGATTGAAATGAAATCTGCAATCTTTTTGGTTTTGGGGGTTTCCTAGTTTACGTTGCCTGTGGCATTTCTGTGTGGTTCTTTTGGATAAGGAAAGTGAGCTCTACCTCGGTTTGCTCTGCTCTCTCACCCAGACAAAAAGGCTGGAAAAACACCCTTCTGAAAAGTTTCGAAACGTTTTTCAAATGGTCCTTTGTTTTTCCCTTTTCAATTTGGCTAAATTGTTAAATTACCCTGAATTTTAAAATTCACATCAACTTGTATTGTAATTATTATTTTTAATTTCATTACCTAAACTGTTTTTGAAATTAAATAATTTTTTGATTAATGTTTTTCACATATAATAATTTAGAATCATAATAGGCACCGGAAAAAAATACATAATCTCAAAGAAAAAATAGAGAGAAATTTAAATAAATAATTGTTTTTTTTTTTATCACAAACTAGTTCATGATATTAGAATAAAAAAAAATAAATTTTAGAGACTAGCCTACATTTACCAAGAATATAAAATGATTTTTAATAATTTAACCTTTTAATTTCAACATCTTCTTCTTCTATTATTCAAAATATAAATCTTATTTACGTTGATAGTTTTAAATAATGTTATTCATATTCAAATAATGTTATTTATATTCAGATATATGTTCAAATGAATGTTTAAAATAAATTAGTGACCAAATCAACTAAAATATTTAAAACATATTGATTTAATATCTTTTTCCAAGCAAATACAGTACCACACACAGTCTTCATCTCACCAGAAACTACAGAAAGAGGGGAAACAGAAATGAAAGGAGAGGACCACCTTCAGCTATCATCCACACTTAAAAACTATTTAAGTTTTTGTTTTCTTTTCAAATCCATGATAAAATTAAGCAAATAATAAGCCTTCGTCACATCTGGTTCTCATGTCCAGCAGTTTTTCTCGACAGCGTTAAATCCAGATAGGCTGAGCCTGGTTGAGCCTGCAGCAAAGAAAAATAATGGACCTTGTTAATTGCCATTTGAGAATCACTTTCCAGCCAAGTTTTAATGTTCATGCAGATTGTGGACAAAATCTTGTTCTTGGAAATAAAAGAGAAGGCCAGTGTTTACTTCGGGAATCAATTGCTGAAGAAGATTAAAGAAAAATAAATAAACAAATAGCAGAGATATAAAAGCATCACACTTAAAACGAGCAAAAAGAAAAGGATAACTTACTTTCAGTTGTCCAACCAATCCTTTCCACATATTAAAGCCTCGGCTATCTCAGGATGTACACCTTCATGGACTGATGTCATCTTCATCACCTCTGATGACTTAGAAATCACAGTTGATACTGGAATTGCTAGGAAATCACGAGCCATCTTCCCCAGTACTGGAAACTTTTGAGCATTCTGTTGCCACCAAGCTAATACGTTACCGTCCTTATCCAACTCCTCCAGAGGCTGTTTTAGATACTGACGGAGTTCATTCTGCTGTGAGTGCACCATATTGCATTCATACTTACCCTTTTGCCACTCTTTGAAACTAATATCAGATGATGGACTCTCGTCAACCATGGCAGAAGTAGATGGTCCCTGATTACCGAAGTCCTTTGTGTATTTATGGTAAACACCTGTTACATTGACAAGGAATTTCGATAGGTGCAAGGAAGCATCAGTTCCGTATATCTGCTGGTAGCCATAATCAACCAGTTCCAATTTAAAAGATGGGTTCAGAACTACTGAGATTCCCAAAGCCAAGCTAGCTTCACCCCAATACTCGTCAAATTTTCCCTTCATTCTGTTTGCTATAGAGCGGACATACACGTGTTCGCTCTGTTCCCACTTGAGCAAATTCTTATAAATATCACGAACAGAGAGAAAATAACCCTCTAAGGTTGTCGGAAAATTACTTGCTGACTTGTGCAACTCCTTCAAGCACTCACATATTGATGTCGCCTTGTTCCATTCTTCCACAGATGGGTTCACTTTGAAATCACAATCGAATTGCTCTAGGTGATTAAAAGCTTCTCTAAATTCCAATGAACTCTCAAGCATAAGAAAGGTGGTGTCCCATCTCGCGAGAACATCTTGAAATGGCATTTCCTTGCCCTGCAAACTCCCATTATTAATTGCCTCCTGGAACCTCTGCCTTCCAAGTGAGCTTCCGTTAACGTACTCTATACATTCTCTTATCTTATGAAGCAAACTCCTTATCTCAGAAAATCCATCTTGAACAAGGAGACTGAGAATTTGGGCATAACTAGAAACACAGAAAAGATGTCCATGGACAAGTGGGGCTTTATCAGAAACCTTACTTCTTAATTCTCCAATCATGTGTTCCCTTAATTCTCCAATCATGTGTTCCTTTGGAGGAGTTATATCCAGGAATATGAAGTGAATGTTCTTGTTGATTCTCCACTCTGCAAGCACACTTTTAATGAATTCATGTACAGTCCTCATGTCGTAGCTGTACTGTAAGTTCCTGAAAGCAAGAATCTTCTTCTTCAGCTGCCATCTATCGTCAATGAAGTGCACAGTCAAGCAACAATAGGTCATCATTTTGTCATTAGATGACCACAATTCAAGTGTTAAACTCAAGAGACAAGAGAGATTGTCAAAATATTTGATGAGTTTCTCCTTCTCTTGTCTGCATATAGCAAGGACATTGGCTTCAACATCGACTTTTGAATCAAGTTCAAACATTGGCTGCAAATTCTTAATCAAACTCAGTGGTTGCTGCTCTGCTTCGTCCTGTCTGCTTGGCGAACATTTTTCTAAGTGCTTACGCAAATTTGTAGTTCCTCTTGTGCTTTCTGCTCTATACTTCTTCTTACAATGTTTACATGTGGCCCATACTTCCCCATTTTCTTCCCGATGCTTAGAGAATTTGTCCCACACACTTGATGTCTTTCTTCGTTTATTAGTACTCTGGAGGCCACCATCTACAATGAGCGATGCATTCTCATATTTTAGAGAAGGTGCAGCTATAGCAGATTGTTCTTGGACGTCCTGTCAATAGATAGGGAAGTAGGATATTGGCAACATGAAAACCAATTCTTGTAAATGATAGTAAATTTTGATCCAATTTGTTCTTAACATAACATTAACAAGAAATGACAAAAACATGTGGTAGATAGGTGTAATAAATGAAGCAATTACAAAATTTCCATTTGAAGCATTCAACATGGTGATCTGCAGATTTAAGATAGCCTAGAAACATATTAGAAATCTCTGGAAATATAAATGCTTTAGATAGCATTTGAGAATAATTTTGATACACTGCTCTCAGTTTAGGACCAATAGTTTAGGGATTTGAAAGGCATATGACCTACCATTTTCCAAATTTCATCATTAATCTTGAATTCATATGATTTGGATTAGGTGTAAGAAACAAAATATTATGGATTAGCCATCCAGGTGGTCTACATGCATTACAAGAACTACAAGACCTATCCAAATAAAAGCTTTAACTTCGCAGACATGCATGAAAAGTGTAACTCATTCATCAAGAAAAAAAAAAGCACCTGTTGAAGAGGTTCGTGTGTTTCTCCTGCTTGATTGTTGGTTGGGTTGAATGTCATGAATTCATTTCCTCCTAAAACAGCTTCATGTGGGATGTTTGACATTCTTTCATCATCCAATCTAACTCCAAATCCACTAGCCTCATTTAGTTCTCTAACCCAAACTTTCCACGACTCTAAACAGTTCTTCTGCAAAGTACGCAAGACATTACTTATCAGAAGTTCTCGTTCTGAAGTATCTTCCATGTCTTCCGGGAGAAAAAATTCCAACACGTAATCATCCTTGCAAGAGTGGTTACTTGTTAGCCTTATAGCAAAAGAAGCATGAAAGGTTCTGTTCTTCCAGACTCTTTGGTTGTCAGGGAAGCCAGCTGGATCAAGCACGTAAATGTCATGTTGGATATGCATATTAGATTGAAGCGCTTTTCCGGCAATACCTTGTCCTTCCTCTAGACGATGATGTGCATATCCACCCACAAATTCATCCATTGACGGAATAAGTGTATAGCAAGCGCTATAATCAATACATAGAATACGTTTTTCATTTGAATTAGTATTCCATCCTCTGTTATAGGAACTCCATGTCACTGCCACCGGTAACTCATACAGATGACATAAATATTCCAAGATGTCAAATAACTTAGCTGAAGCAGCTATTCGATTCATTGTAGAGCCCTGAGAGATCAACGGCACCGATAATGGCATGAATGATTAGAATAACAAGAGAAACAAAAACAAGTGATCAATGCCAAAAACAAATTTAGAGCTGTAAATCATCTTCAATGGTATTTCTATAAATTAAACGCTCTGTCCTTTTCAATAGCAATTAGTAAATCTTTCCTTATTTTACCAGCTAAATATCAATTAGAATATTGTTTAACATCATGCAAAGATACAGGTTTTAATCTGAATTAATAAAATTGTTTCTGATGTTTACTCTAATTTATGGAACAAATCATATATGCAATCAAAACTGAAGGATTGATGAACTCCCATATCCTTGAATCAGTTCATGAAAGTCAGATTAAGCAATCAATTTAGGCATCATCTTCTTATAAAATATCCAATGATTATATTCAAATTGTTAAGAGATGAAATCCAAAACAAATAGTATTTTTCTGCAACATAAATTAGTGAACAACTTTCTGTACTCGAAATCTCGGAAGCAAAGGACGATACCTGTGTGCACCATAAATTTATGTCTTCCATTATACGAGGATCATTTTCTTCATCATCCTCGGACTCAGAGGAGCTCGCCATCTCTTCTGGGTCATCAACTCTATCTTGCATTACGCAAAGACCTGCCAACATGTTTTTCCAGTAGCCTAGAGTGAAAATACACACATCGAATTTCTTGATGGATAATTAGGATAACGAGGGAAGGATGGAAATGGATCACTCACCGCTACTGGATTGAGGTGGATCAGTGAGTTTCCATGCTGAGACTACAGCAAGCGGAATATCGTGACATAGCTCGAGATACACATCCTTCAGTACGATTCGAAATCTTTTACAAGCGAATATGAAATTCCATAAAGAATAGATTGCCTCTAGAGGAACTGGACTAAACCCAGCCTGGGATAGGCGATGTTGCCATTGATCATATGACTCCATCCGCTCGACCCGGTCAATGCCCTCACATGCCACCACATTATGAATCTGTCGCCTGAAATACGTCTCCCTAGACATAAATGTAACATCATCTTGCTCCAGTGACTCAAAAACAGTGGAGTAGTATTGCAATGATTGTTCAAGCCGATTCGAAAGATCAGGACTGTTAAGATTGGCCTCTTGTTCAGAAATTACCATAATGTCCGCTTCCAAATCCTTTACTTTTGAAAGCACTTGCTCGATTGCCCCATCCTGTGCAAGCAAATTGCGAATTGTAAAATCCCAATTCACAACCACCATCTCATCCTTCCTTTTCCTTCCGAGCTTGGAAAAACATTTGACAATATCATCTGGGCTATTGTATATCAGCTGTCTCCATTTCAGATTTACGTGCTGAATCATCTCACCCCATTCCTGAGATGATTGTTGAGAGTGATTTGACAGTTTCGGTGTGACACTGGTTATTAGTACTGATTGTAGGCCACCATACCGCCCTATGAGGTCAGGAATCATAAAAGTCCAGCGCGAAATACCTGAAATGATGGACAAGTCAATAATGTGGAGTCGTTTATTTCTGGGGTTGAATGCTTCAGCGATGACTTGTTGAGTGGTGGTTATTTTAATGAACTCTAAGAAACATGAATCCTTCGCTGGTTCGAATAGAGAAGTTGGCGAGCGTAAGGGACACAGAGGACGAATGCCATAGGCTCGGCGGACTAGAGCCTCAGCACAGTATTTCGCAACTTTCCTCGTCGATTCGCTGTCTTCTTGAGAAGCTAGAGATTGAATACTTGCCAAAAGTGAATCTGCAATATCCAAGTTACCACCTTCAATCGCCTCAGCGCACTCCATCAATCTCTGAAATTGAAGACTGGCCATCGAAAGCAACAAGATTTTATCAATGGAATCAAGGTGCAAATGACTCTTTCACTCTTCGTTTCTTATAGTCAACCCCGTTTGTTTCCAGCAAACGTTAACCTATAGTCAACCCCGTTTGTTTCCAGCAAACGTTAACCTACCCCGTTTGAATACGTTTTTTAATATCAAGTTTTTTTTTTTTTTTATAATTAAGATTCATGATTCATGATTCATGGCATCACAAACAAGTCATACATATATAGATATAATCTTCCATCCGCTGTCAACCTTAGAGCCTACTTTCGCCATTGGTAGGATAACATAAAATATGGTACACAGCAGGCTTGACATTGAAAACCAATGGTGCGCGCGCGCGCGTTACAAGGTGAAATTTGCCTATTAAATTAACATAAATACCAGGCAAAAATACCTGTCACAAATAACATTATTTTGATTGTTTCGTGTATTTACAAATAACCATCTGACTTTTGTCAAGTTATTGCAGATGCAACAAGTGTAGAGGAATTTGTTTGCAGTTTAGCGTCAAGAAGAATTGCTCCACTTGACTCTCTGAAGAGTTTTTGAGCCCAATAGCTCAGAGTTCCACAATGCTTTGACGAGTTGAAGATAATTGCATCTGGATTCCACCTTCATAGAAAAGTTCATTTCAGTGTCAGTACCCTGAAAAGAGTATTCCTTGCCATGCATGCTTGAATTTTAATTGATTATAATAGAATGAAAATTTGCTCCTATTATTGAAATTAAAAAAAAGTGGTGCATAGCTTGCCATCTATACAAAATACCGCAGAAATTGGGAAATAAAGGCCTCAAGAATTGGAATTTTCACGAGTATGAAAACACAAAAAGGATACTTCGGCCATGGCATCAAATTTACCAGGAATGATGATATGGGAATTTTGACCTCCTATTATTGCACTTTAAAAAAAAAAGTGGTGCATAGCTTGCCATCCACACAGTACCGCAGAAATGTGGACATAAAGGCCTCAAGAATTGGAATTTTAACAAGCATGAAAACACAAAAGGGATACTTCGGCCATGGCATCAAATTTACCAGGAATGATGATGAGAGGGAGTAACTTAAGATTGCCGGAGCAAGTATTGCAAACCTGTTCCTTTTCAGACCAATGAGGAGTCCGGTGTCCGTGAGCGCAGCTAAAAGACTTCCTGTGCCCGCATCATTTCCAGTCACAACATAGTCGCTCACAGAAGCCTCAAAAATAGTAAATCCCATGACTACTTGCCACATATTTTAGTCAGAGTATATTGTCAAAAGGAATATGACACACCTTTGGACAAGTGCGGGATGTGCAATCAAACTGATGAGTCGTAGAAAACTGGTTGCTGGCAGATGTAAAAACCTAGTTCAAAGAATAAAAGAGGATTAGCATTATGTTTTCCAGCTGATGAAAAATACACAAGTACAATACTGCAAAACAGAAGGAAAACAAAGCTATTGTGACAGGATGCTTACTTGAAAATCACAGTAATCAGCTGGGTGATCCAACAAATGAGAAGACCCATCACAGTTTGAGAATATACAGGATTGATTTCTCAAATTTGAAGAATAAATAGAGAAAAGCAAAATAGATAAGACCATATAGTATGATTCCAGAAAGTTCTAAGCACATCACGTTTATCATCCACATATGGCCATGCAAAGAAACATCATATAACAATTGTTTCACAGGAATAATTCACCGGAGTGATGTTAGTTTTCCTGCATGAAAAAGTTCATATAATTTTATCACTCTGCTGCCTACTCTCGATAATTACAAAGAATAAGCATCATCAAGAATTTAGCATTGGATGTTTTAGTATTACTGCCAGTATATCAACACCTCAGCTTCAAACATAATTAAACAAAAATTAGCTAAAACAATCATTAATGACCAGCCTATATCCCTTTGTACACATGATCTCAATCATCCTATGCAAATCAAAATCATATCAAAACTCTTCTTTCAAATCCCACCTGCCTAGTTGCTAATCACAAGAAGTTTAATTCCTACTGTGCAACATAAAACTTCAAGATACAGAGTTTTTTTCTTGAAAAAATACCATGCATATATTCAACAAAGAAAAATACATGCAATCGTATTCCACAAACAAAAGAAACTGTCCGGGGGGGAAAATAGCACATATATTGAAAGTTATTTAATATGAAAATTCAAATATGTTTAATCACTTAGAGAAAAAATAAATTGCTTTCATTGCTTAACTCTGATCAACCACAAATTTATTTAAACACTTATACCTAATTGATCTCAAACATCTAATGAAAATTATCACTAAGATCTAAAGTTCTTTTCCAGGTAACATACCATTAATATATCACCCAAATCCACAAACAGGTCAAAAGATCATACAAACATACATAACCGAAACAAAACTCAATGGCAATACACCCATGTTCTTTTGTTTTTATTTCTAAAAGTGGGAGTATCATCCATCGTCATACAGAAATGCACAACAACCGAGAATTTAGCAAATACAGTAGTAGCACAAGGATTATTTTCAGCAAGAATTGATGTGTGAAGAAATCTGGGGTGCTTGAAGCAAAAGAGTCACTGAAGTCATTCAAGATGATAGACATTTAAATAAGTTAATAACTTACAGGAAAGCTTGAATGACTTTCATTCTGGTAATCTATCCAACACTATATTTATGGACACATAAAAGAACTAGCATATAACCTAGAATAGGTGAATACCAGTCCCAAACAGTAACAACTACATGAAACAAAAGAAAGTGAATATTGTTAAAATAGTAACAGGATTGAAACATGAGATGTCATGTAATATTTGCATCAACAACTAGCGGCTCTGGGTATGGAAAATTTACATCACCTTTTCACCTTGGCATCATTCAGATTCACCAAGTAACCTCTTCAAACCAAGATTTTCATCTTTAGACAACAGATCTGCCACCAAGGTTCTGGTCTGGGCATCTGCATAGAATCCTCTATCAAACATTTCCTGAAAAAGTTGTTCTGCCCTTGATGCACCGTTGTTCCGGAGAAATCCTCGGACAATAACATTGTAAGTGCAATCGTCTGGTGGGCAGCCATCCCTTTCCATTTGTCTGAGAGCTTTGTATGCTTCATCTAGCAATCCCTCTCTGCAAAGTCCACTGATTATTGAAGTCCAACTTCGAACATCAGGCAGCAATCCTTTGACATAGAGTTTCAAAAACAGCTCCCTTGCATCTTCAAGCTTCCCAGATTTGCACATGGCATCGATTAAGATATTATAGATCACCAAATCAGGGTTCAAGTACCTATTTTGCATTTCCCGAAATAGTTCCAATGCCTGATCAAGGTAACCTTGTTTGCTTAAGCCGTCAACCAAAATTGAGTAAGTTACTAGATTTTGGGAGCAGCCCTGGGCATGCATATCCTTGAAAAGCTCTTTTGCTTCCAAAACTCTCCCTACTTGAAACAAGCCACTTATAAGAGTGTTGTAACTAGCATTGTTAGGAATTAAGCCTCTAAAACTCATTTCATCAAAAAGCTGTTTTTATTAAGGAAACAGATGCAGTTACACAGATTCCCAAACTGGCACCATGAATTCCAGAATTCAATACCAGAATTGATGTCTCTACGTTACAGCTATTAATCTCCGTTTCAACCATTAATTGTAATTATAAATTCCTTTACGTTACAGCTCTTTATTCCTTGTAAGTTACAATCTAGAACTGTATAAATTATAGTGCTCATATGAATAAAGTTATGTGTTTCAAATACATCAAACAGCAGTGCAGATTCTCATATGGTATCAGAGCGAAAAAATCTCTAACGAGAATTATCCAGATTTACTCACCTGTTTCTCCTCTGCCTTTTTTTTTCCCCTACCCAAATGGCCACCACCTCTGCATCCATCAAAGACTCCCCAAACGCACCCGTCATCACCATCAATGCTGCCACCACCATCAATGAAAAACTTACATCCTCTACCTTCCCCCAGTGGAGGGCTCAATTTGAAGCCTTGTTGATTGGGTACGATTTAATTGACTTTGTCACCGGTGCCAACCCATGCCCTGCAATCGATGAACAGAATTCAACTGATTCAAAAACTGCGAATTCCCACTGGATTCGCCAAGACAAACTCATCCTCCATGCTATCCTTGCCTCCACATCCACCACCATCACCCCCCTCCTTGCTGCCCACAAAACATCCCATGAAGCTTGGACAGCACTTACGCGTATGTATGCAGGCAAATCAAGGACCCGTGTTATGCAGCTCAAGGAAAATTTATCCTTAAGCACCCGTGGCTCTCGCACTGTCACAGAATTCCTTCAAGGAATCAAAGTGATTGCTGATGAACTCGCAATCATCGATCATCCCGTTTCAGACGATGATCTCACTCTCTACATCCTCAATGGACTGGGCACTGAATTCAGAGAAATTGCAGCACCCATTCGTGCCCGTGAAACCTCTCTGAACTTTGAAGAAATCCATGACCTTCTTGTCAGCCATGAGAGTTACCTTCGACGATTGGAGCTCCAATCTGCACAACCCTTCCTGCCTACTGCCAATTTTTCTCATCGACAACCATCGGCTAATCACCGTCACCGACCAGGCAACACCTCTGGTCAGTATCGTCGAACTCCCCAATTTTTTCCCAAACAGACGACATGGCGTCCGCAGCTCTCTCCTCACCACGCTCGCAGTCCACATACAAATAATAGAAATGGGGCTTTTAATTCGGGTCAAGGCAGGTATAAACCGAAATGCCAATGGTGTGATGAAATGGGTCACACGGCAAAACACTGTCCGAAAATGTCTCCGGGTGACTTTACTGCAAACTGTGCAGCTTCTCAACAAAAAAATTCCAAATGGCTAGTTGACTCCGCGACATCTCACCACATGACCACTGATCTCTCTAATCTGATGATTAATTCTGAATATGATGGTACTGATGAGGTGGTAATTGGTGATGGATCAGGTTTGCCTGTGTCTCATATTGGTTCCTTATCTCTTGAATCGCCAAATCATGTTTTTCATTTACGTGACACTCTTTGTGTTCCAGACATTCATAAAAATCTCATTTCTGTTCATCATTTTACCAAAAATAATAATGTTTCCATTGAATTTCATCCCACTTATTTTTTTGTGAAGGATCGGATCACGGGGGCGATACTACTCAAAGGCGCATGTGAAGATGGAGTGTACCCATTTCCGAACCAGTTACCACCCACCAAAAAAAATATTATTGCCTATGTTCATGAACGCACTTCAACTGATGGATGGCACAAACGTCTTGGTCATCCGTCGTCAAAATTGGTTCAGCATCTTATTCATGCTTTTTCTTTACCCACCAATAAAAATAGTCATTTTTCCTTGTGCACCTCATGTTCCCAAAATAAAGCTCATCGTCAAACCTTCAACACTCATGGTCTTACAAGCACTTCTCCACTTGAATTAATTTACACAGATGTTTGGGGTCCATCTCATGATATTGGGATTCATGGCTCAAAATATTATGTCATTTTTGTTGACCACTATACCAAGTACATTTGGTTCTATCCTATGACTCACAAATCAAATGTTCAAACAATTTTTCCGCAATTTCGTCATCTTGTGGAAAATCGCTTTAACTCCAAAATAAAGAGTCTTTATTCTGATAATGGTGGGGAATATATTGGCCTCAAAAATTATCTTTCTGTTCATGGAATCAGTCACTACACTACTGCTCCCCACACCCCACAACAAAATGGCATGTCTGAAAGGCGACATCGTCATCTTGTTGAAACTGGTCTCACTTTACTCACTGATGCTCATATGCCTCTCTCCTATTGGCCATTTGCATTCCAAACAGCTACCTACCTCATCAATCGAATGCCTACCCCCACTTTGAATAATCAATCACCATTTGAAAAATTATTCAAACAAAAACCCAACTACCTTAAACTCAAACAATTCGGCTGCCTATGCTATCCCTTAACCAAGCCCTACAATACTCATAAACTTGAGCCCAAAGCTAAACCATGCACATTTATGGGTTATAGTCTCTCCCAAAATGCATATCTATGTTTTGAGCCATGTACCCAAAAACTCATCACATCTCGGCATGTCATATTTCATGAAGGGACTTTTCCTTTTAAAAAAGACCCTAATCCATCCATCCCTTCTACATCTGCTGGACCAAATTCCTCTGTGTTGATGTCATTTTCCCCACTTTCTATCCCACAAATTGCCACCGCCACCTCTCCGGTTGTGGGTACTGAAGTCTTGACATCGCCTGCGCATGGGTCATCCCCTGAACCGTCTTCTCTCCAGGTAAGTACCTCATCCTCTTCTCCCTTGGTTCTAAATTCAAATACCTCAGTACAATTGCCTGTACCTCCTGTCTCTGAACACACTGAAATGCGAACCCACCCTATGACTACTAGGTCTATGAATAATATTTATAAACCGAAACACTCCTTTCTTGTCACCAAACATCCTCTTCCCTCTTCCCTGGAACCATCGAGTGTCACTGAAGCATTGGCTGATTCCAGATGGCGTGAAGCCATGTCCTCTGAATTAACTGCCTTAATGTGTCACAATACATGGCAATTGGTACCTCCTCCGGCTAATTGCAATATCATTGGTTGTAAGTGGGTGTTTCGGATCAAAAGACATGCAGATGGCTCTATTGATCGATTCAAAGCCAGGCTAGTGGCTAAAGGGTTCAATCAGAGACCAGGCCTGGATTACAAAGAAACATTCAGTCCTGTTGTTAAACCAGCTACCGTACGCACTATATTAACTATTGCTGTTATGCAGGGTTGGTCTCTACGCCAACTAGATGTCAATAATGCCTTTCTTCATGGGCATCTCACAGAAACAGTATATATGAAGCAACCTCCTGGTTTCAAGAATCAAGAAAAACCTGATCATGTGTGTTGTCTTACAAAGACAATATATGGCCTAAAACAAGCTCCCCGTGCTTGGTATTCTGCTCTCAAACAAGCACTCGCAACATTTGGGTTCCTTAATTCTAAATCTGACACCTCTCTGTTTGTTTTTGATGATGGCTCAACCATTGCTTACTGTTTGGTTTATGTTGATGATTTGATTCTCACAGGCAATAACTCCGTTTTTGCTACCCACATCATTGAACAACTTGGTCAGAAATTTTCAATCAAGGACTTGGGATCATTACATTTTTTTCTTGGGGTTGAAGTTATCCCTACCACAGAAGGCTTATTTCTCACTCAGCATCAGTATATCAGAGAACTTCTCGCCAAAACCAGTATGGATGGTGCTAGGGATGTCACTACTCCCCTTTCCACTTCGGTTCCTCTACAGCTGACAGATGGTTCATCGTCTGTTGATTCCACCGAATTTTGTAAAGTGATTGGCGCCTTGCAATATTTGTCTTTCACTCGTCCTGATATCAGTTTTGCGGTCAACAAACTTTCTCAATTTATGCATTGTCCAACACAGATCCACTGGACAGCGACCAAACGCCTATTGCGATACTTGAAAAATACCATCTTTCATGGAATTACTATGAAACAGAACTCCACCCCAACATTGACATGTTTCTCAGATGCTGATTGGGCTGGCAATCTGGATGATAGAAAATCAACGTCTGCTTATATCCTTTTTCTTGGTACAACACCCATCTCCTGGAGTTCTAAAAAGCAACGTGCTATAGCACGGTCTTCTACTGAAGCGGAGTATCGAGCTTTAGCAACTGCTGCATCGGAGTCTATGTGGTTACTCTCATTACTACAAGAACTGAAGTTTAAGTTATCACACAAGCCTCTGCTTTTGTGTGATAATTTAGGCGCTACTCATCTAAGTTTTAATCCCGTCCAACACTCCCGAATGAAACATATTCAGATTGACATTCACTTTGTGCGAGATTTAGTTGAGAAAAAAATTCTCACTGTTCGGCATGTTCACACTACTGACCAGCTCGCTGATCTGCTCACCAAGCCTCTCTCTCGACAGCGCACAGATTACCTACGTGACAAGATTGGCCTATCTGATGGTAGCCCGTTCTTGCGGGGGCGTATTAAGGAAACAGATGCAGTTACACAGATTCCCAAACTGGCACCATGAATTCCAGAATTCAATACCAGAATTGATGTCTCTACGTTACAGCTATTAATCTCCGTTTCAACCATTAATTGTAATTATAAATTCCTTTACGTTACAGCTCTTTATTCCTTGTAAGTTACAATCTAGAACTGTATAAATTATAGTGCTCATATGAATAAAGTTATGTGTTTCAAATACATCAAACAGCAGTGCAGATTCTCATAGTTTTGCCTCATCTATCCTCAGGGCCTTACAAGATCCATTGATTAAGATGTTGTAACTAAGAACGTCAGGTATGCATCCCTTAGTTATCATCGCATCAAATACTTTTCTAGCTTCAAAAACTCTGTTCTGCAAAAGATATCCATTCATCAATGAGCTATAAGTCACGGTATTAGGCTCCACACCCTTCTCAATCATTGTCTTGACTATTCCTTGAGCCTCTGAAATCTTGCCTTTTTTACAAAGTGTATCGACCAAAATGTTGAAGGTAACTACATCTGGCATGATGTTGAAACTCATCATTTCATTGAACAATGTTGAAGCCTCTTCCTGCTGGTCTGAATTGCATAGACCATGCATTAAGGAATTGTAAGTGACAACATTCAGTTGAATCCCTTTACTTTTCATTTCAGAGAAGATATCTAAAGCATCTTTGACTAGTCTATCCTTGCAAAGGCTATCAATAAGAGTACTGTATGTGACAACATTCGGTTGGCAACCTGCGTTGTCCATTTTCTTGAGCAACCCAACAGCAACAGGGGTTTTACCAATCTTACACAAACCTTTTATAATCGTGGTATAAGTATGTTGATTAGGTTGATAGCCCCTTTCCACCATCTCATCAAAAAATTCCACAGCACGAGTAATTTTACCCTTAATACAAAGCCCGTTAATTAAAGTAGAAAAAACCACAACATTGGGCTCATAACCAAGCTTAATGATTTTCCCTAAGACAGAGAACCCAAAATCGACACGAAGCAAGCGACAATAGCAATTAATCAAAATGCTAAAATGACACACATCACGTTCGATCTGCAGCAATTCAATTTGTTTGGACAAATAAAGCACAGTCCCATAATGTTTGATTCTAACAAGAGCGGATAAAAAATCATTAAATTCGATAAATAAATGTGTTGGACTTGACAGGAAAAAAATAGAAAGAAAATGTGACTTTTGTGCTTAAATGTTGTTTATTTGAGTTTTTATACTTTAATTTTTTTATTAATAGAGTATTTTTGTTAGCATTCATTGCTTTCTATTTTGTGTAGATTTCATAAATAAATATAGGGTTTTTTTCAAAACATTAATATGTTTATAAGTATAAAAGAAAAATAGAAGAGGATATAAATAAAATTAGAATAAACTAAGAAAAGTTTATCTAGGATTAAGGACGTAATATTAGTTGTTCTAATTAGATTAAGGACTTTATTGAGAAAATCATTTGCTATGGGACTCAATAGCAAATGGAGTAATAGTTCATATATATTTGTGATTTTGCTTTTTTTTATTTTATTTAAAAATATGAGGTATTGGATCATTGGTTCAATCTGGATTTTTTTCACTTAACCAAGTCGGTCGGGCCGGTCAAGTTTCGACACATTTGATCATGATAAACCAAATTGAACCGAACCGATATTTTATCCGGTTCAGTTAAATAAAATACTGAAACTAAATTAGAAATGAACTAGGTCACACCACATTTAACAACTATGATTGCCCAGAAGGGCTTGGATACATTGTCAACCTCATGCCAGGCCCTACTTTCATCAATGGCAGGATAACTTTAAAAAAGGTGCCTAGTTTTCGTTTTGAAGTGGAGAGAGAGAGGTGAGAGGGTTGAAGAGAAGAAGGGACATTTTCGTTTTGAATGAAATGAAATCTGCAATCTTTTTGGTTTTGGGGGTTTCCTAGTTTACGTTGCCTGTCGCATTTCTGTGTGGTTCTTTTGTATAAGGAAAGTGAGCTCTACCTCGGTTTGCTCTCTCACCCAGACAAAAAAAGGCTGGAAAAAAAAAACACTTCTGGAAAGTTTCGAAACGTTTTTCAAATGGTCCTTTGTTTTTCCCTTATCAAAAACTAGTTCATGATATTAGAATAAAATAATAAATTTCAGAGACTAGCTTACATTTACCAGGAATATAAAATGATTTTTAATAATTTAACCTTTTAATTTCAACATCTTCTTCTTCTACTATTCAAAATATAAATCTTATTTACGTTGATAGTTTTAAATAATGCTATTCATATTCAAATAATGTTATTTATATTCAGATATATGTTCAAATGAATGTTTAAAATAAATTAGTGACCAAATCAACTAAAATATTTAAAACATATTGATTTAATATCTTTTTCCAAGCAAATACAGTACCACACACAGTCTTCATCTCCCCATAAACTACAGAAAGAGGGGAAACAGAAATGAAAGGAGAGGACCACCTTCAGCTATCATCCACACTTAAAAACTATTTAAGTTTTTGTTTTCTTTTCAAATCCATGATAAAATAAGCAAATAATAAGCCTTCGTCACATCTGGTTCTTATGTCCAGCAGGATTTTTCGACAGCATTAAACCCAGATAGGCTGAGCCTGCAGCAAAGAAAAATGATGGACCTTGTTAGTTGCCATTTGAGAATCACTTTCCAGCCAAGTTTTAATGTTCATGCAGACTGTGTTTACTTCGGGAATCAATTGCTGAAGAAGATTAAAGAAAAATTAATCAATAAACAGATAGCAGAGATATAAAAGCATCACACTTAAATCAAGCAAAAAGAAAAGGAAAACTTACTTTCAGGTACGGCTATCCAACCAATCCTTCCCACATATTAAAGCCTCGGCTATCTCAGGATGTACACCGTCATGGACTGATGCCATCTTCATCACCTCTGATGACTTTGAAATCACAGTTGATACTGGAATTGCTAGGAAATCACGAGCTATCTTCCCCAGTATTGGAAACTTTTGAGCATTCTCTTGCCACCAAGCTAATACGTTACCGTCCTTATCCAACTCCTCCAGAGGAGGCTGTTTTAGATACTGATCAAGTTCATTCTGCTGTGAGTGCACCATATTGCGTTCATACTTACCCTTGCGCCACTCTTTGAAACTAATATCAGATGATGGACTCTCGTCAACCATGGCAGAAGAAGATGGTCCCTGATCACCGAAGTCTTTTGCATATTTATGGTATATACCTGTAACATCATCACGGAATTTGGAAAAGTGAAAGGAAGCATCAATTCCGTGTATCTGCTGGTAGCCATACTCAACCAGGTCCAATTTAAAGGATGGGTTCAGAACTACTGAGATTCCCAGAGCCAAGCTAGCTTCACCCCAATACTCGTCAAATTTTCCCTTCATTCTGTTTGCTATAGAGCGAACATATACGTGTTCACTCTGTTCCCACTTAAGCAAATTCTTATAAACATCACGAACAGAGAGGAAATAACCCTCTAAGGTTGTCGGAAAATTACTTGTTGACTTGTGGAACTCCTTCAAGCACTCACATACGGATGTTGCCTTGTTCCATTCTTCCGCAGATGGATTCACTTTGAAATCACAATCGAAATGCTCTAGGTGATTAAAAGCTTCTCTAAATTCCAATGACCTCTCAAGCATAAGAAAGGTGGTGTCCCATCTCGCGGGAACATCTTGAAATGGCATTTCCTTGTCCTGCAAACTCCCTTTACGAATTGCCATCTGCAACATCTGCCTTCCAAGTGAGCTTCCGTTAACATACTCTATACATTCTCTTATCTTATAAAGCAAACTCCTTATCTCAGAAAATCCATCTTGAACAAGGAGACTGAGAATTTGGGCATAACTAGAAATACAGAAAAGATGTCCATGGAGAAGTGGGGTTTTATCACAAACCTTACTTCTTAATTCTCCAATCATGTGTTCCCTTAATTCTCCAATCATGTGTTCCTTTGGAGGAGTTATATCCAGTAATATGAAGCGAACGTTCTTGTTGATTCTCCACTCTGCAAGCACACTTTTAATGACTTCATGCACAGTCCCCATGTCGTAGTTGTACCGTAAGTTCCTGAAAGCAAGAATCTTCTTCTTCAGCTGCCATCCATCGTCAATGAAGTGCACGGTCAAGCAACAATAGGTCATCATTTTGTCATTAGATGACCATAATTCAAGTGTTAAACTCAAGAAACAAAAGAGACTGTCAAAATATTTGACGAGTTTCTCCTTCTCTTGTCTGCAAATAGCAAGGGCATTGTCTTCAACATCGATTTTTGAATGAAGTTGAACCATATCCAAGGGATATCCATGATTAATAATCATTGTTTCTTGATTTATTACAGAATTCCTTTGGATGACGCTTGTGCTCGAGCCACTTGTCTCAACCAAGATCAATGGGTTCTGCTCTGCTTCGTCCTGTCTGCTTCGTGAACATTTTCTTGAGTGCTTAAGCAAATTTGAAGTTCCATTTTTGCTTTTTGCTTTATAATTCATCTTACAAAATTTACATGTGGCCCATTTTTCCCCATTTTTCACATGCTTATCGAATGTGTCCCACACAACTGATCTCTTTATTTGTTTATTAGTGCTCTGGAGGCCACCATCTACATTGAGCGATACATTCTCATCATTTAGAACAGGTGCAGCTATAGCAGATTGTTCCTGGATGTCCTGTCAATAGATAGGGAAGTAGGATATTAGCAACATGAAAACCAATTCTTGTCAATGATAGTAAATATTGATCCAATTTGTTCTTAACCTAACATTAACAAGAAATGACAAAAACATGTGGTTGATATGTGTAATAATAGAAGCAGTTACAAAATTTCCATTTGAAGAAACCAATATGGTGATCTGCAGATTTAAGATAGCCTAGAAACACATTAGAAATCTCTGGAAATATAAATGCTTTAGATAGCATTTGAGAGTGATTTTGATACACATCTCTTAGTGGCAACCGAGTCGTCTAAAAAAGCATTTGAGAGTGATTTTGATACACAACTCTTGGTTTATATGACCTACCATTTTTGAATTCTCATCATTAATCTTGAATTCATATGAAAGAAATGAAATAATAAGGATTAGCCATCCAGGTGGTCTACATGCACCACTAGACCTATCAAATAAAAATCTTAACTTCGCAGACATGCATGAAGAGTGTAACTCATTCGTCAAGAAAAAAAAGACAGGCAGTAAAGAAGAGCACCTGTTCAAGAGGCTCGTGTGTTTCTCCTGCTTGATTGCTGGTTGTCATGAATTCATTTCCTCCATCGGATGATGGCAATTGAAGAATGCTAGAAACAGCTTCCTGTGGGATGGTTGACATTCTTTCATCATCCAATCTAACTCCAGATCCACTAGCCTCATTTTGTTCCATAGCCCAAAATTTCCACGACTCTAAACAGTTCTTCTGTAAAGTACACAAGACCTTACTTATTAGACGTTCTCGTTCTGAAGTATCTTCCATGTCTTTTGGGAGAAAAAATTTCAATATGTAATCATCCTTGCAAGAGTGGGTACTTGTTAGCCTTATAGCAAAAGAGGCACATAAGCTTCTTTTCCACCATTTACTTTTGATGTTATAATCAGAGAAGCCAGCTGGATCAGGCTCATAAACGTCATGCTGAATATGAAAATTAGATTGAAGCGCTTTTCCGACAACACCTTGTCCTTCCTCGACAGTATAATGTGCATATCCATCTATATATTCATCAATTGATAGAGTAAGTGTATAGCAAGCGCTATAATCAATACGTAGAAGACGTTTTTCATTTGAATTAGTATCCCCTTCTTTGTTATAGGAAATCCATGTCCCTGCCGCTGGTAACTCATACAGATGACATATATATTCCAAGATGTCAAATAACTTAGCTGAAGCAGCTATTCGATTCATTGAAGAGTCCTGAGAGATCAACGACACCAATAATGGCATGAATGATTAAAATAACAAGAGAAACAAAAACAAGTGATCAATGCCAAAAACAAATTTAGAGCTGTGAATCATCTGCAATGGTATTTCTATAAATTAAACGTACTGTCCTTTTCAATAGCAATCAGTAAATCTTTCCGTATTTTACAAGGCACATAGCAAATAGCATTTTTCTGCAACATAAATAAGTGAACAACTTTATGTACTCTAAATCTCGGAAACAAAGAACGATACCTGTGTGCACCATAAATATCTGTCTGCCATTATACAAGGATCATTTTCTTCATCATCCTCGGACTCAGAGGACCTCGCCATCTCTTCGGAGTCATCAACTCTATCTTGCATTTTGCAAAGACCTGCCAACATGTTTTTCCAGTAGCATAGAGTGAAAATACACGCATCGAATTTCTTGATGGATAATTAGGATAACAAGAGAAGAGAAAGGAAAGGATGGAAATGGATCATTCACCGCTACTGGATTGAGGCGGATCAGTGAGTTTCCAAACTGAGCCTACAGCAAGCGGAAAACCGCGCCAACTTAGCTGGACATGCCCATCCTTCAGTTCGATTCTATGCTCTTCTACAGTGAAAAAAAAATCCCAATCAGAAATGACTTCCTGTAGAGGAACCTGACAAAACCCAGCCTGGGATAGGCGATGTTGCCATTGATCAAATGGCTCAATCCGCTCGACCCGGTCAATGCCCTCACATGCCACCACATTCCCAATCTGTCGCCTGAAATACGACGTCTGCCTTGATATATTTATATAATCCTCTTGCTCCAGTAACTCAAAAACAGCGGAGTAGTATACAATTGATTGTTCGAGCCGCTCCGAAAGATCAGGACTGTTAAAATTGGCCTCTTGTTCAGAAATTACCATGATGTCCGCTTCCAAATCCTTTACTTTTGAAAGCACTTGCTCGATTGCCCCATCCTGTGCAAGCAGTTTGCCAAGTATAAAACCCCAATTCACAACCACCATCTCATCCTTTCTTTTCCTTCTGAGCTTGGAAAAACATTTGACAATATCATCTGGGCTATTGTATTTCAGTTGTCTCCATTCCAGATCGACGTCCGGAACCCTCCCATCACATTCCTCAGATGACCGTTTCGGTGTGACACTGGTTATGAGGACTGATTGTAGGCCACCATACCGCAGTTTGAGGCGACGAATGAAAATAATCCAGCGCAAAGTACCTGACAAGATGGACAAGTCAATAATGTGGAGTCGTTTATTTCCCGGGTTCAAGGCATCGGCGATGGCATCTTCAGTGGTGGTCTGAGCAAACTCGAAGAAAGGTTTACACAGGTCGTCAAATGGTTCGAATAGAAAAGTTAGCGAGCGTGAAGGACATAGAGGACGAATTCCATAGACTCGGCGGACTAGAGCCTCAGCAAAGTATTCGACAACTTTCCTCGTCGATTTTCTGTTTTCATAAGCTATAGATGGAATACTTTGCAAAAGTGAATCTGCAACATCCAAGTTACCACCTTCAATCGCCTTAGCACACTCCATCAATCTCTGTAATGGAAGAAAGGCCATCGAAAGCAACAATATTTGATCAATGGAATCGAGGTGCTTTCCTTCTTGATAAAGAGTTGCAGGTGGTGACTCTTTCACTCTTCGTTTCTTAAAGTCAACCCCCTTTGCGTCCAGCATACGTTAACCTATAGCCAACCCCGTTTGGTTCCAGCATACGTTCTTTAATACCAAGTTGTTGTTTTTTATAATTATTATTCATGATTTTATTTATTACACTTTCATAATTAATACCAAGTCATATATTTAGTATGTTAACTCGGATGGGTTTAGGTCAGGTTTCGTTGATCGTCTTTTCATTGTCATCAGCAGAGCATTCAAGAACTTTGCATGGAGAAAATTGATTTGATGAAAAGCTAAAGAGCATAGAGAAAATGTTATCAGCATCCTGCTGGTTCTGCCTCCATCACAACCAGTAGAAGACCAGCAGACGCAGATAACAACAGCCGCAAACACCTAGGAGGAGAATGTTCATGTAATAACTTTCAAAAAAAAAATGAAATTTCCACAAAAAGGAAGTTCATGTGGCCCAGGTAGACCCAACTGGCTGAATCTATTAATCGTTTTTCCCTTCAGCCAGAATTTTGGCTGGAAACTTAGTTTAGTTTTAACTAGTTATTTGCCGTAGTGCTGGTGTAGCAAACAATTTTTATAACTGTTGAGATTAAAATATAATATTTTTACATGTAAAGTTTGATACATTGAAACAAATCAACCCATTTATAACAACAATAATATCGAAGTCTTAACTTCTAAAATTATCATCACTATTACTGCTACAACAATAAAAATTATTAAACTAAAATTATTATTATTATTCTTAATATTAATATTATTACTGCGTTGATAACAAAAAAAAACAAAAAAATAAATCAAAGACTAAAAAAAGCCTAAGAACATTAACAAAATAGAAAATAAAAAAATAAAAAAAATGATAAAACAAAAAAAAATTATTAGCTGAAACAAAATCATTTGACTTGAAAATTAAAAAAAAAATTACCGCACTACGTTGCGGGCTGAGCAAACAATTTTTGTAGTTGTTGGGATTAAAGAAACTAATAGGATTTGTTGTTCCAAAATTAAAATATAATATCTATATATACAAAATTTAATATAATAAAACAGATCACCACACCCTATTATAAAAATAACAACATCGAAGTCTTAAAATTATCATTGATATTACTATCAAAACAATAAAAAATATCAAATTATCCTGAAAGGAAAAAACTCAAAAACATTAACAAAAGAGTAAGTAAGAAAAATAACTAAA
>JAOWLH010000002.1:445000-502500 GCA_027405865.1 Salix purpurea | reverse complement strand
TGAGCTCGCTACAGTCCACAATACACATCTGAATATTTGTTATTCTTTTGATAGCACAACCGACGCATTCACAGAGACAGGCAGACACACACATTTGTATCATGTATCATGCAAATTCAGTAGTGGAACCAAGAGAAATCCTTTTTTCTTAAGTTAATTATCCATGCATCATCTTTCAATCCTGCATTACAAAATATATATTTTGTAAAATTAATGGGTTCGGTATGGGCTAGTGTTTATATATACTGGGCAAAACAAAAGAAGCCGAAATAACAATTGATTCCAAGATACTGGACAAAAGCAATGAGAAACAATGGGCAGAAACGAAAAACATGCTTAATAAATAGCACTCTGATAACAGAGCTTGTAGTGCATTAGAATTCAGACCAAGTTCATTGAACTAATCTATTCAAGTTTAAATAAACTCATGATGCTGACATGGATATTTTCATCATGTGGTTCGGCTTCAAAATATCCAACCGAGGAAGAAACAGAGTTTGCTTGACATGGATATTTTCTCTTATTCCTCATCTCTTCTTCATCAATGATACAAACTCAAATGAAGGTTTCATTATACTAAATAAACTGCATAAATCATGCAATAATCAAAAGAAAGAATCGGTTGTTGTGAAGAATAATTCACAATATTTTTTTCAACCCAAATACAAACTCTTTAGGCAGATTTTGTTGAACCCAAATACACCTCTCTTTGGAACCGAGCTTTACAATTGTCATCTGCAGGTGTTAAGAAGCCTTAAGTAGCACTAATATGTTTGAACTTATAATTATGATTGCATGGTTTTTCCCTGGTTTGAAGAATCTATTCGACTCCAACACATACACAACATATAACCAAGGCTAAAAGTTTGAAGAATGAACAATAATGATAGACATATTAGATGGATACATATATGCAAATAAGAAATTAAATTTCAAAATCTTGTAGACATAAATTATAATGTTCTGATGCCTAACTTTCCTCTTAAAATGAAGCAACTGAAATGATAAAGATCTATTTTTTTTCTCTATCTTTTCTTGGATACAATTCTAAACTATGTATTTAGGCTTCCAGAATCTGCAGGTGTTAAGAAATTTATTGGATTGAAGCCGATTGATGATGAACAAATGAAAACAACATAATATTAAATTTTCATGACAGAGGAATGCCAGATTTAAGCACCCTTATCCTGTTTTAGCTAGAATTCACTAATCCCTCAAAATCCAAAAGACACATAACATGAATCTTCAAGAATTCTATAATTGTTCATATCAAAACAATCTGGAGAATAAATACAGGGGACAAAAAACAGAGAATTGTATAAATAATGGTATATTAACAGATAATCAATCTAAAATAAGCATCATCAAAAACTGAAACTGAAAAACCATGTATTTATTCAATCATGATGAACTTTTTTCAAGAAAACTAACAACATAAGCATTCTAAAAAAATACACCATAGAAAAGCATACACATGTTTCGTATTAATGATATATAAAGCCAAAACCCAAAGTAAAATTCCTCCCAAATTCTCCAAGCCAAAACCCAAAGTAAGTAACAAAACAAATCAGATCAACCAAATACTAAAATCACCACATAGAACCCAACTCAAAATGCAACATATAAGCTTTGAAATATCAGCCTATCTTCGATAAATCTATTGTTCTAGTTTCGCAGCAATCAAGTTATAGAGTTATTATGCATAAAACAATAAACATACCAAAGAGAAAGGACCTGCCACCATAGATCCGAACAATCAATATTCTCAACTAACTAAACAAATCACATCAACAACATATAACTAAAATCACCACGTTATTAACTTCATAAACAAATCACATCCACAACATATAACTAAAATCACTACGATATTAACCTCATACAAATAGCTAAAACAATTTCAATTGCAAGATTAATACTCATCACAACAAAACACAAAACAAATCAGCAAACAAATAGCTAAAACTACAAACAACTAACCTTAGTAATTGCAGGAGCAATAGCAAGAGTGTTGCGTGAACTTGAAATCAGCAGGGGAAAACTAAAAAGAAAAGCAAGGAAGAAGAGAAAAAACCAGACAGAAAAAGTTTAGTTTTTGTTTGCAGATGAAAGGGAAATACAAAGGTAAAGAAACAACATAATATATATAGAACAAAACTGAGAAAAGAAGGCTGTAGAATTCTCTCGTAGAAATCTGTTGCACCGCCTCAGATAAAAAAAGTTAAAACAATATCATATAATCGTGTCAAATGTACACAGAGAAGCATTAAATGCGAAATGACAAATCAGCAAACTAATCAATTAAAGATAAGCAACTAAACCGAAACAGAGAAACCAAACGAACTAACCAAAAGGAACTAAAAACATAAAGTAAAAGCAAAAGACAACAATACAAACTTTAATTAACGTAAGCAGCAAACCATAATGAGGAAAAAACCGAACCGAACCGTAACCCAATCAACCCGAGATTGTTTCGAGCTGTGTTGGTAATCTGCTCCAAACCGAGAGCAAAACCCAACCGAACCGTAACCATGAGCCAAATGAAAGATCTAATCAAACCATAAAACAATTAAGCAAATAACCCATAACCCAGCACATACAATCCACAAAACCCAATCAACCCGAACACAACCCAGCAACATACCCAGAATCCAACAAATCAATAATGGAAAAACCAAAGCAATTGCACTCCAATAAATGCAATAACCGAAAACCCATTCCAGTTGAAGTGTAAATCGACAGAGAAGATGCAAGAAAAACACACAAAAAAAGGAACCCATTAACACAATGAGAGAACCCACGAAGGACTCAACAATGACCGACAGAAAATAGCTAGATTCTTACCTCGTCGAGCCGCTAATAAAAGGAATGAACCCAGACAACGAAGCAACGGCGTGTGAACCCAGATCGACCCGAAATCAACTCGTCAATCCCACAAACGCCCGACTGCCCAGCCAAAGGTCGCGCCCCTCTCTGCCGAAATAAGAAATGCAAGGCAGGAAATAAAAGAAAGGCAGCAAATGGCAAAAATAACCCGGTGGAAAATAAAGAACAGAAGGTTTTCATTAAGGGTAAAACTGTCTTGACACTGCCGCAATCCACAGTGCAATTCAGTCTACATCCACAGTGGCAGCTTAGATAGTAGTTTAATATATATATATATATATATATATATATATATATATATATAATCTTTTACATTGTTAAAAAGTGCTTGTATATAAATAAGAAAAATTATATTGTTCATGTTTTTTTTTTTAAAAAAAAAAACTTGCATTTAAAAACTGTAGTACCTCTAAAAATGTATTTTTCAAATTCAACACAAATTAAAAAAACTTTTTAAAATTTCTAAAAAACTATTTTTAAAATTTCTATATACTCACAAATTAAAGGAGAAATATTTGGACAGAAAGTTAAAGTTTCCTTTTGTACTCCAATTTTCTAGAAAATTAAAACATTAATTGATTTTTAAACAGCCTCTTCCATCCGCTGTCAACCTTAGAGCCAGGCCCAACTTTCACCATTGGCAGGTAGGATACATAAAATATGGTACCCCATGGATTAAAAAAGGCGACAGGTTTGACATTGAAAACAAATAGTGCGCGTTACAAGGTGAAATTTGACTATTAAATTAACATAAATACCAGGCAAAAATAACTGCCACAAATAACATTATTCAGATTGTTTCGTGTTTTACACATCATGTATTAATTTATTGAAAACTCACGAGGGTCATGAAAAAGATGTCAGAAACCTTTTTTGGATCCGTGAAGGAATTCTCGTCCATTATGATAGAAGAAGTAAGCACTGTTTTTGCTGATACAGACAATTGTGAGCTGAGCCCCAGTCCATCAATGGAAACTTTGAGATTCACTTTACTGTTCCCAAAATTCACAATCTGAAAAATACATTTCCCTGAAAGTAAGAACTTCGCTGAAAAAATCAAACAGAAACTCTTACAACACGGTTTTACGTGTATTCGTGTTCGCTGTCAACCAGCGGCTGCCTGTGATGTTGGGAAGACCACAAAAGTTGACTCAGTGGATTATGCCATATTTTTAAAATTGAAAAAGAATTCAAACTTGCAGCATTGACAAAAAAAAGAGGATAAAAACTTAAAATTGGTGTTTAGGGAATGATCCCTGCAAGCTATGCTGGTATTAGCATACCTTTATTTTCAGGCAAGTTTCGCCGTCTGAGTTTTGCCAAGTTATTGCAGATGCAACAAGTGTAGAGGAATTTGTTTGCAGTTTAGCGTCAAGAGAAATTGCTCCACTTGACTCTCTGAAGAGTTTTTGAGCCCAATAGCTCAGAGTTCCACAATGCTTTGACGAGTTGAAGATAATTGCATCTGGATTCCACCTTCATAGAAAAGTTCATTTCAGTGTCAGTACCCTGAAAAGAGTATTCCTTGCCATGCATGCTTGAATTTTAATTGATTATCGACGAATAGAATGAAAATTTGAACCTCCTATTATTGCAATTAAAAAAAAAAAATGGTGCATAGCTTGCCATCCACAGAGTACTACATAAATTGGGAAATAAAGGCCTCAAGAATTGGAATTTTAACGAGCATGAAAACACAAAAAGGATACTTCGGCCATGGCATCAAATTTAGCAGGAATGATGATGAGAGGGAGTAACTTAAGATTGCTGGAACAAGTATTGCAAACCTGTTCCTTTTCAGACCAATGAGGAGTCCAGTGTAAAAGACTTCCCGTGCCCGCACCATTTCCAGTCACAGCATAGTCGCTCACAGAAGCCTCAAAAATAATAAATCCCATGACACACCTTTGGACAAGTGCGGGATGTGCAATCAAACTGATGAGTCGTAGAAAACAGGTTGCTGGCAGATGTAAAACCTAGTTCAAAGAATAAAAGAGGATTAGCATTATGTTTTCCAACTGGTGAAATGTACGCCAGTACAATACTGCAAAGCAGAAGGAAAACAAAGCTATAGTGACAGGATGCTTACATGAAAATCACAGTAATCAACTGGGTGATCCAAAGAATGAGAAACCCATCACAGTTTGACATTATTTTGGTGTCAGGATAGGCACTTCTTATGGCATCATTGAACTTGAGATAATTTCCTGGTAGAAAAAAGCACACTAATTTGAATTATGAAACTGGTCTATCTTCCAGAATCTGGAGTGAAGAGTTACATTTGCAGACCTTCAGATACTTTTAGTGAAGAAAATCTTTGTCAAATTTAACTTAATATAGAAATGAGATCAGGAGACTATATCATAGCAACTCATTTTTGAAATCTCAATAATGGATCATTTGACAAACACATCTTCGTTTCAAACTTGCAAACCCAATTACCACAAGGACTCTTGGAAGAAAAATGCAAATATGAGTAATGCTGCATGAAAAACAATGTCATGTCACCTCAATAAAATAGCATCTAAATAGAGGGCTAGGAGTTCAAATTCGAAGTGCATGCTCCTTTCTTGGACTAAATACTGATTCTTTCATCTAATGTAATGAACAAATTTGTATAGGAATGTCAGAGTTCGTGTTCTATGCAAGACTAATTTGCATCTTCTCTCATTTCCCCTTTTCTACAAAATGGATCTTATCCTGCCTGCAGTAAAAAGGGAGTAAAATAATTATCCATAATACACAGGATTGATTTCTCAATTTGAAGAATAAATAGAGAAAAGCAAAATAGATAAGACCATATAGTATGATTCTAGAAAGTTCTAAGCACATCATGTTTATCGTCCACATATGACCATGCAAAGAAACATCATATATGAATTGTTTCACAGGAATAATTCACCGGAGTGATGTTAGTTTTCCTGCATGAAAAAGTTCAAATAACTTTATCGCTCTGCTGCCTACTCTTGACAATTACAAAAAATAAGCATCAAGAATTTAGCATTGGATGTTTTAGTATTACTGCCAGCATATCAAAACCTCAGCTTCAAACATAATTAAACAAAAATTAGCTAAAACAATCATAAATGGCCAGCCTATATCCCTTTGTACACATGATCTCAATCATCCTATGCAAATCAAAATTATATCAAAACTCCTCTTTCAAATCCCACCTGCCTAGTTGCTAATCACAAGTTTAATTCCTAATGTACAACATAAAACTTCAAGATACAGAGTTTTTTTCTTGAAAATATACGATGCATATATTCAACAAGGAAAAAGACATACAATCCTATTCCACAAACAAAAGAAATTGTCCGGGGAAAAAAATAGCACATATATTGAAAGTTATTTAATATGAAAATTCAAATATGTTTAATCACTTAGAGAAAAAAAAAAATTGCTTTCATTGCTTAACTCTGATCAACCACAAATTTATTTAAACACTTATACCTCATTGATCTCAAACATCTGATGAAAATTCTAGAATATTGAACACTAAGATCTAAAGTTCTTTTCCAGGTAATATACCATTAATATATCACCCAAATCCACAAACAGATCAAAAGATCATACAAACAAGCATAACCAAAACAAAACTCAATGGCATTACACCCATGTTCTTTTGTTTTTATTTCTAAAATTGGGAGTATCATCCATCGTCATACAGAAATGCACAACGACCGGGAATCTAGCAAATACATTAGTAGAACAAGGATTATTTTCAGCAAGAATTGATGTGTGAAGAAATCTGGGGTGCTTGAAGCAAAAGAGTCACTGAAGTCATTCAAGATGATAAACATTTAAATAAGTTAATAACTTACAGGAAAGCTTGAATGACTTTCATTCTGGTAATCTATCCTACACTATATTTATGTACACGCATAAAAGAACCAGCATATAACCTAGAATACGTGAATGCCAGTCCCAAACATTAACAACTACATGAAACAAAAGAAAGTGAATATTGTTAAAATTGTAACAGGATCGAACCATGAGAAGTCATGTAATATTTGCATCAACAACTAGAGGCACTGGGCATGGAAAATTTACATCACCTTTTCACCTTGGCAAAATTCAGATTCACTAAGTAACCTCTTCAAACCAAGATTGTCATCTTTAGACAACAGATCTGCCACCAAGGTTCTGGTCTGGGCATCTGCAGAGAATCCTCTATCAAACATTTCCTGAAAAAGTTGTTCTGCCCTTGATGCGCCGTTGTTCCGGAGAAATCCTCGGACAATAACATTGTAAGAGCAATCATCTGGTGGGCAGCCATCCCTTGCCATTTGTCTGAGAGCTTTGTATGCTTCATCTAGCAATCCCTCTCTGCAAAGTCCACTGATTATTGAAGTCCAACTTCGAACATCAGGCAGCAATCCTTTGACATAGAGTTTCAAAAACAGCTCCCTTGCATCTTCAAGCTTCCCAGATTTGCACATGGCATCGATTAAGATACTATAGATCACCAAATCAGGGTTCAAGTAACTATTTTGATTGGCTTTGGGAATCTTAACAATTCTTAACCCATGCTTTAAACTTGATGTTGTGGAGTATAGATACGGCCAGATTTATGGCAGTCCATAACGATCTTAAAAGGGTGTACCATAGATATGCTAATGACTCCAGCAATCCGGCAGCATCCACTTCCACTCTTGCGGATGTGAATAGTTGCGCATCATTTAATCCAACTTCTGAATATATGTTTCAAGGATTCAGGGTGTGGAGGAAGCATAAATATGAAAGCAATTCGCTGGATTCGCAGAAGGTTGAACTTGATCAGTATTTAGAGCAACCTCCAGAAAACTTGAGTGAGGATTATAATGTATTAGAATGGTGGCATGCCAATGCTCCAATGTTTCCAATACTCGGAAGAATGGCTCGTGATTTCTTTGCAAATCCTATATCAACCATTGCTTCAGAATCTTCTGCAGCTGAAGAAGCAGTGAAGATGAGCTCCACCTTTAATGACGCCCGTCCTGAAATCATTGAGGCTTTAGTCTGTGTGAGGGATTGGCTGGAGAGTCCCGAAAAGAAGTAGGTCCTCTTTTTTTTTTAAGAAAAAAATATCTCTCATATCTGGTGCTTGCTTGCGTTTTTTGGTTATTCAAGTAATTCTACTGTTATTTCAGATAAAATGTACCTTTAAGCTAGAAATGTTTACACATTGAATTTTTGCTGTATATTATTACTCTTTTCTTGGTTAATGTGGGCATGGTATTCGTTGAAATTTAGAATAAAAGACTTTATTATTCAATAATACACACACACACACACACACACACACACACACATATATATATGTCTATGTATTACATTCAACTCATGTAAAGTTTATATAGCAATACACAGAAATAAAATAAGCAAATTATAATGTTTAATTATCTTCTTTGATTAAACAATTGAGATAATTTCCTAATTGCCTTAATTCCTTGATACCTTTCTTTTATGGACTAGGAAATAATCAAGAATATTTACTTGTTAAGGTTGTATTTATTGTTTAATGTGTGCATGTGCTTGTTTTGTTTAATGTGGGCTGATGCTTCTTGTTGTATATCAAGGTTGTATTTAATTGACAAATACAAAAAGGAAAAACAGAACTTGTTTGATTGAAGAGGAGGTCAAAAACAAAAACATAAAATAAATATATCTCTGCTACAGTTTTAAAGTAAATTCTGTACTCTCCTATGCTAAGACAGCAAGACAGCAACCAAATGTTACCTTAATGTTCTTGGTCATCATTTCCAGTCCTCCAAAATCAGAAAGCCAATGCCATAGCTGTTGTCGCACGGCATTCATCATATAGTATTCTCAGATCATCTTAAGGCAATCCCAGCCTTTTGCCAAACTAGTTCTTGAATGAAAACAACACGCGGGCAAACCCCTCCCACCACATAGTAACCTAAGCTCATTACCAAACCTTGGGATGGTTAAACCAGTGATCTTACCTTATTTTTCTTAATACAGATATTAAACATTAAAATCTGGAGAATCCACAATTCTGATTTCCCGTCTTGAGGTTCTGCTCAAGGTCATGTGACTTTAAAATTGCATATTTTAATATTCAAATCATCGCTGCAAACCCAAGTATCACTTTCTCTATTTTGCTTAAACTCTTCAACGTTTCACATGTTCAGAAGGGTGGGTTATCACATGGAAATGGAAAGAAACAGTCTCTTATTATAACCACAAGCATACGTGTTCACTTGTTTACAGCTCCAAGGTCTTCATTACTAAGTAGTGCAATGATGATGAATTTCATTTATATAAATATTAGATGGAACAGCCAGAATAAAGTGCTTTGCTCAATAAGTATCCAATTTTCCTCAAACCATTACTGTTGGAAACCATGATACCTACAACACAGGAAACTAAATAAACTCCTAATCCCAAGCATCACTCGCTGGTTGGCATTGACTATTCCTCCTTCCAACTCTATCACAGACTAAACTGTCTGCTATGATAGTTATATGTTCACAAGAATCGACCAATTAGTGCAAATGAATAGAACGAAGAAATGCAATTCTTACATCATCTAGTATTGAACTTGTGAGAACTAACTGGAGATACAATGTATTCTTCAACATTCTCAACTTTTGAAATAACAAAACATAAGTGATCATAAAATAATATAGAAACTAGAAAAATCAAACTGAATTACATGAGAAGCAAAAGGATCGGCACTAAACCTGCAAGCAGAACCTTGAGGCAAAACTCATACATTCTTCAACTTCTTCATCTTAGAAGGCGGCCAACGACCTTCTTTCTCATCCTCCTCTTCCTAACAAGCCTGTTCCTTCGAAGCCTGATCTTTCTTGCCAATTTCATCTTCAACTTCTGTTCTTCTCTCTCCTGTAACTTTGGAAACTTATCAACTGACACAACCTCCTCTTTACCTTCTACAGGAGGCTCTCTAGTCTCTGTAGGAGCTGTTCCATCAATATCGGAAGAAGCTCTCACAACAACAGCACCAATTCTGTTTCCACGAATTGGGTTTTGAAACCGTACTCCATTCCAAGTCTTAAACTTTAATTCAAAGGCTTTCACGTGAAGCCTGGAAACTAAAAAATGACACAAAATTCAGAAATGGGTCTTGAAGACTAAATTCAAGCGAAAGATGAAATATTTCGTAATTTTAAGCACAACCCAGATTCAATTAAAATAAACAAACTTTATACTAACTAATATAGAAAGCACGAGCACAAAATTCAGATATGAGCCTTTAAGACTTTAATCCAAGAGAAAGATCAAATATTTAGAAATTTCCAGCAAAACCCACATTGAATCGGTACTTATAACAGGAAAAGAACACTCTTCCGAGAACTAATATAGAAAGCACGAAAATCCAAGAACTGGTTAAACTTAGGAAGCAAGTGATAAGTGTTTGATGAAACGGCCAAGAGAGCATGAAGTGAAACCAAATAAGCTTAAACAAAAAAAGCGCTCAAAAACAGAAATCGTAAAATGCATCGTCGATAAAGCCCATATCAGAAAAAACTGCAAACATGAGACAAGTCTAGAGAATTGGGTACCTGGGGTTGCAATGAAGGCCGGAGTGGGTGCTGCATGTTAGAATTTTCTGCAGGGCGCAGAGAGAGATTTGGGGAAGAAGATGATGGGTAAGAGAAAGATTTGGGGAATAAGAGAAGAAAACGCCTTCTGCGTGGGAGATAAGGAAGAGAACACGCACTTTGCGTGAGAGAGAATAAGAGCAGGGGAGAGGATTCTAAAATTCTTGTCATTTATTCTGTTGCTAACAATACGAATATAAAGACAATTTGTGCCAACGTGGCATCGATCCCATCTCGAAGCTACTGGAAATCAAAAGAACTGCACAACGCAGTCGTTTTAGGTAATTTTGAATTCAATTTCTTGCTTCAGCTTTCCTCTCGTTGCCTTCACCTTCTTCTTCCTTTTGGTTCCTGACAATGGGAGATGAAAAGGGGGGAAGTGAAGAGAGAGAGGTGAGAGGGTTGAAGAGAAGAAGGGACATTTTCATTTTGATTGAAAGGAAATCTGCAATCTTTTTGGTTTTGGGGGTTTCCTAGTTTACGTTGCCTGTGGCATTTCTGTGTGGTTCTTTTCATAGTTATTAAATTCGTTCCGTTCCAGCCGGAACGGATGAACATTCCATTCCGTTCATAAAATCGGAATAAAACGACGTCGTTTTTATCCCAGTTTTAATTCGGTCCGATCCGAAAATTCCGACCCAATTCCGGCCGGAACGCCTCGGTTCCATTCCAAGCATTCTGTTCTGGGTTGAAGAGCAGAGACTGGACTCTGGAGAGTGGAGATTGGCATGGAGACTGAAGAGTATTTAATGGAGAAGAGTTGAGAAAAAAAGTGTATTTGTCCGGTGTGGGACAAGGAGAGTAGAGATTGGAGTGAAAGTATTTAATAGAGAAGAGTTGAGAAAATATTTTATTTGTACGATGTGGGACACATTATATTGTCCCACTTCGGACAAATTGAAATTGAATTTGTCCAGCATTCTGCTAGACAAATTATATATATATATATATATATATATATTAAAAAAATTATAAAAAATATATATTATAAAAAAATAAAATTGTTGTGTTGATTTTATAAAAAATAAAAATTATATATATATATATATATATATATGAATAGTACGAAATCGAAACAGCACGCCGGAATGCATCGAAACCGGAACGTTCCATTCCAATCGAAAAACTGGAACGGCAACCGAAACGGTATTGACAACTTTGGTTCTTTTGGATAAGGAAAGTGAGCTCTACCTTGGTTTGCTCTCTCACCTAGACAAAAAGACTGAAAGGAAAACCTTCGTACAAGTTTCAAAATGTTTTTCAAATTGTCCTTTATTTTTCTCTTTTCAATTTGGCTAAATTGTAAAATTATCCGAAATTTTAGAGTTTATAATTTAGATCAAATTGTATTTTAATTATTTTTTTAATTTCATTATCTAAACTGTTTTTCAAATAATTATTTTTTTATTTTGTTCACAGATAATAATTTAGAATCATAATAGGCATCGGAAAAAATACATAATCTAAAAAAAAAATAGAGACAAAAATATAAAGAAAAAAATGTTTTTTTTAATAAAAAATTAGCTCATGATATTAGAATAAAAATAAATAAATTTTAGAGCCTAGCTTACATTTACCAAGAATTTAAAGTGATTTTGAAAAATTTAACCTGTTAATTTCAACATCTTTCTTCTTCTATTATTCAAAATATAAATATTATTTACGTTGTTAGTTTTGAAAAAAAATATTATGTTCAAATGAATGTTTAAAATAAAAATCAAACAAATTTTAATCAAGTTTTGACCACACCAACTAAAATGTTAATTTAATTTATTTTTCCAAGCAAATACAGTACCAAACACAAACTCTTTATGTCACCAGAAACTACAAGGCAAACAGAAATGAAAGGAGAGAACCATCTTCAGCTACCATCCACTCTTAAAATATATTAAGTTTATTTTCTTTTCTTTTCAAATCCATGATAAAATTAAGCCTTCGTCACATCTTGTTCTTATGTCCAGCAGTATTTTTCGACAGCATTAAACCCAGATAGGCTGAGCCTGCAGCAAAGAAAAATGATGGACCTTGTTAGTTGCCATTTGAGAATCACTTTCCAGCCAAGTTTTAATGTTCATACAGACTGTGGACAAAATCTTGTTCTTGGAAATAAAAGAGAAAGCTAGTGTTTACTTCGGGAGTCAATTGCTGAAGAAGATTAAAGAAAAATAAATAAACAGATAGCAGAGATATAAAAACATCACACTTAAATCGAGCAAAAAGAAAAAGGAAAACTTACTTTCAGCTACGGCTGTCCAACCAATCCTTCCCACATATTAAAGCCTCGGCTATCTCAGGATGTACACCGTCATGGACTGATGTCATCTTCATCACCTCTGATGACTTAGAAATCACAGTTGATACTGGAATTGCTAGGAAATCACGAGCCATCTTCCCCAGTATTGGAAACTTTTGAGCATTCTCTTGCCACCAAGCTAATATGTTACCGTCCTTATCCAACTTCTCCAGAGGCTGTTCTAGATACTGATCGAGTTCATTTTGCTGTGAGTGCCACTCTTCGAAACTAATATCAGATGATGGACATAGACTCTCCTCAACCATGGCATAAGAAGATGGTCCCTCATCATATTTTTTGTATACATCTGTAACATTGTCAAGGAATTTGGAAAAGTGCAAGTTATACTCAGATCCGTATATCTGCTGGTAGCCATACTTAACCAGTTTCAATTTAAAGGATGGGTTAAGAACTACTGAGATTCCCAGAGCCAAGCTAGCTTCACCCCAATACTCGTCAAATTTTCCCTTCATTATGTTTGCTATAGAGCGGACATACACGTGTTCGCTCTGTTCCCACTTGAGCAAATTCTTATAAACATCACGAATAGAGAGTAAATAACCCTCTGAGGTTGTCGGAAAATTACTTGTTGACTTGTGCAACTCCTTCAAGCACTCACATATGGATGTTGCCTTGTTCCATTCTTCCGCGGACGGGTTCACTTTGAAATCACGATCCAATTGCTCTAGGTGATTAAAAGCTTCTCTAAATTCCAATGAACTCTCAAGCATAAGAAAGGTGGTGTCCCATCTTGCGGGAACATCTTGAAATGGCATTTCCTTGTCCTGCAAACTCCCTTTATTAATTGCCTCCTGGAACCTCTGCCTTCCAAGTGAGCTTCCGTTAACGTACTCTATACACTCTCTTATCTTATAAAGCAAACTCCTTATCTCAGAAAATCCATCTTGAACAAGGAGACTGAGAATTTGGGCATAACTAGAAACACAGAAAAGATGTCCATGGACAAGTGGGGCTTTATCAGAAACCAACCTTCTTAATTCTCCAATCATGTGTTCCTTCGGAGGAGTTATATCTAGGAGTATGAAGTGAACATTCTTGTTGATTCTCCAATCTGCAAGCACACTTTTAATGAATTCATGTACAGTCCCCATGTCGTAGTTGTACCGTAAGTTCCTGAAAGCAAGAATCTTCTTCTTCAGCTGCCATTCATCGTCAATGAAGTGCACGGTCAAGCAACAATAGGTCATCATTTTGTCATTAGATGACCACAATTCAAGTGTTAAACTCAAGAGACAAGACAGACTGTCAAAATATTTGATGAGTTTCTCCTTCTCTTGTCTACAAATAGCGAGGACATTGGCTTCAACGTCGTCTTTCGAATGAAGTTCAAACATGGGCTGCAAATTCTTAACAAAAATTTTAAAAAACTCGTGTTGAACCATATCCAAGGGATATCCATGATTAATAATCATTGTTTCAATGTCTAGACGACTTCTCTTTTGATTTATTATAGAATTCCTTTGGATGATGTTTGTACTCGAGCCACCTGTCTCGAAGATCAATGGTTGCTGCTCTGCTTCGTCCTGTCTGCTTGGCAAACATTTTCTTAAGTGCTTATGCAAATTTGTTGTTCCTCTTTTGCTTTCTGCTCTATACATCTTCGTACAATGTTTACATGTGGCCCATACTTCCCCATTTTTTTCGTGATGCTCATTGAAATTGTCCCACACACTTGATATCTTTTTGCGTTTATTAGTACTCTGGAGGCCACCCTCTACAGTGAGCGATGCATTTTCATCGTTTCGAGCAGGTGCAACTATAGCAGATTGTTTCTTTCTTCGTTTATTAGTACTCTGGAGGCCACCATCTGCAATGAGCGATGCATTCTCATCATTTAAAGCAGGTGCAGCTATAACAGATTGTTTCTGGACGTCCTGTCAATAGATAGGGAAGTAGGATATTGGCAACATGAAAACCAATTCTAGTCAATGAAAACCAATTCTAGTCAACATTAACAAGAAATGACAAAAACATGTGGTTGATAGGTGTAAAAAAAGAATTAATTACAAAATTTTCATTCAAAGCAACTAACATGGTGATCTACAGATTTAAGATAGCCTAGAAACACACTAGAAATCTCAGGAAATATATGCTTTAGATAGCATTTGAGAATGATTTAGATACGCAGCTCTAAGTGGCAACCAAGTCGTCCAAAAAAGTAAGGAAAAGTACAGTGACCTAAGTTTATGTATATTAGTGATTTTTTATTTGACTTCTAAATAAGCTGTCGACACTTGTAAGAAATACTTAAAGAGTATAGCCATTTGAGCTGGATGGAATTCATAGCCAAATATATGATTTGAGGTCACTCCTACAACGGCCTTCTAGGCATGCACCTTCCATTAATTCTTCTAGATACAAAAATCCACATGTAGTCTAGTATTGACTAACAGAGTTTATGACTGATAGTTTAGGGATATGAAAGGAATATGACCTACTATTTTCCAAATCCCATCATTAGTTTTGGATTCATATGATTTGGATTAGGTGAAAGAAATGAAATAACAAGAATTAGTCATTCAGGTGGTCTACATGCACTGCAAGAACTATGAAGACAGACAATAAAGAAAAGCACCTGTTCAAGAGGCTCGTGTGTTTCTCCTGCTTGAGTGCTGGTTGTTATGAATTCATTTCCTCCATTGGATGATGGTAATTGAAGAATGCTAGAAACAACTTCATGTGGGATGCTTGACATTCTTTCACCATCCAATCTAACTCCAGATCTACTAGCCTCATTTTGTTCCGTAACCCAAATTTTCCACGACTCTAAACAGTTCTTCTGTAAAGTACACAAGACCTTACTTATTAGACGTTCTGAAGTATGTTCCATGTGTTTCGGGAGAAAAAATTCCAATACATAATCATCCTTGCAAGAATGGGTACTTGTTAGCCTTATAGCAAAAGAGGCACGTAAGCTTTTGTTCTGCCAGTTACTTTCGTTGTTAGAATCAAAGAAGTCAGCCGGATTAGGCTTATAAACGTCATGCTGGATATGAAAATTAGATTGAAGCGCTTTTCCGGCAACACCTTGTCCTTCCTCGAGATGATGATGTGCATATCCAACCATATATTCATCCATTGACAAAGTAAGTGTATAGCAAGCGCTATAATCAATACATAGAATACGTTTTTCATTTGAATTAGTATTCCCTCCTCTGTTATAGGAAATCCATGTCACTGCCACTGGTAACTTGTATAGATTGCATATATATTCCAAGATGTCAAATAACTTAGCTGAAGCAGCTATTCGATTCATTGAAGAGCCCTAAGAGATCAACGACACAAAAAATGACATGAATGATTAGAATAACAAGAGAAACAAAAACATGTGATCAATGCCAAAACAAATTTAGAGCTGCAAATTATCTGCAATGGTATCTCTATAAATTAAACGTACTGTCCTTTTCAATAGCAACTAGTAAATCTTTCTGTATTTTACAAGGCACATATCAAATAGCATTTTTCTGCAACATAAATAAGTGAACAACTTTCTGTACTCTAAATCTCGGAAACAAAGAACGATACCTGTGTGCGCCATAAATTTCTGTCTTCCATTATACGAGGATCATTTTCTTCATCATCCTCAGACTCAGAGGAGCTCGCCATCTCTTCTGGGTCATCATCTTTATCTTGCATTACGCAGAGACCTGCCAACATGTTTTTCCATCGAATTTCTTGATGGATAATTAGGAAAATAAAAGAAGAGAAAGGAAAGAATGGAAATGGATTATTCACCGCTACCGGATTGAGGTGGATCAGTGAGTTTCCAAACTGAGGCTACAGCAAGCGGAAAACCGCCCCAACTTAGCTGGATATGGACATCCTTCAGTTCGATTCTAAATCCTTTTAAAGCGTTTAAAAAACCATAGTTAAAACGGGCTGCCTGTAGAGGAATTGGACTAAATCCAGCCTGGGATAGGCGATGTTGCCATTGATCAAATGACTCAATCCACTCGACCCGGTCAATGCCCTCACATGCCACCACATTCCCAATCTGTCGCCTGAAATACGTCTCACGTGACATAAATGTATCATCATCTAGCTCCAGTGACTCAAAAACAGTGGAGTAGTATAGCAATGATTGTGTGAGCCGATTCGAAAGATCAAGACTGGTAAGATTGGCCTCTTGTTCAGAAATTACCATGATGTCCGCTTCCAAATCCTTTACTTTCGAAAGCACTTGCTCGATTGCCCCATCCTGTGCAAGCAATTTGCCAAGTATAAAACCCCAATTCACAACCACCATCCCATCCTTCCTTTTCCTGCTGAGCCTGGAAAAACATTTGACAATATCATCTGGGCTTTTGTATATCAGTTGTCTCCATTCCAGATCGACGCCCCCAACCTTCCGATCGCCTTCCTGAGATGACCGTTTCGGTGTGACACTGGTTATTAGGACTGATTGTAGGCCACCATACCGCACTTTGAGGCGATTAATGACAACAGTCCAGCGCGAAATACGTGACATGATGGACAAGTCAATAATGTGGAGTCGTTTATTTCCCGGGTTCAAGGCATCACAAATGGCATCTTCAGTGGCGGTCTGAGCAAACTCTAAGAAAGGTATAAACATGTATTCCACTTGTTCGAATAGAAAAGTTGCCAAGCGTAAAGGACAAAGAGGACGAATTCCATAGACTCGGCGGACCAGAGCCTCAGCAAAGTATTTGACAACTAGCCTCGTCGATACTAGACAAGATTCTTGAGAAGCTTGAGATTGAATACTTTCCAAAAGTGAATCTGCAACATCCAAGTTACCACCTTCAATCGCCTTAGCACACTCCATCAATCTCTGTAATTGAAGACAGGCCATCGAAAGCAACAATATTTGATCAATGGAATGGAAGCGCAAATGACTCTCTCACACTTCGTTTCTTATAGTCAACCCCGTTTGCGTCCAGCATACGTTCATTCGAGGACCTGTAGTCAACCGTGTTTGCGTCCAGCATACGTTCATTCGAGGAATGTTCCTCGAAGGATTTTGTTTCCAGCATACTGTCACGTGCTCATATGCGTTCAGGTCTTGGTCTGTCTCATCAGTTGTCAGCAACTCAGTCGGTGTCGGCAGCTTTATGTCAATTTTAGGTTTATATCAATTGAGAGTGAATAAAGAATATGACTGAATAATTTTTCTAAAATTAGTCTTGATCAATGGTTCGGTTCGTTTTTTTTTCTTTTACTGTTTTCTTGATCAATGGTTCGGTTCGTTTTTATTGATATAAATTTGAGCAAAATAATAAATCCACAATAAAATATAAAAATATAAAATATAAAAATTTTAAATCCATATAAATTGATTTGTTCAAAGAAATCACTAGCATACAATTATTATTGTCATTAAAAAAAAAAGATATGGATACCTAAATTATCAAATTCATTTTATTAGGATTAATTTATTTTATAATTTAATTTAAATTAAATTAAATAATAAACTGTAACCCACAACAAGAAGGAAAAAAAACACCTCAACCCATGCCTCCCCGTCTTTTGAACAAAAGCAACGGCACATGGAAAGAAAAAGAAGAACAAAAAACCAATAGTCTTCACCCAACAACACGCATGCCCGAACTTATTAAAGGCACAACCATCATAATATTATTATAATCCACAATAAAATACCCCAGAACCTACAGTGTTCTGAACAATAAAACAACCACATATTTCATTTTTTAATTACTATATATATATACATATAATCTCGTTATTCCTTTTCAATATTTGTATTTTGATTTTGTTAAAGGAATATTTATAATTTTATCAACTAAATCATTTTATGATGAACAACTAAACGATTTCTGTTTCGTCAAAATAAAGAACTACCCATGTTTCATGATATTAATTTCTTGTAAAGTAGTGATTTTAATTAATTAATCAGTATCACAGGCACACGTTATAATCATTTTTTTATTAAAATAATTTTATTTTATTTTATAAAAAATCAAGGATTGAATTAATTTACATCAGTCTCAATCTACTACTGATCGTAAATGAAATTCACTTTAAAGTTAGATATTATAGCTATGTACAAAATGTGATTTCACCCAATAAATTTGAAACAGCCAAAACGAAAAGAAAAAAAAAGTTGCATTGTACTTTCAAGTTGGAACCAGTCAATCTAAAAATAATTAAGATCTTATTTAATTTTGTACTCTAAAGTATTTTAAATAAATTAATATATACTAACTAAAATATAAAACACATCTTGGTTTTACTGTATCATTTTCATTGTCCACACAGACTCAGATTACTATTCATTACAATAGTAAAATTATCATTCTACCTCTCAGACCAAAAAAATTTTAAAACCAGGGACCGGGGGTGTTTTTGAATTTTCCATGGGACATGGATGATATTTTTGGATTTGTTGCACAGTGAAACTATGCAATTATGCCCCCTAAACGACAAAAGTTGCCGCCTGGAACCAAGGGTATTTCCAAAATTTCACCCCTGGTTTTTTCGTAGATATCGCTGGATACAGGGGTATATGAGTAATTGACAAATTTTCTATTATTTCTTTTTTCCGGAACACTGCAGGCGCGTCGTCTGGACGCGCCAGCAGTGTTCCTCCCGCACACACCTTTCGGGTGGCTCGTGCGGTGACCTCAGCCGGTGAAAATTGTGCTTCCGTCATCTCATATGGTTCATTGCCATGTCATCTGCCACCACACGCGGCGCGTGTTATTCCAATCTGACCATGTGATCTCCGGTGGATGGTTTTTCTTCCCCCATCTCTTTTCTCTCTCCTGCTACCAGTGTAGTACGAGACAATCCCTCATATTTCTATTCATTTCATTTCGGTCCCTGATCATTTGATTTCATTTTTATTACTGATTTTCAATGAAACTTTCAATTATTTTCAATTATACCCTTTAATCAAAATTGATTATATACAATAAGTTTCATTTTAGTCCTTCATCTTTTGATTTTTGGTTTGTTTTTGGTTCCCTTAATAATTTTGGTATGCAAGTTTGAATTTGTTGTGTGTTTGTCCCCAAATTGAAATTGGTCATATCCGTTACCTTTTATTTTGGTCCTTATTCTTTTAATTAGTTCAATAATTGCACTGTATTAATTTTCTAAAACCCCTTTGTTGTTTTTTGGTCCTGAAGTTTTGATTTGTTTCATTTTTATCCTTCAATTATAATTAATTATATATTTTTTTTTATATTTTGGCACTTATTCTGTTAATTTTTTTGTTTTAATTCATTTGGTTTTTTGTCCTTCTTGAACAATATTTATTTTTTGTCTATATTTATGCATTTATGCTTTTAGATTTTATTTTCATTTTTTGTCATTTTATTTTTTGTCGGGATTTTATTTTTATTATGTCCCATTTTGAAATTTTAATTTATGTTGGTTACACTGTATTTTATTTTTAAAAATTCCTTTATTGTTTTTCGGTGTCAAGGTTTTGATTTGTTATAGTTTTGTCATTCAATTGGAATTAATTATATATATTGTTTTTTATTTTGTCATTTATTCTTTTAATTTTTTTATTTAGTACTGATTCCTATCTTTTTTTTATCTTTTTTTAACAATGTTTATTTTTTTGTCCTTACTCATTCATTTATACTTTTGGTTTTTGTTTTGAATTTTTGTCATTTTATTTTTTTATTGGGCTTTTATTTTTATTCAGTTCAATTCTGAAATTTTAATTTATATTGGTGATCATTTTAAAATTAATATTGCTCCATTTTTCTTTTTGTTCTTTTTTTTTGTTTTCTGTTATTTTTATCTGATTTTTGGATCATATGATTTTATTGTTTGCACAATAATAATGATAATATTAGTTATTGTTTTTTCTAATAAAATATTTTACTTTTTTTTAATTCTTCGGGGCAATTTAATGATTTTCACTATTTGGACAATAATGTTGATAATAATTTTAACTGTTATAGTAATGATAATGACGGTAATGTGGGGATGGATTTGCAATTTATATTTTCTTCTATTTGGAGATAGAAAATTAACTATTTATTTTTGTTATTTGATTAATGCAGGTTCTTTCACAATTTATATTGTGTTTGTTGAGTTTAATTTAAAATGAATTATAAAATGAACTAATCTTAATACAATGTATTCAATAATTCAGATATCCGAAACTTCTTACTTTTTTTAATGATAATTTTATATTGGTTATTTCATTGAAACCTACTAAACAAATAAATTTATATCAATTTAAAATTCATATATTTTATAGAAAACTTGCACTTCACAAGATTTCTGCACAGATTTATTATTTTGCCCAAATTTATACTATAATAAAAAATTACACATAATTAATATTTTTTTGAGTTGAAAAAAAATGATTCCGGCCGCGACGAGGCGCGGGTGCCATGGGTAGTGTATGTGTGTGTATTTTAAATTGAATTCTTTTGATGTTTTTAGAATATCATAAGGTGTTAATATAAAAATAATTTTTTTTATTTCAATATATTTTTAAATATAAAAAACTTTAAAAATTAATCACTATCACATTCACTCTCTAAATAATAAGTTTCGTGAGTGTAATGAAATTATTGCCAAATAATTAATCCCAACAAACTTAAAAAATTGTGGTTTTATCTTCCAAAAATAGCGAAAGTTGGTAACACACGTATAGATAAAAAATTTATATTAATCTACTATAGAATTGTCTAAACAAAAAGAAATTTTTTTTTTTATATATATATATATATAATCTTTTACATTGTTAAAAAGCACTTGTATCTAAATAAGAAAAAATATATTGTTCATGTTTTTTTTTCATTTTAAAAAATTGCATTTAAAAACTCTGTAGTATCTCTAAAAAGTATTTTTCAAATTCAAAACAAATTAAAAAAAAAAACTACTTTTAAAATTTCTATATAGAGAAATATTCGGACAGAAAGTTAAAGTTTTCCTTTTGTACACCAATTTTCTAGAAAATTGAAACATTAATTGATTTTTAAACAGCCTCTTGCATCCGCTATCATCCTTAGAGCCAGCCCTACTTTCACCCAAGAATAAGTTTTATTTAGCTCAAAATTCCATTCAAATTCCACCTGAAATGTTCCGGTTTTATTCTGGCAAAAATAGTGTTTTTTTTAAATAATAAATAGTTTTACATTATTAATCATATATCTTAATCCAACCGTTAGATTGAGATGAAATTTTAAGAGGCGTCTCTTGACATATATTATATATATTATGTTAAAATTCAGAGCAATCAGAAAATATAACGACCTTGCGAGATTGATGATGGTAATCTCGAAATATTATCCAGGTTTTAATTTTTTTCAGAAAATTTATTTTATTGTCTTTTTTATATTAATTTTTTTTTTCAATTTCATTATTCAACAACAAGTTTATTACAAATTGAACTTCATAATTTGTTTTGATTTGTTTTATTTAAAATTATTATGGTTTTATAACGTAGGTCACACATTTGAAAGGTTGACTTAAGTTGACCCGAGTTGATCTAATATATCGTTGTTGTAATATTGTTTTAAAATATCAACTTTATCTTTTTTAGTTAAACTATATTTTTATCAATTTTATATGTTATCTTTGAATTTATCAAGTCTATCGAGTTATATCGGTTCAACTCTTATTTTTTTACTTATGTTTGAAATTTAAATTACATAATTCTAACTAATTTTATTTTTAGATTTGATTTTTTTTGTTGAATTAATATGTCTAATTATATATATATATATATATATATATATATATATATATATATATATATAAACATAAATAAATACAACCTCAAAAGAGAACACTAATAAACTTCAAAATCAAAACATTTTATTCCAATTAAAAAAACAAAACACCAACCAAATCAACCAAATCAGAATGGACAAAATTGACTTCACCATTGGTAAGATAACATGAAATATGGTACCTCATGGATGAAAAATTATGTAGCCGTGAGTTGACATTCACACGACAGGTTTGACATTGAAAACCAATAGTGTGCGCGCGCGCGTTAGAAGGTGAAATTTACCTATTAAATTAACATAAATACATGCGACAAATAACATTATTACTGCCAGTATATCAAGAAAGTGAATACTGTTAAAATTGTAACAGGATCGAACCATGAGATGTCATGTAATATTTGCATCAACAACTAGAGGCACTGGGCATGGAAAATTTACATCACTTTTTCACCTTGGCAACATTCAGATTCACCAGGTAACCTCTTCAAACCAAGATTGTCATCTTTAGACAGCAGCTCTGCCACCAAGGTTCTGGTCTGGGCATCTGCAGAGAATCCTCTATCAAACATTTCCTGAAAATGTTGTTCTGCCCTTGATGCGCCGTTGTTCCGGAGAAATCCTCGGACAATAACATTGTAAGTGCAATCATCTGGTGGGCAGCCATCCCTTTCCATTTGTCTGAGAGCTTTGTATGCTTCATCTAGCAATCCCTCTCTGCAAAGTCCACTGATTATTGAAGTCCAACTTCGAACACCAGGCAGCAATCCTTTGACATCGAGTTTCAAAAACAGCTCCCTTGCATCTTCAAGCTTCCCAGATTTGCACATGGCATCGATTAAGATATTATAGATCACCAAATCAGGGTTCAAGTACCTATTTTGCATTTCCCGAAATAGTTCCAATGCCTGATCAAGGTAACCTTGTTTGCTTAAGCCGTCAACCAAAATTGAGTAAGTTACTAGATTTTGGGAGCAGCCCTGGGCATGCATATCCTTGAAAAGCTCTTTTGCTTCCAAAACTCTCCCTACTCGAAACAAGCCACTTATAAGAGTGTTGTAACTAGCAGTGTTAGGAATTAAGCCTCTAAAACTCATTTCATCAAAAAGCTGTTTTGCCTCATCTATCCTCAGGGCCTTACAAGATCCATTGATTAAGATGTTATAACTAAGAACGTCAGGTATGCATCCCTTAGTTATCATCGCATCAAATACTTTTCTAGCTTCAAAAACTCTGTTCTGCAAAAGATATCCATTCATCAATGAACTATAAGTCACGGTATTAGGCTCCACACCCTTCTCAATCATTGTCTTGACTATTCCTTGAGCCTCTGAAATCTTGCCGTTTTTACAAAGTGTATCGACCAAAATGTTGAAGGTAACTACATCTGGCATGATGTTGAAGCTCATCATTTCATTGAACAATGTTGAAGCCTCTTCCTGCTGGTCTGAATTGCATAGACCATGCATTAAGGAATTGTAAGTGACAACATTCAGTTGAATCCCTTTACTTTTCATTTCAGAGAAGATATCTAAAGCCTCTTTGACTAGTCTATCCTTGCATAGGCTATCAATAAGAGTACTGTATGTGACAACATTCGGTTGGCAACCTACGTTGTCCATTTTCTTGAGCAACAGGGGTTTTACCAATCTTACACAAACCTCTTATAATCGTGGTATATGTATGTTGATTAGGTCGATAGCCTCTTTCCACCATCTCATCAAAAAATTCCACAGCACGAGCAATCTTACCCTTAATACAAAGCCCGTTAATTAAGGTAGAAAAAACCAGAACACTGGCCTCAAAACCAATCTTAATGATTTTCCCCAAGACAGAGAACCCAAAATCGACACGTTGCAAGCGACAGTAGCAATTAATCAAAATGCTAAAATGACATACATCACATTCGATCTGCAGCAATTCAATTTGTTTGGACAAATAAAGCACAGTCCCATAATGTTTGATTCTGACAAGAGCGGATAAAAAATCATTAAATTCGATAATACGAGACAGGGGATGCATATGAACCATGTGATTAAAGCAACACAAGGCATCTTCAATGTTTGTAAAAGCACATCCCTTTTTGGTACTTTGGCCTACCACTTCTACTACTGGACGGAGCGCAACTGTCGAGTGTTTCAGGGTGACCAAAAGCCAGCTTCTGTTCTTGCTCGTGAAGTCATCATGCAGCTTCGTCTCCTCTTAATGAGCTACAAGGGTCCTATCCCTGATGCTTTCAGATTGAAATGGAATATATAATTCCTGCCCAGCTGGGCTGCGGGGGCTTTGCAGCAGTGAAGGGCTTTTGAAGCCGTGGGCTGCTTCATGCTCTTCTTCTCGGGCCGTTGTTGTTGGTTAGGCCTTCATTCGGGCTGGGCTCCTTTCAGCTTTGTTTAGAGTCAGCCCTTTGTTCAGGGCAGGCTTTTCTTTTTAGGCCTTTACGCCTAGTGTTTTTTTCTTTGCTTAGCCTTTTGGTCTTGTTTTCTTTTGCTTAGCGGTTTCCGCTCCCTGCTCCTAGCCCGTTCTGTGGGTTGAGTTAGCAGGCCCTTTGTAATTATTTCCCCTTTCTTAATCCATTTGAACTTGTTCAAAAAAAAAATTCTACTACTGGACGTATGAAGAAAGAAAATCATACCCGTTTCAGCTTGGCTTCTATGAGAGTGAAACCCCAAGAGGGTTGAAGCTGAAGAGGAAGAAATAGCCATTAAAACCCTTTGCTGCTTCCTGATATTGATCCATTCTGCTAACAGGTCAAATGAAGTTAAGGAATATGGAGAGAGGACGTCCATGTCTTTGTCAGCATTCTCGAGCATACTATGGGCTGGCACCACCTGCATTACTTGAAGAAGCCAAGACAGTTAGCAGATTTGCTACATGAACTGGAGTTGAGAGGTTCTGCGATCATTGAAAAATCATGAAGGTGATGAAAAAGATGTCAGAGACCTACTTTGGATTCGTGAAGGAATTCTCGTCCATTAAGTTGGAAGAAGTGAGCACAGTTTTTGTTGATTCAGAAAATTGTGAGCTGAGCCGCAATCCATCAATGGAAACTTTGAGATTCACTTTACTGTTCCCAAAATTCACAATCTGAAAATTACATTTCCCTCATGAAAGGAGGAACTTTGCTGAAAAAATGAAACAGCGGTTGCCTGTCATGTTGGGAAGACCACAAAAGTTGACTCAGTGGATTATGCCATATTTTTAAATTAGAAAAGAATTCAAACTTGCAGCATTGACAAAAAAATGAAGATAAAAACTTAAAATTGGAGAAAAAGGGAATCAAACAAACGGATGGCATTCTTGGTTGGCACGGATTTCCGTTTGCTGTTGCCTCAGCCTGGAAATTCACTGATCCACCTCAATCCAGTAGCGGTGAATAATCCAATTCCATCCTTTCTTTTCTCTTCTCTTGTTTTCCTAATTATCCATCAAGAAATTCGATGGCAGGTCTTTGCGTAATGCAATATATAGTTGATTACTCGGAGGAGATGGCGAGCGCCTCTTAGTCTGAGGATAATGAAGAAAATGATCGCTTATTTATGTTGCAGAAAATACTATTTGTTTTGGATTTAATCTCTTAACAATTTGAATATTTTTAAAGAATCATTGGATACTTTATAAAAAGATGATGCCTAAATTGATTGCTTAAATCAGACTTTCATGAACTGATTCAAGAACATGGGAGTTAATCAATCCTTCAGTTCTGATTGCAGATATGATTTGTTCCATAAATTAGAGTAAACATCAAAAATAATTTTATTAATTCAGATTAAAACATGTATCTTTGCATGATGTTAAACAATATTCGGATTGATATTTACCTGGTGAAATACGGAAAAAGATTTACTAATTGCTATTGAAAAGGACAGGACATTTAATTCATAGAAATACGCAGATGATTTGCAGCTCTAAATTTGTTTTGACATTGATCACTTGTTTTTGTTTCTCTTGCTATTCTAATCATTCATGCCATTATCCTTGTCGTTGATCTCCATCTAAGTTATTTGACATCTTGGAATATTTATGTCATCTATATGAGTTACCAGTGGCAGTGACATGGATTTCCTATAACAGAGAAGGGAATACTAATTCAAATGAAAAACATATTCTATGTATTGATTATAGCATTTGCTATACACTTATGCCGGCAGCGGAGGAATTTGCACATCATCTTCTCAAGGAAGGACAAGGTGTTGCCGAAAAAGCGCTTCAATCTAATTTTCATTTCCAGCATGACAGAACTTTTCATGTCTCTTTTGCTATAAGGCTAACAAGTACCCACTCTTGCAAGGATGATTACAGATTGGAATTTTTTTCTCCCTGAAGGCATGACATATACTTCAGAATGAGAACTTCTAATAAGTAAGGTCTTGTGTACTTTGCAGGAGAACTGTTTAGAGTCGTCGAAAGTTTGGGTTGGAGAACTAAATGAGGCTAGTGGCTTTAGAGTTAGATTGGATGGTGAAAGAATGTCAAACATCCCACATGAAGCTGTTTCTAGCATTCTTCAATTGCCATCATCCGATGGTGTTTTAGGAGGAAATGAATTCATGATATTCAACACAACCAGCAATCAAGCAGGAGAAACACACGAGCCTCTTGAACAGGTGCTCTTCTTTACTGTCTGTCTTTTTTTTCTTGATGAATGAGTTACACTCTTCATGCATGTCTGCGAAGTTAAGGCTTTTATTTGGATAGGTCTTGTAGTGCATGTATACCACCTGGATGGCTAATCCTTATTATTTCACCTAATCCAAATCATATGAATTCAAAACTAATGACGAGATTTGGAAAATGGTAGGTCATATTCCTTTCATATCCCTAAACTATTAAAATCTGTTAGTCAAGCATTTATATTTCCAGAGATTTCTAGGCTATCTTAAATCTACAGATCACCATGTAGGTGCTTCAAATGGAAACTTTGTAATTGTTTCTTTTATTACACCTATCAACCACATGTTTTCGTTATTTGTTGTTAATGTTAGGTTAAGAACAAATTGGATCAATATTTACTATCATTGACTAGAATTGGTTTTCATGTTGCCAATATCCTATTTCCCTATCTATTGACAAGACGTCCAGGAACAATCTACTATAGTTGCACCTTCTCTAAATTATGAGAATGCATCGCTCATTGTAGATGGTGGCCTCCAGAGTACTAATAAACACAGAAAGATATCAAGTCTGTGGGACAAATTCGATAAGCATTGGGGAAGTATGGGTCACATTTAAACATTGTAAGAAGATGTATAGAGCAGAAAGCAAAAGAGGAACTTCAAATTTGCATAAGCATTTAAGAAAATGTTTGCCAAGCAGAGAGGACAAAGCAGAGCAACAACTATTGATCTTCGAGACAGGTGGCTCGAATACAAGTGTCATCCAAAGGAATTCTGTAATAAATCAAGAGAGAAGTCGTCTAGACATTGAAACAATGATTATTAATCATGGATATCCCTTGGATATGGTTCAACACGAGTTTGAACTTCATTCAAAAAACGACGTTGAAGCCAATGACCTTGCTCTTTTCAGACAAGAGAAGGAGAAACTCATCAAATATTTTGACAGTCTCTCTTGTCTCTTGAGTTTAACACTTGAATTATGGTCATCTAATGACAAAATGTTGACCTATTGTTGCTTGACCGTGCACTTCATTGACGATGAATGGCAGCTGAAGAAGAAGATTCTTAGGATGATGAAAGAATGTCAAGCATCCCACGTGAAGTGTTTCTAGCTATCTCATGATGTACACCGTCATGGACTGATGTCATCTTCATCACCTCTGATGACTTAGAAATCACAGTTGATACTAGAATTGCTAAGAAACATTGAGATTTCTAAGTCATTCCAGTATCAACTGTGATTTCTAAGTCATTAAAGATGATGAAGATGACATCAGTCCATGACGGTATACATCCTGAGATAGCTAGAAACAACTTCACGTGAGATGCTTGACATTCTTTCATCATCCTAAGAATCTTCTTCTTCAGCTACCATCCATCGTCAATGAAGTGCACAGTCAAGCAACAATAGGTCAATATTTTGTCATTAGATGACCTTATTCAAGTGTTAAACTCAAGAGACAAGAGAGACTGTCAAAATATTTGATGAGTTTCTCCTTCTCTTTTCTGAAAAGAGCAAGGTCATTGGTTTCAACGTCGTTTTTTAAATGAAGTTCAAACTCGTGTTGAACCATATCCAAGGGATATCCATGATTAATAATCATTGTTTCAATGTCTAGACCACTTCTCTCTTGATTTATTACAGAATTCCTTTGGATGACACTTGTACTCGAGCCACCTGTCTCGAAGATCAATGGTTGTTGCTCTGCTTCGTCCTCTCTGCTTGGCAAACATTTTCTTAAGTGCTTATGCAAATTTGAAGTTCCTCTTTTGCTTTCTGCTCTATACATCTTCTTACAATGTTTAAATGTAGCCCATACTTCCCCAATGCTTATCGAATTTGTCCCACAGACTTGATATCTTTCTGTGTTTATTAGTACTCTGGAGGCCACCATCTACAATGAGCGATGCATTCTCATAATTTAGAGAAGGTGCAGCTATAGTAGATTGTTCCTGGACGTCCTGTCAATAGATAGGGAAATAGGATATTGGCAACATGAAAACCAATTCTAGTCAATGATAGTAAATATTGATCCAATTTGTTCTTAACCTAACATTAACAACAAATAACGAAAACATGTGGTTGATAGGTGTAATAAAAGAAGCAATTACAAAGTTTCCATTTGAAGCACCTACATGGTGATCTGTAGATTTAAGATAGCCTAGAAATCTCTAGAAATATAAATGCTTGACTAACAGATTTTAATAGTTTAGGGATATGAAAGGAATATGACCTACCATTTTCCAAATCTCGTCATTAGTTTTGAATTCATATGATTTGGATTAGGTGAAATAATAAGGATTAGCCATCCAGGTGGTCTACATGCACTACAAGACCTATCCAAATAAAAGCCTTAACTTCGCAGACATGCATGAAGAGTGTAACTCATTCATCAAGAAAAAAAAGACAGACAGTAAAGAAGAGCACCTGTTCAAGAGGCTCGTGTGTTTCTCCTGCTTGATTGCTGGTTGTGTTGAATGTCATGAATTCATTTCCTCCTAAAACACCATCGGATGATGGCAATTGAAGAATGCTAGAAACAGCTTCATGTGGGATGTTTGACATTCTTTCACCATCCAATCTAACTCTAAAGCCACTAGCCTCATTTAGTTCTCAAACCCAAACTTTCGAAGACTCTAAACAGTTCTCCTGCAAAGTACACAAGACCTTACTTATCAGAAGTTCTCGTTCTGAAGTATCTCTCATGCCTTCAGGGAGAAAAAATTCTAATCCGTAATCATCCTTGCAAGAGTGGGTACTTGTTAGCCTTGTAGCAAAACAGGCACGTAAGATTCTGTTCCGCCAAACTCTTTGGAAGTGAATATTAGATCGACGCATTTTTCCGCCTCTCTAGTCTCTGTAGGAGTTGTTCCATCAATATCATTTTTCCGCCTCTCTAGTCTCTGTAGGAGCTGTTCCATCAATATCGGAAGAAGCTCTCACAACAACAGCACCAATTCTGTTTCCACGAATTGGGTTTTGAAACCGTACTCCATTCCAAGTCTTAAACTTTAATTCAAAGGCTTTCACGTGAAGCCTGGAAACTAAAAAATGACACAAAATTCAGATATGGGTCTTGAAGACTAAATTCAAGCGAAAGATTAAATATTTCGTAATTTTAAGCACAACACAGATTCAATTATCGGTTACAGCAGCAAAATAAACAAACTTTATACTAACTAATATAGAAAGCACGAGCACAAAATTCAGATATGAGCCTTTAAGACTTTAATCCAAGAGAAAGATCAAATATTTAGAAATTTCCAGCAAAACCCACATTGAATCGGTGGTTATTAACAGGAAAAGAACACTCTTCCGAGAACTAATATAGAAAGCACCAACATCCAAGAACTGGTTAAACTTAGGAAGCAAGTGATAAGTGTTTGATGAAACGGCGAAGCGAGCAAGAAGTGAAACCAAATAAGCTTATACGAAAAAAACGCTCATAAACAGAAATCGTAAAATGCATCGTCGATAAAGCCCCTATTAGAAAAAACTGCAAACATGAGACAAGTTTAGAGAATTGGGTACCTGGGGTTGCAATGAAGGCCGAAGTTGGAGATGAAAAAGGGGGGAAGTGAAGAGAGAGAGGTGAGAGGGTTGAAGAGAAGAAGGGACATTTTCGTTTTGATTGAAATGAAATCTGCAATCTTTTTCGTTTTGGGGGTTGACATTTTCAGTTTTGATTGAAATGAAATCTGCAATCTTTTTGGTTTTGGGGGTTTCCTAGTTTACGTTGCCTATGGCATTTCTGTGTGGTTCTTTTGTATAAGGAAAGTGAGCTGTACCTCGGCTCGCTCTCTTAGAGCATCTCCAATGGCATGAGCCATTTTAGAGAACCAAATCTCTAAAATAGTTCTTTGAATAGTGTATATATGGCTTTTTTAGTGATGTGTGCTCCAATGATAAAAGCCATTTTGGAGAGCCATTTTTTTATATATTATTTTAAATATAATGCAATTATTTTGTATGTAATTTAATTATATAATTAATTATACAATTAATAGGAGTAAGTTATATAATTAAATAATAGCTTTGCAATTATATTTAAATTGAAAAAAGAATTTAAAATTAAAACCCCGCAACAATTTAAATTTGAAATTCTAAAATATTGAAAAATTCCTCCAAAATTTCATTTGCCACCAACTTATTGTCGTTGAGTGTTAGAAGAACTTTAAGAAACAAATTGAATTGATATCAATTTTATAACACGATACAATATATTTAAAGCAAATTAAAAATAATTAATTTACATCCTTCAGAAAAGTTATTTAAAAAGTGCAAGATAACTAAAAATAGATGTCACAACATCAGATGCATAATAGGAATGAACTAAACAAATTTACATCCTTCAGTAGCATAGCCAACACTTGCACAGCTATTCAAGGGCAAGTAAAATTTTAAAACATAACTACTTGACCATAACTCCAGAAGTTCAAATGCAAGGTGCAACATATGTTATATGCAAGCATGAAACAAAACAGCAGGATAAGAAGAGCCAAGAAATACTTCAGAAACATGAAACACTAAATCTTATTTTCCATTCTGAAAAGTTATTTAAAAAGTTCAAGATAACTAAAAATAGATGCCACAACATCAGATGCATAATAGGAATGAACTAAACAAATTTACATCCTTCAGTAGCATAGCCAACACTTGCACAGCTATTCAAGGGCAAGTAAAATTTTAAAACATAACTACTTGACCATAACTCCAGAAGTTCAAATGCAAGGTGCAACATATGTTATATGCAAGCATGAAACAAAACAGCAGGATAAGAAGAGCCAAGAAATACTTCAGAAACATGAAACACTAAATCTTATTTTCCATTCTGCATTGACATCACAGAATACACCGCATCATACACTCCAACATAAGCTTACACGGATACAGTTGTAGTAGTAGTATCTTTACTAAACTTCTTGGAACAGAAGAGATTCAAAACATCAGCACGGTTCTGAATGTATATAGGGCATTTAGACAAGAAATCTTGTGCTTCGTCATGCCTTTGGGCCTTGAAAAGTACTTTAAACAAATGAAGAGCAACAGATATAGATGGAAACTTCTTAGTGGTCATAGAATTCAAAAAAGCAATGGCATCATCACCTGTTCCAGACTTTGATACAAACTCAAAAAACGGATCTATATGGGGTGGAATGCCATGGCTTTGCATCAAACCCAACATGTTTAAGGCATCCTTAAATGCACAGATAAAATTCTTGACAGTGAAAGAATAAATATACATCACCTGATCTTAACATCTATTCAAAAAGATGCAATGTCTCAGATGCAAACCCTCTTTGAGAATAACCCGAAATCATTACAGTCCAAGAAACAACATTTCTCTCATGCATTTCATCAAACACATGTCTTGCAGAACCCAAACACTCACACTTTGTGTACAAGATAATCACGCTTCCGTTCAAATTTACCATTTCTTCTTCGTTTTTCAAAGAACCCATTTTCACAACACCGCAAGCTCAAAACCCAAACTTCAATCACCCTAACCTTAATTTTTCTCAGTCATCAAAATCCCCAAAACTCAACCAAAAACACAAAAAACTTTACAAAATTCCCCTAAAAAATCACCTTTCTGAACTTAAATTAAAACCCCACAACATGTGGAAAGAAATTACCCAGAAATATCAAGTTGCATGCGTACATGAAACACTCAAGCAATCCATGAAATGGTTGTTCGAAATTAGAAAAGGTTTCAAAAACTAACCTTTTTGTTCACCTTCTGCTCTTCTTCTTCTTCACTGATCAACAAGTCCTTGAAAACAAAAATGGTTGTTCTCTTCGGTTTCAATTGAGCTTCTCTTCGGGGTGATTTATCTCAAATGGGTTGCAACGGTAATAAATGTCCTTTGCCTTCTCTTTTATCTGCAGCCATATATAGCATTATGTTGAGTACCAGCTATTTATAGCTCTCCCGCTGGAGCGTATACAGTAATAAAAAAATGTTAAAAATATATTATTTTATTTATGCCTCTTCATATGCACTCTCCACTGTAGTTGCTCTTTACCTAGACAAAAAGACTGGAGAAAAAACCTTCAGACAAGTTTCGAAACGTTTTTCAAAGGGTCCTTTGTTTTTCTCTTTTCAGTTTGTCTAAAATTACCCGGAATTTTAAAATTCAGATCAAATTGTATTTTAATTACTATTTTTAATTTCATTACCTAAACTGTTTTTGAAATTAAATAATTTTTTGACTAATGTTTTTCACAGATAATAATTTAGAATCATAATAGGCACCGGAAAAAAAAAATCTCAAAGAAAAAATAGAGACAAAAATATAAATAAAAAATGTTTTTTTTATCAAAAATTAGCTCATGATATTAGAATAAAAATAAATAAATTTTAGAGACTAGCTTATATTTACCAAGAATATAAAATGATTTTGAATAATTTAACCTTTTAATTTCAACATCTTCTTCTTCTATTATTCAAAATATAAATCTTATTTACGTTGATAGTCTTAAATAATGTTATTTATATTCAGATACATTTTCAAATGAATGTTTAAAATAAATTAGTGAATACAGAAAGACATTTGATATGGATATTAGGAGACGAATAGTTTTGTTTTATTTGGCTGTTTTTAAATTAAAGGCTGAAAAAAATAATTTACAATAATATAATTTGTTATTTATTTAATTCAAATTTCACTCTCACCTCTTTTAAAGCCATAATTGACATTGCGTTTTAAAAATACTTTTAAAAAAATAATTTTTTTATTTTTATTTTTCATATCAAATTAAATTATTTTATTATTTTTTGATCATTTTCATGTATTGATGTTAGAAATAATTTCTAAAAAATAAAAAAATATATTATTTTGATACATTTTTAAATAAAAAACACTTTAAAAAACAACTTCAATTAGACTCTCCAAGAAAAATGATTCTGTAATACAGCAATATCAACGAACACTACGATTATTATTTTTACTTCAATGGCCAACATGAATTTTTATTTTAAAGAAAAATAAAAATATGATTAACATAATCATAGGTGAAATAATACAATTATTTAAAAAAAAAAAAAAAAAAACTAAAATAACAATCAAACAAATTTTACTGTTTGATACTGTTTGGAAGTGAATATTAGATTGAAGCGTTTTTCCGGCTAACACCTTATCCTTCCTCGAGACGATGATGTGCATATCCACCCACAAAATCATGTATTGACAGCATAACTGTATAGCATCCTGATACTGTTTGATATTGTTTGATTCTGTTAACAGATCAAATGAAGTTACGGAATACGGAGAGAGTACAACATCCATGTCTTTGTCAGCATTCTCAACCAAAGTCTGTGCTGGCACCACCTGCATTACGTGAAGAAGCCAAGACAGTTAGCAGATTTGCTACATGAACTGGAATTGAAAGGTTCTGCGATCACTGAAAATTCATGAGGGTCATGAAAAAGATGTCAGAGACCTTTTTTGGATCCGTGAAGGAATTCTCGTCCATTAAGTTGGAAGAAGTGAGAGCAGTTTTTGTTGATCCAGACAATTGTGAGCTGAGCCCCAATCCATCAATGGAAACTTTGAGATTCACTTTACTGTTCCCAAAATTCACAATCTGAAAAATACATTTCCCTGAAAGTAAGAGCTTTGCTGAAAAAAATCAAACAGAAACTCTTACAACTTGATTTTACTAGTGTTTGTGTTTGTTGTCAACCAGCGGCAGCATGTCATGTTGGGAAGACCACAAAAGTTGACTCAATGGATTATGCCATATTTTTAAAATTGGAAAAGATTCAAACTTGCAGCATTGACAAAAAAAGGATAAAAACTTAAAATTGGTGTTTAGGGAATGATCCCTGCAAGCTATGCTGGTATTAGCATACCTTTATTTTCAGGCAAGTTTCGCCATCTGAGTTTTGCCATGTTATTGCAGATGCAACAAGTGTAGAGGAATTTGTTTGTAGTTTAGCGTCAAGAAGAGTTGCTCCATTTGACTCTCTGGAGAGTTTTTGAACCCAATAGCTCAGAGTTCCATGGTGCTTTGACAAGTTGATCCATTATTGCAATTAAAAAAAAAGCGGTGCATAGCTTTCCATCTACACAATACCGCAGAAATTGGGAAATAAAGGCCTCAAGAATTGGAATTTTCACGAGCATGAAAACACAAAAAGGATACTTCGGCCATGGCATCAAATTTACCAGGAATGATGATGAGAGGGAATAACTTAAGATTGCTGGAACAAGTATTGCAAACCTGTTCCCTTTCAGACCAATGAGGAGTCGAGTGTCAGCGAGCGCAGCCAAAAGACTTCCTGTGCCCGCATCATTTCCAGTCACAGCATAGTCGCTCACAGAAGCCTCAAAAATAGTAAATCCCATGACTACTTGTCACATATTTTAGACAGTATTTTGTCAAAAAAGCATATTACACACCTTTGGACAAGTCTGGGATGTGCAATCAAACTTATGAGTCGTGGAAATAGGTTGCTGGCAGATGTAAAAACCTAGTTCAAAGAATAAAAGAGGATTAGCATTATGTTTTCCAGCTGATGACAAATACACTAGTTCAATACTACAAAACAGAAGGAAACCAAAGCTATTGTGACAGGATGCTTACTTGAAAATCATAGTAATCAGCTGGGTGATCCAGCGAATGAGAAGACCCATCACAGTTTGATATTATTTTGATGTCAGGATAGGCACTTCTTATGGCATCCTTGAACTTGAGATAATTTCCTGGTAGAAAAAAGCACATTAATTTGACTTTTGAAACTGGTCTATCTTCCAGATTTTGGAGTGAGGAGTAACATTTGCAGACCTTCAGATACTTTTAGTGAGGAAAATCTTTGTCAAATTTAACTTAATATAGAAATGAGATCAGCAGACTATATCATAGCAACTCATTTTTGAAATCTCAATAATGGATCATTTGACAAACACATCTTAGTTTCAAACTTGCAAACCCAATTACCACAAGGACTCTTGGAAGAAAAATGCAAATATGAGTAATGCTGCAGGAAAAACAATGTCATATCACCTCAATAACTTAGCATCTAAATAGAGGGTAAGTAGTTCAAATTAGAAGTGCAAGATACTTTCTTGGACACGATACTGATCCTTTCATCTAATGTAATAAATAGATTTGTATAGGAATGTTGGAGTTCGTGTTCTATGCAAGACTAATTTGCATCTTCTCTCATTCCCCTTTTCTACAAAATGGATCTCATCCGATGCCAGCAGTAAAAAGTGAGTACAATAATTATCCATAATTATCCTCGGACAATAACATTGTAAGAGCAATCATCTGATGGACAGCCATCCCTTTCCATTTGTCTGAGAGCTTTGTATTCTTCATCTAGCAATCCTTCTCTGCAAAGTCCACTGATTATTGAAGTCCAACTTCGAACATGAGGAAGCAATCCTTTGACATAGAGTTTCAAAAACAGCTCCCTTGCATCTTCAAGCTTCCCAGATTTGCACATGGCATCGATTAAGATACTATAGATCACCAAATCAGGGTTCAAGTAACTATTTTGATTGGCTTTGGGAATCTTAACAATTCTCAACCCATGCTTTAAACTTGATGTTGTGGAGTATAGATACGGCCAGATTTATGGCAGTGATGCAACCTTATTCTTGCCAAGACTCCATAACGATCTTAAAAGGGTGTGCCATAGATATGCTAATGACTCCAGCAATCCGGCAGCATCCACTTCCACTCTTGCGGATGTGAATTGTTGCGCATCATTTAATCCAACTTCTAAATATATGTTTCAAGGATTCAGGGTGTGGAGGAAGAATAAATATGAAAGCAATTCGCTGGATTCGCAGAAGGTTGAACTTGATCAGTATTTAGAGCAACCTCCAGAAAACTTGAGTGAGGATTATAATGTATTAGAATGGTGGCATGCCAATGCTCCAATGTTTCCAATACACGGAAGAATGGCTCATGATTTCTTTGCAAATCCTATATCAACCATTGTTTCAGAATCTTCTGCAGCTGAAGAAGCAGTGAAGATGAGCTCCACCTTTAATGACGCCCGTCCTGAAATCATTGAGGCTTTAGTCTGTGTGAGGGATTGGCTGGAGAGTCCCGAAAAGAAGTAGGTCCTTTTTTAAAAAAAAAAAAATATCTCTCATATCTGGTGCTTGCTTGCGTTTTTTTGGTTATTCAAGTAATTCTACTGTTATTTCAGATAAAATGTACCTTTAAGCTAGATATGTTTTACACATTGAATTTTTGCTGTATATTACTCTTTTCTTGGTTAATGTGGGCATGGTATTCGTTGAAATTTAGAATACAAGACTTTATTATTCAATAATTTATATATATATGTATATATATGTCTATGTATTACATTCAACTCATGTAAAGTTTACGTTGCCTGTGGCATTTCTGTGTGGTTCTTTTGGATAAGGAAAGTGTCTCTACCTCGGTTTGCTCTCTCACCCAGACAAAAAGACTGGAAAAAAACCCTTCTGGAAAGTTTCGAAACGTTTTTCAAATGGTCCTTTGTTTTTCCCTTCTCAATTTGGCTAAATTGTTAAATTACCCTGAATTTTATAATTCACATCAACTTGTATTGTAATTATTATTTTTAATTTCATTACCTAACTGTTTTTGAAATTAAATAATTTTTTGATTAAAAATACATAGTCTGAAAGAAAAAATAGAGACAAATTTAAATAAATAATTGTTTTTTTTATCAAAAACTAGTTCATGATATTAGAATAAAAATAATAAATTTTAGAGACTAGCTTATATTAACCAAGAATATAAAATGATTTTTAATAATTTAACCTTTTAATTTCAACATCTTCTTCTTCTACTATTCAAAATATAAATCTTATTTACGTTGATAGTTTTAAATAATGCTATTCATATTCAAATAATGTTATTTATATTCAGATATATGTTCAAATGAATGTGCAAAATAAATTAGTGACCAAATCAACTAAAATATTTAAAACATATTGATTTAATATCTTTTTCCAAGCAAATACAGTACCACACACAGTCTTCATCTCACCAGAAACTACAGAAAGAGGGGAAGAGCCCACGCTATATATCACCATAATATCTGGTGTTGATGAAAGAAAAAAGCTCCAGCAACATAAATGATTGGGCTATGTGATGATGCAATCAACAACAAAATAGTTCCTCACGCCTTTCAAGACAACTTTCAACATAATAAATCACATACAATAAACTGTAGTCCCACACTATCCAACAGCCACAACATAAATGTCGATTACAAAAAGCAGAGCTCTTAACTTCAATCATGGAAACATAGAGAAAAGAGGGGAAAGGGGTAGGTTTATGGGGTTAACTCAAGTGACTTTTGCTTTTTTGTATAATATTGATCATTTATATATTGGTGATCGTGTTTATTCCTAGTTTTGACAAGTTTTTTTTGTCTCTACTACATGCATAAGGATACTTCAAAGTTGACTCCCCGCCATTTTTGCACAATTCTCCAACACAAAATGCAGCATTCCTCCTGTTAGTTGCATCAGATGATGCGAGTTCCTTGATTGCTAAGGGCATCACTCTCTGAAACATGGGACGAGCTTTCAGAAAATATAGAAAAAAATATCAGAACTACCACATAACAAACCTTGAATGAACAAAAAAGTGAAATTACATCAACATAACCCGCAATTGGAGCACCCATGCCCTGAGCAACTTCTGCAAGGCAAGCAACCACCATAGTTCGATCTTGCAGAGGGCGCGAGGCTTTCTGCATTTTCCAACCATCAAAATGATAAGAATCAAGAACAAGTCTCAGCACAAGATGACAACTGACTTGCCAAGAGGATCATCTAATAACACACCGCAAATTTCATCAAAGGTTCAAATAGGTTTGCAAAGATGGGTGCAAAATGAGAGCCCATGGACTCTGCAAATGCAGGAAGAAGGTCAGAAACAGCATCCATAAGCAACTCATCATGTTCTGTATCATCATCTTCCATATCACTATCATCTTCCAACTGCTGACAGGCTGACTCCTCTTTTAGCAATACCAAAGTCGCATCAACAGACATATCAGATCACATTAGAGAACAGCCCATTAAGAATTAAGATGTTTTATCTGCACGGGGGGGGGGGGGGGGGGGGGGGCATGCTTACACGGTTCAATAGCTGCATAACCATAATCCTTCATGATTTCTGCCACACTCATACAAGCTTGAGCAACTACTTCCTTGTCATCATCTCCAGTCATAGTTTTGATGTAAATATCCATCACAGTATCTGCTTGTATGAAGATAAGTTAATTGGAATTTGTTCACCACTTAAAACCAGGATATATAATCCTGGCAGATACAGACACTTTATATGCCACTATCAAGCCATGTCCTCACCAAGCATTTCTCTTGCTTTTGCCGGTCCATCCTGCGTAACACAAAGCAAGAGTAGCATTGTATTAGTACACCATCACAGTCAGAAGTGAAGAGAAGTGTATTTGGAAACTAGCTGTAAGCTTTTGCACGTCATCTTGTACCAAGGATAGACTGGAATTGAGTTGAGAGTTAGGTCAGCAATATAATGAGGGAGGACATGGAAGACCTCATGCAAACCAAAATGGCTCCACCAATCTAATTTCTTTTCGGGATTTTTTCCCATGAAACAAATAAAATTCCAACTGAAACCGAAAATAAAACATACATGTCCAGATTATATGAAAAGTGCAAGTTGTATGTAATATACAAAGGTCATCAGTCCATGGGTGCGGCAAAGGGAAACAAGACGGGCAATACTAAGACAAGAAAAGTAAAAGATGTTTCTAAAACCATCAAAGAAAGATAACAATGAGTAAAGGGTTAATGCGTACTCACATTTTGACTCTGGAAGATTGCATGTGCTGAAGTCAGAATAGCTGTATGGAGTCAAATAATGGGATTATTATGATTTCAGTGAGAATTACAGTGTTATTGTTTGTTATCATTGATTATTCATTCAATCTACTATCTTTGCTATGAACTAAACAGGCTTACAGAGGTAAAATCCCACAGGATGAGTGTGATAAGACAAGTCAAGTCACGCAAGAATTGATAGCAATACCAAACATCAGGGTGACATGCTAAAACATGTCTCTAATCTTTCAAGTTCTCTTTTAAATTGCCAAGGAAACAAGATGCCCGCATTTTCATTAAATTTCTCATCCACTCTCCTCTCCCAAATTCCTTCTCTTCAATGGTAACACAATAGTTTCACTCTTCATTTAACATGAAACTGCAAAAGAAAATGACTTGTTTTTCATATAATTATTGCTATTTCTATCTCATGATGATCTGCTTCCACTTTGTAAACTTACTTCTAAGAAACAATCAAAAGAGTACGTTTTGATAACAGACATTAGTTTTAATGGGCAAATGGAGCAACTGGGCATGCATCAAAACAATATCCACAACAAGCCATATGGTTGTTACTCACACTTCAAAGCAATGATAGCCTGAAGCCGAACATCTTCATGGAAATACCCTGGCATGTCTCACCAGAATCCTTGATGTCTCCTCCAAGTAGCTTAAAGCAATTAAGGAATTCAAGATGTAATATTTTATTTGTCATTTAAAAAACTCAGCAGGATGATAAATGAAAATAATTCTGGGAATAAGGAGGGTAGAAAATGGATACGGAGAATAAGAACTCTTTGTGTGAAGTGCATACAAGCCAAGCGCTTGAGTTGCAGCTGCCTTTTCATCCAGCACTCCTGTTCTTACACTAATATTCCGAACTCTTGGCTCATCATGAGCTTTGTCATCAGATGAGACTCCGCCAAATCCATTGATATTTTCATCATCAGATTCAATGATGTCCACTGCAGAACCATCATCAAGATTGCAGGAAGCAAATGCCAGGGGTACAACATGAGGAAGATACTGTTCAAAATAATATCATTACATGTGACCATGGGATCTATGCAAAGGACATGCAAATTTATTTTCATGGCAATTATTAAACCTTTGCAAAGCTATCATCCATAATTTCAGCTACATTGCTAAGGAACCCATGAGTATACTCCCGAAGCTCACTGAACTCCAATCCAAAACCCTGAGAAAATACAGAAAAATTAAATTTCTGAATGGACATGCTGCAATTGTTAAAGAGAATCGGTAATGTCATTCCCGAAATTGCAGCTTCCATGAAAGGGGGTAGAATTGGTTCCATCCTCGCTCTCCCAGCAGACATGGCCACTATTCCTACAAGCTCAGTAGCCCTTGCTCGTGATCGGAGATCTTCATCATTGGTAAGCACCATGAAGGATTTCATTAACTCGAGAACCCTTTCAGAATAAGGAATGAAAGCTTGCTCAGCAGCAGACGCAACTGAACCAATTGCAGACTGCAAAAACATTTCTTGGCAAAATTTATAAGTATAACCAGAACTAAGGCAAGGAAATTAATTACTAATTCAGTTTAAACACATAATTTTCCAGAACACATGAGATGCATCTTCCTTACCATGCATGTCTCCTGCAAATTACGAGGGCTATTTTGGAGGGCTGCAAGAAGCTTCTGCATCAAAGGATCAAGAAAAGGAAGAATTTCTTCACCCATGTCCTCACAAAATGCTGCTAGCGCGTAGTATGACTTTTCCTGTCCAAAACAAAATAAAGAAGATCATGTGGAGTAAATGCATACTGTTCATACAAGTGTCGTGCAAAATATGATCTGCATAATAATTTGATGATATTCTTATGTTTACCTTTACTTCATCAGATGCATCCTCAATAGCATTTAAAATGCAGGGAAGAACACTTTCATAGTGGGACATGATTTCAGGCTGTAAATGCTCTGCAAATTGACCCAATGCAAATGATGCAGCCCCTCGAACCATTTGTTCTGGATCCCTCAAAGCCCCTAAGACAATATGAAGAATGGGTTCCAGTTTATCTTTCATCAACTCCAGACAACCCTCTGAAACAACACCTAAAGCTGTAACAGAAGCTTCCCGGAACTTTGGGTTTGCACTCTGACTACTTAGAGAAGCAAACTCAAAGACAGGAGGAAAAACTTGCTTTGCGAGGTTCAAAGCCATAGTGTCAATAACTTCTGCAGCAGCTCGATCAGGAGCAAGATCATCATCTTCACCAGCATCAGCTGATTCTGCAAGCATGGGGCACATCACTTGCAGAATGGGGATGGCCAGCTTATACTTTTTCAGGGAACTGTATTTGTACTTTGCCAGCCATGAAATTATCTGAATAGCCTGATATGAAAAGAAAAAAAGCAGAGTAAGTGGGAGCAGGGTTGAGAAACACAAGACCCTCAACTACACATGTCAACTAAATTTAGAGTGTCTAAGCACACATATTTTGATCCAACTATCTAACCTGATGACGTGTGTTGGATTCCAAATTTTGACTAGAGCAAACTTCAAGAGAGAACTGCACAATGGATTTAACAGAATCTCCAAGAAGAGGTGCGGGAGATTCAATCAGCTCATCAAAGATTTCAAAAGCAATTATTGCAACATCCTCCTCACCGGATGAAAGGCATTGTCTGGCCACATTTAAAATGCTGGGAATGAGCTGGCAAAATTTGACCTGCACAAACATATGGCTTGAATCAACTCTTGAAAATTGCGAGGGAAAAAATAAGCCTCTGCAGTGTCAGAAAATTAATCATCTCTTTTAAAATTGCCTTGGACTAGGATATTTAGACCTTCCAAGATTGCTGCTGAGCATTGATTAACCTAAAGCAGAGCGCAGGATTGATCCAACTCCTTTTTTTTTCTACTTACTCACGTAGAGATGTATTTATTCCCATTATGTGATTGCATCATTAATAAGATTACCTTTTATCAAAAGTAATAATACAGTGATGTGCAAGGCAGTGTCAAAAGACAAATACTACAGCAGATGACAGAGGACACGAGACAGGTGCAAGTGGGCGGGAAAAGATAAACCAAAAAATCAACAAATAAAAAGTAGTCTAGATTCTGCTACAAGCATACAAACTGACCACTTCGTCCCCATCATTTGTAAACTCGAGAAAAGATCCCACTGCCCTGGTAAAACATAATAAATCTTAGCAAGCGGCCATACAATATTTGTCTGTTGATGAAAACAGGAGCACCAAAACATTTAAAAACACTCGGCCATTACTTGAGAGCAGCAATTCTAACACGGTTGCTGGTATCATCCTGCAGACACTTGAGCAAAAGAGCTTGCAAATCTGCGAAATGAGGTTGAAATGCAATCCCAATAGTTTCGGTCATAGAGCTGAAAAGGATCAGCGCCACCTTACATCACCAAAACAGAACACAACCAGTAAGTAATCCTTTCAATTCTAGTAAAGCGGTATAAACACATAAATTATCTCAGAGAGGGGGGGGGGGGGGGGGGGGGGATTTTTTTTGCAAACACACTTGTTATAAGTAGGAACAAACAATGTATTGCCACGATCATGCTCAACAAGATAATCTTGCATCGCAGGATCAACCAGCTAAAACAATAAATGAGAAAAGAAAATGTTCTTACTTCTCTGTGATCTTCCTATGCACTTTGGCTACATTGGAACAAAAAGGGCAACAAATCAGGCCACTCTCCAGCCGGAACTGCGTATTTGGCAATTATACTCACCACATTCGCACTCGCTCTCCTTACTGGAGGACTACAGGATTGAAATAACAATAATTAAAAAAGTTTTCCATGATTATTATTCATCAAATTAAAAAAATTATATTAAATAATCAAAACCTGTGTTCCATGGTTATGCTTTCAATGAGAGATTGCTTGACAAGGTTTTTGAGTTGAGGAGAGAGTTTAGCCCAGTGTCCGGTTATCTTCTTGCGGAGGAGGACGGCGGCTAGTTGGCGAACATTGGGAGTTTTAGCGGTGCGAAGATGCTGGGCAAGGGCGGGGACCACTTGAGGATCTTTGGCTAACCTCTTAATTTGCTCCTCTGCTTGCCTTCTGGCATCATTGTCTGGCATCAAGAATTGAATCAGCAGCAGTTCAAGTGAATATTGTTAAAATTGTAACAGGATCGAACCATGAGATGTCATGTAATATTTGCATCAACAACTAGCGGCACTGGGTATGGAAAATTTACATCACCTTTTCACCTTGGCAACATTCAGATTCACCAAGTAACCTCTTCAAACCAAGATTGTCATCTTTAGACAACAGATCTGCCACCAAGGTTCTGGTCTGGGCATCTGCATAGAATCCTCTATCAAACATTTCCTGAAAAAGTTGTTCTGCCCTTGATGCGCCGTTGTTCCGGAGAAATCCTCGGACAATAACATTGTAAGTGCAATCATCTGGTGGGCAGCCATCCCTTTCCATTTGTCTGAGAGCTTTGTATGCTTCATCTAGCAATCCCTCTCTGCAAAGTCCACTGATTATTGAAGTCCAACTTCGAACATCAGGCAACAATCCTTTGACATGGAGTTTCAAAAACAGCTCCCTTGCATCTTCAAGCTTCCCGGATTTGCACATGGCATCGATTAAGATATTATAGATCACCAAATCAGGGTTCAAGTACCTATTTTGCATTTCTCGAAATAGTTCCAATGCCTGATCAAGGTAACCTTGTTTGCTTAAGCCGTCAACCAAAATTGAGTAAGTTACTAGATTTGGGGAGCAGCCCTGGGCATGCATATCCTTGAAAAGCTCTTTTGCTTCCAAAACTCTCCCTACTTGAAACAAGCCACTTATAAGAGTGTTGTAACTAGCAGAGTTAGGAATTAAGCCTCTAAAACTCATTTCATCAAAAAGCTGTTTTGCCTCATCTATCCTCAGGGCCTTACAAGATCCATTGATTAAGATGTTGTAACTAAGAACATTAGGCATGCAGCCCTGGGCATGCATATTCTTGAAAAGCTCTTTTGCTTCAAAAATTCTACCTACTTGAGACAAGCCACTTATAAGAGTGTTGTAAGTGGCAGTGTTTGGAATTAAGCCTCGAATACTCAATTCATCAAAAATTTGTTTTGCCTCATCTATCCTCTGGGCCTTGCAACATCCATTGATTAAGATGTTGTAACTAAGAACGTCAGGTATACATCCCTTAGTTATCATCGCATCAAATACTTTTCTAGCTTCAAAAACTCTGTTCTGCAAAAGATATCCATTCATCAATGAACTATAAGTCACGGTATTAGGTTCCACACCCTTCTCAATCATTGTCTTGACTATTCCTTGAGCCTCTGAAATCTTGCCTTTTTTACAAAGTGTATCAACCAAAATGTTGAAGGTAACTACATCTGGCATGATGTTGAAACTCATCATTTCATTGAACAATGTTGAAGCCTCTTCCTGCTGGTCTGAATTGCATAGACCATGCATTAAGGAATTGTAAGTGACAACATTCAGTTGAATCCCTTTACTTTTCATTTCAGAGAATATATCTAAAGCCTCTTTGACTAGTCTATCCTTGCAAAGGCTATCAATAAGCGTACTGTATGTGACAACATTCGGTTGGCAACGTGCATTGTCCATTTTCTTGAGCAACCCAACAGCAACGGGGGTTTTACCAATCTTACACAAACCTTTTATAATCGTAGTATAAGTATGTTGATTAGGTTGATAGCCCCTTTCCACCATCTCATCAAAAAATTCCACAGCACGAGCAATTTTACCCTTAATACAAAGCCCGTTAATTAAAGTAGAAAAAACCACAACACTGGGCTCAAAACCAAGCTTAATGATTTTCCCTAAGACAGAGAACCCAAAATCGACCCGTTGCAAGCGACAGTAGCAATTAATCAAAATGCTAAAATGACATACATCACGTTCGATCTGCAGCAATTCAATTTGTTTGGACAAATAAAGCACAATCCCATAATGTTTTATTCTGACAAGAGCGGATAAAAAATCATTAAATTCGATAATACGAGGCAGGGGATGCATACGAATCATGTGATGAAAGCAACACAAGGCATCTTCAATGTTCGTAAAAGAACATCCCTTTTGGTACTTTGGCCTACCACCTCTACTACTGGACGTATGAAGAAAGAAAATCATACCCGTTTCAGCTTGGCTTCTATGAGAGTGAAACCCCAAGAGGGTTGAAGCTGAAGAAGAAGAAATAGCCATTAAAACCCTTTGCTGCTTCATTGCCATTGCCATGGATATCATCATCACCACTTGAAGTGGGAGAGAAGAATGGGCGGGTTTTATTCACCGTGTAACAAGGGAGAGTGTGGTGAATGGCTAAAACAAAAAATTGAAGAGAACAGGGCTTCTTAACCTAGGCTGAAAGGTAAACATCTTTTTCTTTCTTTTTTGCCGATCAAAAGGACATTTTGTCGACAGATATTGAAACGTTATTAAAGTATTTTAGTATAATTTTAGAACTTTATATAATGATATAAAATAATTTTATTTTAAAATAATTTTATTTTAAAATGATTTCTTACTCCAACCAAATATATATATATATATATATATATATGAAAAATCACAATTTAATTAGTGAATTAGTCTTGTTTAATCACAACTTTTTTTCTTACGCATTATCCACTAGTCATATTAGAAGGCTTGAAAGGAATTCTGCTATCTTCTTTGCATGCATCGTTTCCACCATGAGAGGCAATTGCTAGTATGAATGGAAGAAAGTAACAGGCAACCAAAGGTAGATCATTCCAATGTGACGAGGCCAAGTAACACATTCGAATTCTTATATTCTTTATTAAGACTAAGATCATTTAGTTTCTGAAAGATGTGTTGGACTTGACAGGAAGAAAAAAAATGAAAATGTGACTTGTGTTCTTAAATGTTGTCTATTTGAGTTTTTATACTTTTTTTTTTATTAATAGAGTATTTTTTGTTAGCATTCATTGTTTTCTACTTTGTGTAGATTTCATAAATAAATATAGGTTTTTTTTTTCAAAACATTAATATGTTTAATTATAAGTATAAAAGAAAAATAGAAGAGGATAAAAATAAAATTAGAATAAAACTAAGAAAAGTTTATTGAGGATTAAGAACGTGATATTAGTTGTTCTAATTAGATTAAGGACTTTATTGAGAAAATCATTTGTTGAGGGACTCAATCACAAATAGAGTAATAGTTAATTTATATTTGTCATTTTGCTTTCTTTATTTATTTTATTTAAAAATATGAGTTATTGGATCATTGGTTCAATTCGGGTTTTTTTTCACTTAACCAAGTCGGCCGGGCCGGTTAATTTTCAACACACTTGATCATGATAAACCAAATTGAACCGAACCGATATTTTATCCGGTTCAGTTAAATAAAATACTGAAGCTAAATTAGAAATCAGCTAGGACACACCACATTTAACAATGGCAGGATAACTTTAAAAAGGGTGCCTTGCTGTTTTGTGGATGAAAGATTCTTCAGCCATGACTAGACATTCACACAGCAGGTTTGGCATTGAAAAGCATCAATATAGATATATATTTTACAAGGTGAAATCAGCCACATTAAATTAACATAAATAGCAGGCAGAGACACCAGCCACGAACAACATTATTTTGATTGTTTTCTATAATTACACATCATGTATTAATTTGTTGTTCTAAATTGATGATCTTGAGAAAGAATCAGTTTGTGGCATCCTGATACTGTTTGATTCTGTTAACAGATCAAATGAAGTTACGGAATACGGGGTGAGGACAAGATCCATGTCTTTGTCAGCATTCTCAACCAAAGTCTGTGCTGGCACCACCTGCATTACGTGAAGAAGCCAAGACAGTTAGTAGATTTGCTACATGAACTGGAACTGAAAGGTTCTGCGATCATTGAAAATTCATGAGGGTCATGGAAAAGATGTCAGAAACCTTTTTTGGATCCGAGAAGGAATTCTCGTCCATTAAGTTGGAAGAAGTGAGCACAGTTTTTGTTGATTCAGACAATTGTGAGCTGAGCCCCAATCCATCAATGGAAACTTTGAGATTCACTTTGCTGTTCCCAAAATTCACAATCTGAAAAATACATTTCCCAGAAAGTAAGAGCTTTGCTGATAAAAACCAAACAGAAACTCTTACAACTTGATTTTACTAGTGTTTGTGTTTGTTGTCAACCAGCGGCAGCATGTTACCACAAAAGTTGACTCAATGAATTGTTAAACTGGAACAGAATTCAAACTTGCAGCATTGACAGAAAAAAAGGATAAAAACTTAAATTTGGTGTTTAGGGAATGATCCCTGCAACCAGCTGGTATCAGCATACCTTTATTTTCAGGTAAGTTTTGCCATCTGAATTTTGCCAAGTAATTGCAGATGCAACAAGTGTAGAGGAATTTGTTTGTAATTTAGAGTCAAGAAGATTTGCTCCACTTGACTCTCTGAAGAGTTTTTGCACCCAGTAGCTCGGAGTTCCGTAGTGCTTTGACGAGTTGAAGACAATCGCATCTGGATTCCACCTACATAGAATAGTTCCTGTCAATTTCAGAGTACCCTGAAAAGAAAATGATATTCCTTGCCGTGCAAGCTTGAATTAAATTTTGAGGAACAGAATGAGTTGGTACCTCCTATCATTGACATTCACAAAAAGTGGTGCATAGCTTGCCATCTCCACGATATCGCTGCAACGGAGAAATAAAGGCCTCAAGAACTGGATTTTTCATGATGGGAACGAAAAAACAAAAAGGATACCTCTCGTCCATGGCATCAAATTTGAACCAGAACAATCATGAATGGTGATATGGGAATTCTTTGAACTTTATTAATTTGTCCACTCCCCTCTCTAACAGGAAAAGAGAGGGGGAAGGCATCAAGACTTGCAGACCGTCAAGCACGGATTTTTACTTTGACAAATATCTTAAGAGTGCTGGAACAAGTATGACAAACCTATTCTTTTCCAGCCCAATAAGGAATCCAGCTTCAGCTAGCGCAGCTAAAAGACTTCCTGTGCCCGCATCTTTTCCAGTCACGGCATACTCACTCACAAAAGCCTGAAAAATAGCAAATCCCATGATAATTGTCACATATATTAGTCAGTATGTTGTCAAAAAAGCATTTACACACCTTCGGACCAGTGCGGGATGTTCGATCGAACTGATGAGTCATAGAAAACAGGTTGCTGGCAGATGTATAGATCTAGTTCAAAGAAAAATAGAGGATTAACATTGTGTTTTCTGACCAATGAAAATATGCACAGGTACAATACTTCAAACCTGAAAGAAAACAAAGCTATTGTGACAGAATGTTTACATGAAAATCATAGTAATCAGCCGGGTGATCCAAAGAACGAGACGACCCATCACAGTTTGAGATTATTTTGATGTCAGGATAAGCACTTCTTATGGCATTGTAGAACTTGAGATAATTTCCTGGTAGAAAAAAGGACATGAATTTGAGTTCTGAAACTGGTCTGTCTTCCAGAATCTGGAGTGAAGTGTAACATTTGCAGAACTTCAGACACTTTTTGTGAAGAAAATCCTTGTCAAATATAACTTCATTCAGATTTGAGATCACGAGACCATATCATAGCAACACAATTTTAAATCTCAATAATAGATCATTTGACATACACATCCTAGTTTCAAACTTGTAAAACCCCTAAGAGGTAAATGCAAAAATGAGTAATGCTACATGAAAAGAAAGTCATAGGATTTGTGTGGGCATGTCAGAGTTTGTGTGCCATGCAAGGTATAGTGTGCAGACAAAAAGCATGGATTCAAAGGTGCAGAAACCTCGGTAATTCTTCTTCCCACAATCCTCATTCCCAACAGCAACATATTTCAAGTCAAAAGGCTCTGGATGCCCCATTGCGGCTCTGACAGAACCCCACTTAGAATTAGAATCGCCTCTAGCAAACTCGAGACCATCAAGGGCTTCCTGGAATTGAGACAAACATTGTTATAAAACAATATAGAATGAAAAAGTTCTGTACAAGTTAAGATTCAAAAGAAAACTCACTAGCTTATTTATTTTTAATTTCATAATCATGAAAGAACATTTAATCTAAACATGACTGGATCAGTTTCACTTGTGTCAATGGATAAAAGAAAGCACTGGATTTGCATACTTGTACAAAAGGCAAGACTGCAGTCGTATCAACTTGATCCTGATGGCTGATTCCTGCCAGATTAATGAAGCAAAAAAGGTAGGTGAAAAGGAGTTCAACCATACAGGATAAAATGAAAATGTCTAAAAATGAATCACGTGAAAGTACCATTGTTGAACACCCATATTGGCCGTGAACCAAGATCTTCAGCAAGCTGCAGAAATAAGTAACCGTAAATTATATCTTCTTCAGAGACAGAGTGAGCAAGTCTAATTTCCAATGAACTGCCTAGGCCACAGTTTACATAATCCTGCACCAAAGTGACTGTAAATCATACAAATCAAGATACCTACTTGAAGAAACTCGAAGTATCCAAGTCCATCATCAGTCCAATACATCCAAACATCACCAAAGTGCCCGGGTCTCTCCTCCCAGGGTCCAATGCTTTCCTTCCAGCGAAATGCATTTCTCAACCATTCACCTTCAATGAAGCAGCCACCTAATGCCAAATGATTTGGAAGAAAAAAAATGCCCCATCAGTAAGATCTGAACTACAACTAGTCAAGCAGATGATGGGTTGATTTTGAGAAACTGTGGTGTAAGATCAAGCTAACACTTGCTCTGGCAAAGGTCCTGCAGCTCCAGACTGCTAGTTTGGACGTTGCAGTTTACGGTTTGAAATGCTTGGAAAGTAAAAGAAAAAACAAGGCTCTCCAGGAATATGGCAAAAAAAATGAGGTTTTTGATGACTCATAATTCATTTCTCAAAAACAAAAAAAGGAACAGACCATAAAAAATCCTCAGTAAATGTTGCAAGAATTTGCAATCGGTCGAACAATTATAGCCAGAGATAATAAGAATGTGGAGCAATAGACTTCCCTGTGAAATATATGATACCCAAATTCCACTATATAAATTCCCTTAATCTCAGCCAAAACATATTCATGAATAAAAATCTATACATACCTGGAAATCTGATGAATTGGGGTTTTATATCATCAAGCATTTCAATGAGCTCATTCCGGAAACCATGCCCCTGTGGCAAAACAGAGGTCATACAGATACTGAGACACAAATGGAATTTAAGAACCAGGCATAAAATCTCTGTAAAAAGGAGTTCAAATGCTAGCAAACCAACAAATTCAGAGTTCTATCTCCATAACCTTCATAAACCATCAAAACTCAAATCTCGTCAACATGTAACCAGAAAGTATGGTTTCCAACTTTTGCAAAGTTGTTTCCAATTCTAAATTTATTTAAGTTAGAATTTAAATCCCAAATCCTGCTCATGCTCATCATGTATACAGATATTATCTTCTACATTGCTAATGGCCTGAACTTTCCAAACCGCATGGAGAAAGATTTGTTCTTTTTGGTGACAAGTGTTGAACAATAAAAAATACCTTGTATGTGTCCACAGGCATAGCTGACACTTGATCAAACCATATTACACCTTTTCTGGATGTAGTCAATTGAAGCCTTGAATTAGGATTTGTTCCTGTGGCTTCCAATAGAACCTCAACCTTTGTCCAGTTTGAAACATCAGAATCTCTGCGAAGAAGGAAAGCATGAAAATTACAAACTCCTAGTAAAATAGAAACCATTCATTGCAAAAAAAACAATTGGTACTCACAAAATGTTAGCAGTTGCCAACATCTTCGACCCATCTGAGCTCGTCAATGACACAGAAACATTGATTGATCCCAGAGAACGGACAAAAAGAACCACTTTATAGACCTTCCCTTGTTCAATATTCTGAAGGAAACAGAAGTCAAAAACAAAAGTTTCAGATTTCCAGCTTTTCCACATAAGAGAGACATACAAAATACATTATCACATTTAGTGTCAGCTAGCTCTCACCATGCCCCAAAACCCTGGATTGTATATACCAACTCCACCAGCTGGGCAAATATTACTGCCCTTGCTGTCACAGAGCACATCCATTTGGAGAGCAACCTTATTTCGCTCGAAGCAAGAAGAACGGTCGGTAGATACAGTTAAAGATGACTGATCACCAATGATAGACCAGGGAGCAATATTTGAGGGAGTATTTTGGCCCCCGGCTTCAAAACCTAGGAGACAAAGGAATCAAATCAAAGAGGTGTTTATGTGAATCCAAAATACCCAGATAAATTTAGAGAGTTTTGAATACTTCATAATTGAAGTTTCAATTAAACCCCGAGAATCATAACTCGCACAGAAACAGTGTAAATATTTTTATCAGTGCACTTTTTGATAGAATTAAAAGCTTAGCACTGAACAATGAGGGCTAAAATTTCAAAAAATGCAATCTTGGAACTGGAAGTTAAGTTTTTACTGAAATTGGTCTTTTGCACAATTTAAAACTCCACCCTCTTTCTTCATTCTTCAGAAATTAATAGATTTGGAAATTACCCCGATTGCTCACAAGCTCTGCCCATATCCCACCAGCTCCAGCATGGTTTATCTCCTGCAGAAAAACCATTTCAGAAAATGCTCACTATCAATATTCAACATCCTTTTTTATGCATTGTAGTCTAAAGAAACCATAAACTAACCAGATGCGAATCGAATTCCTGAATTGAAAGTAGAAAACTAACCTCAAAGAAAATTCCGAAGAGTGTTTCAGGAATAGGCCGGGAAATGGAGGCATTGATGATCAAGTTTGCTGCCTGGTTTGCATCAACTTGAGCAGCAGAATATTGGCACACAGAACAAAGACCAACAATGAAGAACACCAAAAGAACACTGCAAGAGGCCTTGCAATTACTCATCTTCTCACCCATTCAATTACCACATCCAATATTGCCTCACCCTATTACAGCAACAAAAAGAACTAATTCAGCTACCTTTTCAGCAATCAGACCCCAAAAAGAAACAGCTCCAGAAAGAACTCATTCTCTTCGATTAGCACCAAAACGATGGATTAGAATCAAATAAAGCAACAAGGTTTATCTGTCAGATTATACGTCTTACACCTTAAAAACATAATGCCCATCATCGTTCACACGGGATGACTCCCCGTAAAATAACAGCAAAAACTAAGGTCAAGACTCTAAAAACTCAGTCTCCATATTTCCAACTATCTTGGATTCCCAAGCACATGATCAAAGTTTTGACCCTTAATCCAAATCATGATAAAAACTCCATGCAAACATAACATTGACAAACATTTTAAAGAGCCCAACAAGCAAAAGTATTGAATTCTGAAGAAATAAGGATTAAAGATGAGAGCTTTGCCTGAAACAAAGGATCGAACAGACAAAATTCTTTCTTTGTTTCTTTAGAGATAGCTGCGGACGAGTGGAAGTGTTGACTGATGACAAATGCATATGGATAAATGAAGGGAGTTGCTAGTTCGTACTTATAAATAAGAGATGGGCGCGTACGATACGCTTGTTCTGTTTGCCTTGCTTTCACGTCAACAACATTTGGCAGTGGATTACAAGGAACATATCATTACTCACTTTGTGGGATCCCATTTCTCCACTTCTTGTCTTTACAGCGCGTGCAAGCCAGATAACACAGTCATCTGTTTTGAAGTAACCATTTGTTTACGTGGGGGTGCGATATGTGTTTTGTTTTGATTATATATTTTAAATATTTAATATATATATATATATATATATATTATAATTTTATATAAAATTAATAAAAACCATTTCTTGAAATATCTTTGTTAAGAAAAACAAAAGGTTATCCTATTTTTTAAACCCTTAGAAATAAAATATTTTTTATGTGAATTTAATACTTTTTAAAAATACTTCTGGATAAGAAATATATTAAAAATATTAATTTAGTAAAGAGATACCTTAAGAAAACAAATAATATAAAATGTCACTTCAATAACGAAGAAAACTCCACTAACTATCCTCCAAATCTAGGCAAATTCTTCAATTCCTTATCAATTTTTTAATTTTTTAATTTTTTTTACTATTGGTATATCAACTTGACAACGACCTCATCAAGGGGGTGTTTTGGTAGTTCTTTTAAAAAGTGTTTTTGAAAAATTTTGAATTTTTTTATTTTAAATTAAAAAAAATTAGTGTTTTTAGATTATTTTGATGTGCTAATATCAAAATTAATTTTAAAAAATAAAAAAAATATATCATTTTGATGTATTTTTAAACGAAAAAATACTTTAAAAAACAACCACAACCACAACCACACTCTCAAACAGACACCAAGTATTTCCATTTTATGTTTTATGGAAAATATATAGCAAAACATCTTATGCTTGTTGAGTGTCGTTTATGGTCATTAATATGATATTGTTACTATTTGAAAATATAGCTAATGATGTTTAAAAATATATTAAAATGATATTTTTTATTTTAAAAAAAATTATTTTTGATATCAGTATATGAAAATGATTTAGAAACATAAAAAAAAAATAACTTAAAGTAAAAAATATCAAAAATATTTTTGAAATGCAGTGCCAAACACCTTATAATCTCTTCGATGCTAATTAAACCTTTGATAAAAATTCAGCAAAAGATGTTTAAATACGTGCCAAAAATGTAAATTAATTGATTGATAAAATGTCTAATAAAGAGGAAATTGTACAAGATATAAATGCATGGTCTAGATTTCCTCTCTTTTTTTCTCTTTCCCATGTACCAAAAAAAGAAGAAAATAAATTTCCTTTTCTTTTAAAATGGCTTATATTCTTACTTAAAAGTTTAAGCTGTTAGATGAGGTCTCATAATATGATTTATATTATTCTCTAATACACCTCCTCAAGTGAAAATCATCTGGGTTTTAAACTCACACAGACCCACACTACTTTGTGCTTGGTTTTTCATCAAATAGAATGAGGGTGATGAGATTCGAGTTCGTAATCATTGGGTCAACGAGGTTTGATATCATATTAAGAAATCATCTTATCTAAAAGTTTAACATGCTAGATGAAATCCTATAATATAATTTATATTATTTTTTAACACAATTTTCTATATTAATCGGATCTAGTGAACATGTTTAACAAGAATGAGATCATCGAATAATCGAATTTGTTCAAGCTACTTGCATCTTCCTCACCTTTTCTTTGCGTTCCAAATTATATAAAATCTCATCCTCGATCCCCTTCTCTTTATTTTCTTCCCCATCTCCCTTTCTTTTCATCCGTCTCATCACACGAAGAACAATCCACTGCCTACAAGCTAACCAGCACAAACAGCATGATGTATATTTCTTGCAAAGGATTCCACTTTTTAGAGGTTGCTGTTGAGTGTTTAATTAGATTTTCTATTAAATCATGTTTTTATGATGATTTTCAAATTATTTGCTGTGTATTTTAGTCTCGAAATAGATGTTGTGCAGGTGTGCACTACCTCCATTTCCTAAAAAAAGAAAAAAAGAAACTGATCCAAAAACAAAAATAGCAAAGGTAAAAATAAAAATAAAAATAAAGTGCTTGATTCAGAAGCTTTTGGGAAATTATTATCCTCTTAATTTCTTTTTAGAAACCCTAACAGCAGATATATTCTATATTAACTCTATAGTTTGTTTGTTTTTTCCTTTAAAGATTAGGGTTCATGCTCAGTAGTACTGCTTACTAGCCAGACTTAGTGACGAGATTGTTTTCTTTCTCTCTTTATCAGATATTATGATGATCTACGACCATTTACGTTTTTTTTTTCCTGATCAAACCCTTTTCCTTCAACCTCAATCTACTTATTTTTCATAATTAATTCTAAAATGAATCGAGTTCTTGGCTGCATCAGTTTGAAATGTTCTGAATTATTCAAATTCATTATCACGAAGATTGATCACGGAAATCAATTACCTGATTTTCTCTTTGATGGGAGGAGAAAATCAGCTAACAAATTGATGAGAGGAGATCCTGATTTACCTATAAGTAATACTCTGTGCATTTCATTTACAACTACTGGTAGACATAGATCAGAGAGTTTCGCTCGGATATTTTATTTATTTTAAAGTTGTGTTGTTGCTACATTAGAAATTATTTCTAATTTTCACTACTATCTATCTATATATATATATATATATATATATATAACCCACACTCCATATATATTTGTGACTTGAAGAAAAAAACAAACACAGGCTCATGCATGATTCTCGACAGTGAAATGATTTTGATTTCGTAGTGGAAGAAAGATTTTTGCTTTGCCAACAAGGGAATGAATGCAAAGGTCAATAGTTGAGCTTTGAGTGCAAGCATGAAATCTCATCCTAGGATAGTATTGTTAATTGGGCTCGAGCATCTGCAGCTGGTGATGTTGATTTTTTATTTTTTTTATAATCGGGATGTCCGGGTCAGTTTGCGTGCACCACAACTAAATCCACGGGCCCACTGAACATCCTGCAAACCCAATAAGCATGTAAGGCACCGTGGGGTGATAGGCGTGTCTGACAAGGCTTGAACCTGAAGTGAGAGGAAGGGAGAAGCCCTTCTTGACCACCAGGCTAAAACTCTGCTGACGGTGATGTTGATTCTTGCCCGTTAATGGAGTTGATGTCCACTGAGCGACAGAGTGAGTGTTTGAAACTGTATTTCAAAAATATTTAAAAAAATTAAAAAAAATTGGTATTTTTAAATTAATTACATGTGCTGATATCAAAAATAATTTTTTTTAAATATTATTTTAATATATTTTTAAACGAAAAACACTTTAAAATACAATCACTCCCATTAAAATACTCGGACAAAACTGAGTGCGCGCACTTGCTTTTGGGATGCCAGCCCTTCACTCTAAGGCAAGGCATGGATAGTCCTCATCTGATCGTTGTTTAGCAATTTTTTAATTTTTTTTTTCATTTGTTTTAGAATTATTTTGATATTAAAAAATATAAAATATTTTAAAAAATAACTTTTATCATTATCTCAAATATCTTATTTGTTGACTTGTAATGTTATTCTCAAAGAATATGACATGATGACAGAAAATTTGGGATCTGAATAAGATCTTAAGTTAGAGTTAGGATGTTTATCCCCTATAAAAATCTGAGACAATCAAAATTTTACTCGTTTATCTAAATCATTAAAGTATATTTTTAAAAAAATGAAATTTCTTGACATCGAAGAAAAAATACTTATGAATGCTAAATAAATTAAAAGTAATTATGTAAGCTTCTGTTTGTCTGTATGGCATGATATTGAAGAGCTTATGCTTTATTTCGAGTACATGTTTGAAAACATTTTGTTAATATATATATATATATATATATATATATATATATATATATATATATATTTCAATTTTTTTTTATCATTATATCAAACATCTTGTTTGTTAACTTATGAATATTGTCTTAAAAGAATATGGTATGATGATAAAAAAAAAAACTTATAATTTGTTTAGAAGGTCTCGAGTTAAAGTTAGGATGTGCATAATTTACAAGAATCTAGACAACCAAAATTTTACCTGCTTACCTCAACTCACAAAATATATTTTTCAAGGAATATGTTTCCTCGCATAAAAAAAATAACTTATAAATGCTAAATAAATTAGTAGTAATTATGTAAGCTTGTGTGTTGTTTGTATGGTATGATATTGAAGGGTTTATGCTTTATTTCGACTACAAG